>JAYKAV010000955.1:704185-941420 GCA_035582835.1 Phoebastria nigripes | reverse complement strand
GGGGAAGGCGCGGGCGGCGCCGCCACAGGTGACTCGCGGGCCGGGGGCCGTTTTCCGTCCCGCCGCCGCTCGCCCGCCCCTGCGCGTTCGTGCCCCTGCGCCGCGGCCGCCTGCGCGAAGCCCATCTTCAGCCACTTCGCCGTGTCTGCGCGACCGGGAGCGCCGGGGGACATGGCTTTGCTCCGGCTCCTTCTCCTCTTGCTCCTCGCCCAGCGGGGGCTCGGGGCTGCCGCCGGCCAAGGGCAGGCGGTGCGCGGCCGGGAGCGGGCGCTTAGAGGGAGGCAGCCTATTTACAACCACATCAAGAGCCGGGAGCCTCCGCCGGCCCCGCGGAGCCGTTCTTCGGAGAGCACCATCTTGGCGCAGCGGCTCGCCGAGGAGGTGCCCCAGGACGTGGCCTCGTTCCTCTACACGGGCGACTCCCGGGAGCTGCGGCGCGCCAACTGCTCCGGGCGGTACGAGCTGGCCAGCCTCGCCGGCAAGTCGCGCTTCACCTCGCACCCCTCCCTGCACGGGGCCCTGGACACCCTCACCCACGCCACCAACTTCCTCAACATGATCCTCCAGAGCAATAAGTCGCGGGAGCAGAACTTGCAGGAGGACCTGGAGTGGTACCGCGCCTTGATCAGGAGCCTCCTGGAGGGGGACCCCAACATCTCCAGGGCAGCTATCACTTTCAGCACGGAGCCTTTCTCCTCCACTCCCCAGGTTTTCCTCCAGGCCAGCAGGCACGAGAGCCAGGTCCTCCTGCAGGACTTGTCCTCCTCGGCTCACCGCCTGGCCAATGCCTCTGTGGAAACAGAGTGGTTCCACAGCTTGAAGCGCAAGTGGAGGCCACATCTGCACAGGAAGGTCTTAAACACGGGCCCCAGAACTTTGGAGAACAGCTGGAAGAGGCGGGAGAGCTTCACGGCTGATAAGAACCACATCAGGTGGTCCTCGCCTTACCTGGAGTGTGAGAATGGGAATTACAAACCCGGCTGGCTAGTGACTCTCTCAGCGGCTTTCTATGGGCTACGGCCAAACCTCCTCCCTGAGTTCAGGTAGGAGGAGTGTTCCTCTGCTTGCTTTCTGCTGAGAAGGGGCTAGGATGGGGTTTTGGTTCTGCCCCCCTCTCCTAGGGAAGGGCATGCTGTGTCTCTGGAGTGACCTGATCAACCCTTGCCAGGGCTGCTCAGTCACACCGCAGAGCAACCTCAGGCCTTCCTGTTGAGCTCTACCTTCATGTGTCTTAGGGAGCTGTTGCTCAGTAAGAGAGTTGCTTTCATCTCTGTCTGTAAGATAGAGTTTGCTTTACCTGCTCCCGTTGAAACAGGTGTGCATGGGGTTCCTGGCATCCTTCTCAGGGGGAGAGGAGAGCAGCAGTTGCCAGTTTATTTCTGACTGCAAGAGGAAGATGTTTACTGAGGCATTGTTTCTTACTATGCTGCATAATTAAAACTAGCTTGACCCCAGCTATGATTTTAACCAGCTGGGAAACAATGTTGTTATGCTGGTAAACTGCTATTTCTGGTCTCCAGAGCACATCCACTGTGGGGTGCTCGAGTCTGGTCAGTGGTCAGTATGTCTGTACGTAAATAAGTGTTTGTGACTGCAGTTCTGTCATAGTGGATGTAGCTACCACCTGAGCTGGCAGTAGGAAAGCTTTTCTTAGGACACCCCCCTGTCACATAGCTGTGTAGTTGATACCTGGCATACATAAAGAATTGCTTATTTTTTTTATTGCTGTTACCCACAGGACTTTGCAACTGGGCTGTGATTAGCAGAGAGGAGGGTACAAAAAGGCCTGTTCTTGTGTCCTCATATTTTGACAGCAGAGGGATGTGTCCAAGGAATGAGAGCAACCTGTGGGGCACGGGATGTCAGACTTTTCCCACTGGCATTTCTGTGGTGGGGCTCACAGGTAACTGTCCCTCAGGGAATGCCCACTGCCCAGAAGCAGCTGGCATTTGTCAGGAAGTGAGAGAGGAGCACAGAATTTGCTTTCTGCTGCAATTCAGTAGTAGGTAAAGATAAACAAGAACACAGCAGACACTGAAGAGATTTTGCCACACCTAGGTGGCCAGGCAGTTGTGTATGTGAATGCTGTTTTTCTTGGCTTAGTCTGAAATCCAGTGGGATCAAACAGGTATGAATGCAAGTTGTGCATCCTTTGGGGGGGGAAAAAAAAAAATCTGCTGAATAGAGAGTGGCTGCTTATTTCTCTATGGAATTACCTTTTGCCCTGAAATCTTCACACTTATGAGGCTGGTAGTGTTAAGATAAATTGAGCTCACCTGCAGGCTGTTTGTTGCTGAATTCCTCTCAAGACCAAAACCCAAGAATAGCTTTACTGCAGAGCTCTTCTGGACCCTAGCGGGGTGGTCCAGAAAAGTTCAGGAAACTTCTTGTATTTCATTGAAATGCAGTGTTTCACACCTGATGAACTTCAGGATGCAGATGAAAGCTAGTGTAGGCTCATATTCTCTTGTTGGGGATAGAGGTTCCTATAACCTAAAGAACCCTCAGGCTGGGGGTGGGGTGGCAGCCACTAACCAGCTACCTGAGAACTTAGTTCTTGATATAAAGCTTAACTCGAAGAAGCTTGATCTTGACTTCAGTTAAGAGAAAAACAGATTCTGAAACAACAGGCTAAAGCTTCAACCTCCGTTCTGTGCCAAGATCCTGTGATGCCAGGAAGCATCTCAGTGGTGTAGGTTTCTGCTGTGGTAGCTCTGGTGTGCAGAACACACCAGGTCCATTTTGGAGTAACCCTGGCCAACTAAGGCAACCAGCAGAGGTCCTCCTGGGTGCAGTACAGAGCACTACCTTCACTTCCTCATCTTCCCAGCCTCTGTTTACCATGTGGGAGTCACTTCAGTTGAGGAAATAGAATAACCTGTTGTAACTCTGATACTTCAAAGGGCATCCGTTAAGCACATCTTATTTAGAAGATCTCCTGATGGGGTATGCTGTGCAAGTTCCAAGTGTTGTATTGCTGTTGTACTGAACAGTTAGGACAAAACTAACAAAGTTTTGTTGTATCAAAACCAGAGATTGAGTTGGTAAGCATTTCTAAGAAAATGTGTCAGTATGTTTTTGGTAACTATATAAGGAAGTAGGTGGAAAAAGTACATATATATATATATGTATATACATACACACATGCACATATTCTGGCAAGGCTAAATGATGGTTCCTGTGTTCCTAGTTTGAGGTATGTTATGTGAAAGATGGGCTTCTAATAAAAGCTTATTATTTGGGATATTGAAGAATAACTCTGCAGCTACATAGGAAATACTATAAACAAAACACACTTCTCCCAAGATTTGTGAGGTGTCTTAATATTTGCACAATATTTTCTATACTTGATAGGCACACAGCCTCAGTGTGAGTTCTTAAGAGAAGAAATGGTTTAAAGTATAAGCATGTAATACAAAAATGTAAAATCTAATGTAGTTATTAGAACATTAATATTAATTACTATAAGGTGCCTCTTGAAATAAGCTTTATTTCCCCTCACCATCTGTCTTTGAGTGACACAATGGTTTAACTTTAAATTCCTGTTTAAGGCCTATATGGTAAAAAGCAGCATGTATTAACCTCCATCTTTTGAGAAAGCTACATTGGTTTTCCCAACGAAGTATCTCTGAACCATCTGTTACAAACATGTTAATGGATCAGTTTACATGCTCCTTCCATTTAATAGCCTGGCATGAAGTCATTGATGGTGTTGTGGTTTAACCCCAGCCGGCAACTAAGCCCCACACAGCTGCTCACTCCCTCCCCTCCCCCCCGGTGGGATGGGGGAAGAGAATCGGAAGGGTAGAAGTGAGAAAACTCATGGGTTGAGATAAAGACAGTGTAATAGGGAAAGCAAAAGCCACGCATGCATGCAAGCAAAGCAAAACAAGGAATTCATTCACTGCTTCCCATCAGCAGGCAGGTGTTCAGCCATCTCCAGGAAAGCAGGGCTCCATCATGTGTAATGGTTACTTGGGAAGACAAACACCATCACTCCGAACATTCCCCTGCTTCCTTCTTTTTCCCCCAGCTTTGTATGCTGGGCATGATGTCATATGGTATGGAATATCCCTTTGGTCAGTTGGGGTCAGCTGTCCCAGCTGTGTCCCCTCCCAACATCTTGTGCACCCCCAGCCTACTCGCTGGTGGGGTGGTGTGAGAAGCAGAAAAGGCCTTGACTCTGTGTAAGCGCTGCTCAGCAATAACGAAAACATCCCTGAGTTATCAACACTGTTTTCAGCACAAATCCAAAACATAGCCCCATACTAGCTACTCTGAAGAAAATTAACTCTATCCCAGCCAAAAACAGCACAATGGTAATTTAGTGCATGCCCCTTTAATATTCATCTAACAGTTTATGTACTTTCTTCTTTGCTGACATTAGGTTTATGGCATGGTATGTTAGGGTAAGAGACATTCAGGAACACGTTATCTCCATGAAGAGAGTTCTTTCAGATTACAGAAGGAAAATCCATTGCCTCTGCTTCTTGGTGTATCTTCTGTTGCAGTAACAGATGGGTACGTCATGTGGTGTAGCAATGGAAAGAGTTTAATGAAGGCAATACTAATAATTACTACTGGTTATGTTCAATACGTGCTACTACTGCAATGCTGTTGTCAATGCCATTCTGAAAGTGCAGCCAAAAAAAGCGTTGTTCTTGTGGTGAAAGGTTATGGTGCCTTCTGCCAGAGGAAGCAAGTGTTACAGGTGGGGGGCTCTTGCAAACAGCTTGCTATCTGTCTTTAATTTCATCTCATACCCTCTTCCCTCCCCGCAAGAGATGACAGCCAAACTGTCCAAAGTGAAGGCCAAGGAAGGTGCGAGAATATGGTCATTCAAGTTGTCTTGCTGAGGCTAGCACTGTAGACCAATACTGAGATGAAGTGGAGAAACCAAAGACAACTTGATTGTGCTGATAAATGTACCAGAAGCTGTCCAAGCCTGGTGGGACCACGTTAGCCCCACGCAATGCTAAGCTAGGAACACTGACAGTCCACAGCTTCTTAGCAGTGCTTCCTGGTGGTGGTGTCTGCATTCACCAGCCTTTGGTCTGCGCAAGGGCAGGGAGTGAACGTTCCCCTCTCCTTACAAAATACAGCGTAGGCTCTCATTCAGAAATGAGGATCCACAGAGACTAGAACTAATCTCTTGGTGATACTAACCATTCCCTTCTCCTTTCTTAAAAAGTCTAAGCTGATGCAGTTTGCAGCTGGAATTCACCACCTAATGTGTCTAATCACTGTACAGCTAGTGCTGCAGAGGGTGGCGCGTGATAGCGCTTGTCACTAATCTTCAGTGACCCTGCTCTGCTACTTCCTTGTACACAAGTACACTGAACCATATTCCACGGCCCATGGTGATTCAGCTTGGTCTCTTTGTAGCCCTACTGTGGAAGTGGAATGGTGTGAGAAGCTGCATCTTGTGAGTACATTTCCTTCTCTAAAAGTACTCGCTTGGCCCCTGGAGAGGAAGCAGCAGGTTTTCATTGTTTTAGCAGTCTAGTAGGCTGGTGAGGAGGATTACTCCTTAGTCTGGAAGAAAGGTGTGCAAGTAGTCAGCTACTAGGAGCATATGAGTTTAAAAAAAAAAAAAAAAAAAGCCCTCCTGGGTCACTGGGTCCAATCTCCTGCTGTTGCAGGCCCACTTAATGTCACCAGCTGACCAAGCTCCATCTTAAAGTAGGTAGGTTTCCCTCTTGACTCTCCAGTCTACTGGCATGCCAGGCCTAATGGTTGGATAGCTTCTTCCGATTTCTGATCTAAATTTATTCACAGTCAGTTCTCATCCATTTATTCCTGTTCCAGAACTGCCTTCTATCTGAAATAGCTCTCTTCGCTGATGTTTACTGCCCTGACCTATTTATAGGGAGCAGTCCCTTCTCCACCTTTGTTTACTAGACTACACAAACCAGCTTTCTTTAGTCTCCTGTTATAAGCTCTCTGTTGCCATGGTCCCTCTTCTCAAGTCTTGTTCCAGTATTTCTTGAACGTGGTTAGTCAGATTCATGTGCAGTGTTTCAGCCTTGTTCAAGGACATCAATTATCCCCAAACTGATGAATGAATTGCTGCTTTTGCGGTTCAAAATGTTCTCTTGCATGCTGTTCTCATTTTCTTTAATGTTGTGTTGTAATATGTCAACGTTTTGGAAACTGGTCATTGCTCTCACACTGTTTTTCAGCTAGGAGGTCAGACTATCTTTAGGATACAGGGACATTTTTTTCCTTCCCACCATGTTCCAGCAAGGCCAGGTAGTTTTTTCACTAAATCCAGGGCAGTATTTGCAATCTTTTTTGAGGACTGTTGGGAGAATGCAATGGAATAATGGCTGTTTTGGCAGAAAGGTATACAATCAGCAGGCTGAGTAAGTTTGTTTTTTTTTATTTTGAGCAATGATGTGTTCTGGAGCATTTGCAGATAACTTCATTCTGAAGTTTGGCTGAATCAAGTGTTACCTCTGAATACTTTTTGTCTTCCTGACATTTGCTACTTCTCTCTTAATTATTAGAAGGGTATTCCTTGGTGTAAAGATAACTCTTTACTGCACAGTTAAATTTAGCTGTTTCTTCCCTAAAGGCAGTGTAATGTAGTGACTTCCACTGTACTATTAACAATGACTTTGACCACTCCAGTGTTAGGCCATAATAGGGTGCTTTTTGAGGAAGCATTATTGAAGACAAATTAAACCATGGAGGTAGAAGTATATATGACAAATAAGTAATTTCTTAGGGAATATATGTGATTTCCTCTTCTGCTAAATATTTCACAGTTATTAAATTGTTTGGTAAAATAACCATAAATGTAGACATAAAAAAAGAGAGATTGTAAAAATTAGTAATTTTTTTCTTTTATATACAGTTTAATTTCTTCCTTTAGCCCCCTTTTTTAGTTTCCCCCCCAATCTCTCTTTAGTCTCAGTACTGAACTAAGCAAGAAAATTCATTTTAACTGTTTAGGGAGGCTGTCTAATTTTTTGTGACATGATACATTAGTTGTATAATCCTGAAAATATTTTAAAATGGTGAGGCTGACATTTTTTCTATAACACTCCCTGGCCCATATAATATGATTGAAAGTGTGGGTGGATTTAGAGCAGGTTTTAAAAATGAAAATAAATGATTTATTTCCTAGAACTTCTGAAAGTTTTGGATTTATATTCCTGAAAAGAGGTGAGAACAAAGAAATGTCTTCCTATGATGTACTGTCTGCTTATAGAAACCCCCAGTATGTTTTCAGTATTCTCTGGACAATCAATTATGTCTCTGCTTTTTTTGTATGAGGTCATGGATAAGGATAGAAAACTGGATGTTGATGAAACACAAGGAACAATAAATAGGGATTTCTTTTGTAGAAACACGATTCAGCTTTCTTCACTATTGGAGAAACAGAAGTGGGTCTTTGAAGAAAGAAGTTAAATATGACTAGGAGAGGCTTGAAACACGTACTGCATTTACGTCCACAATTTATGTAGCACATGGTAAGTTGCTATAAAAGGAACTAGCTTTTTGGGTCAAACTGCTGTTTCCACTCCTCTGTTCTCTACCCCCATCCCCCTTGGGCAAGGCTTCCAGCACAGTAGATTATCAAAGCTCTTTTGAAGAGAGTGGACATGTGACAGTCCTTACTATCTAAGATGCAGCTCCAGGACTGTCACCTCCTATTCCGTTTATTCATGAACCTAGGCTGAGATAGAGAAATGTTCCTAAAGGTGAGAACAAAAGTATTGCTGTGTTAGGTCAGATGAAAGGCTTACCTAGCCTTCTGTCCAAAAGCAGCTTCTGGCAGGTACTTACGAAAAAATGTAAGAGCAGTGGAAGTGCTGAGTTCTCCTATCTTGGTTATATCCCATTTGCAAATAATAAGCAATAAAAAAAAATTGTTTTTCAGACTCTATCTGAATGAGTGTTGATAGTAAGTATGGATTAAACTGACCTCCATGATTCTAATTCACTTTTTATCCCATTTTTGTCTTCTGCAATGTAGTTTAGCGTTGGGTTCCATATTATAGTTATGAACTGTTTGGAGAAAAAAAAATCTTTTCTGTTTTTAAATTTGCTTCATGAATCTAAATTCATTGGGAGATCCCAGATCCTTGTGTTACCAAAACACTTTGGAAAGTGTTCATTCATCTTCTCTGTGTCAGTCAGATTTAGTTGTGGGTTATACTGAGTGTTTTTATCACTTGAAAACTTTGTCACTGGTCACCCATTCGTGGTCATCTGTGTATGTGTTGAACAAAGCAGGGATAGTTGTGGTGCCCAGCTTGTTAACATCCCTGCATGTGAAAGCTGACTTTTGTCACACTGATAGTCTCAAGAGTGGCTCTGAGGTTGGAGCCTTCCTGGCTCTAAAATGTGCAGTGATGATAATAGTTTGCTGCCTCTACTCTGAGCAATTTTTGTCTCTTGGTTGTCTGTTGGCCTTACAGATTCTATTTCAGGCTTCCTTTTTCTGAAGTATTTGAAAAGTTTTTGGTTAGTAGGGCCTATGCTTTTAACATGCTGCTTCTAAAAATGTCTTTTGGTTTTGTCTTATGTTCTTGTACTTTTGTATGTTCCTTGCCCAGGTTTATGCCTCTCCATTTACCTTTTTTTTAATGTTGGCTTCCATTTACTTTTCAGTTTTTCTTATTACCTTTAAAGAAATCATCAGTGTCAGAAAGTTGGATATAGTTAGGCTGAGGCCATCTGTCCTGTGTAGGATCCTTCTAATTTAAAAGCTTTTCTTGTTCCTAACCTCTTTTTTCTTATATCACTTTCTATACTGTTCCTTGAGGGCCCTTTCTTTCCACCTGTCTCTTTGGCCTCATGGATAGTAATGGGAGCATTAAAAAAAACGCTGATTTCTTACTAAACAGCTTGAATTTGGCTCCAAGGCCTTTTTTCTTAGGGAGAATCTGATGTAAGTGGTACCCCACCATCATTGACACCTCAGCATTCCTATACATATCACAGCTCAGCTGATGTCAGGTGATGCTTTGTGACAGAATTAAGATGCTAGCAGCAACTTGAACATCCTCCAGCAAAAAAAATATTACCGGCCCTCAAAGTATCTAGGAAGCTTTCTGACTAAACTGCAGGGAAATCCCCAGAGAGGCAGCACTGCATGCCGTAAATCTGAAGGCAGATTTAAATCTGAAATAATCTTCAGACAACAGCTTTAAGTATTCCGCCCTTGTAGTACTGTTCCAGATGGCCTAGAGAGATTTTCTTTGCAGGTGAATCCTAATTCATGTGCCTACACTGGTATACCTTACTCTTCAGTTAAGTTTATTTTTAGTGAAAGCTGGTTCTCCTGTGAAAATGTGTGCTGAAAAGCATCAGTCATGCTATGGCTGAGGAATTAGGTAAGTCTGTCTCTGTCCTATTAGTAAGAAATTAGTGGTAACTGTGTGACCGGATCAAAATCATATTGTATGTAACGTCCCAGTAGCCTTTTGTGAATCTGGCTGGACATGCAAAGGTAATAGTTTTAAAAATGTCTAAGTGATGCAGAATCCTAAATCTTAACTTTCAAAAGCAACTTGAACCTGCAGAAGCTGCTGATTACCAGTAAGACTTGTGGCTGAAAGTCACTTGTGAATTTGACACCAGGATTATTTTTGGATGCCCAGTTGATGGTGCATTGAAGGAGCCTCAGGTGTCGGGTAGTACGCACTGCTTGAAAATTAATATTCTTGAAAGTGTCAGCCTCCAAAATGAGAGTGGTCAGAGAAGGTATCTGCCCTGAAAACATTGGCTATACTAATTACAGTATGCATTTATCTAGAGGAGTGGGCATTTGCAGATTTGGGACGGCTGTAGAGAATTTGTTTTTCTTATCTCCTGGTTTTGCGGTAAGGAGGATTTATGAAGGACAGCATGTAGGGGTGAATGAATATGGCAGCAAGAATCTAGGCAAGCATTTAGATTTGGGGGAATGGTGTCTGCTTCAGCATGATAACCATGCCTTATACCTCAATTATGGCTGCTTGCAGTGATTACAGGTACAAAAATAAGTGTACAAACTTAGAAGACAAACTTTGAATGCCTGTTCAGCTGAGCTGTGATGACCACTGTGCCAAAAAGCTTCTGAAGATCTGAAGGACAAAGGTATTGTTTGTCACCATTTAAATGTTGGCAGGCTATTATTCTGTGCAGCTCTGGCTTAAGCTGGCTGGGAGAAAGAGAATATGCTCCTTCTGCTTTTTTATGATGTAACAGTAAAGGCAAAAAAATTCTGTAGATACAGGTTTTACAACATGTTGTTACAATGAAATATTGTAACTACTGAAACTATCAAGATAGCTAGTAGGTTGGGAAAATAAGCTTAAATCAATTTCTGGCACAGATTTCAAGGCAAACAACATGCCAACAGACAGCGGTACTGGAAATTAAGACAGACATGAAAGCTTCTTAAATCAAACCTCTGACCTGACAGAAAATCCTTCATGACATCATTCTTCAGTGATTATCTATTATGTACAATTAAACTAATTCTTTCTTAACTACATGTTAAACATGAACATGTAATCCTTAAGTATCTGTTTTGTCTAAATTAAAAAATTGTGGCAGAAAACAAATATTTATTGTTATAAGGAGATYAACAAAATATACTTACTTGCCAGATGGTCCACAATTACCAGTAATATTGTTATTAACTTACCACTGTGGCTTGGGTTCAGCCAGGCAGCATTGTCAGTTGGATGAATGTGTTATGCTGACAAGCTGAGTCTACTCTTATACCACTGATATTTGTCTTGATTGCTTCTATCAAGATAGCAGAGCTGCAATTATTCCCAGTTAGTTCAATAAATATAACACACACAGGTAGTTGGTCCGTATACATTCTAGGAGGATGTGTTCTTCCATATGTTCCATTTTCCGAATGCTGAATCAAAAATAACTGAAAATGTGGGTGGCTAAACAGGCTGTGCCAGCTACTGTATTAATCACAGATGAATTTCAGAAATACATCATCTTGTACATATTGGTGTACTCTATGTGTAATAATGGTGGGCTACAAGTCTGACATTGTGTTTTAAAATGGCAAAGCATCCCAAATGAATGCAGTAAAAGTCTTGTACCATGATGATGCTTTCTGTAAATGCCACATGTATGCTTAAAGAAACTTTTCTTTTGAAAGCATTATATCCTCAAGTAGTTGCAGACCCTGTTACTACCTCAGCAGAACTGTGATGCTACCATGAAGCATGAACATATATTGCAGAGGTCTAATGAAAAAAGAATAATGTGCACCATGGGGGAAAAAATGGAAAGCCTATGGTAGATTGTAACTGTCAGGAGAGATTGTTTTCATATGCCTTGCTTCTGGACTGCACTGTTTTTCCTTCCTGTAGATTTTCACCCCAGAAATTCATAAAGCTCTGAGAAAAGGAAAAAGCAGAACAACTTAATCATATCAGAAGTTCAGGTTGTGCTACAGGAGAGCTGCAGACAGGAGAAGAGTGTAGGTAGAAATGTTTGTACTGAGTTCATGAAGACTGGGTTTTGTGAAAGGCAAATGTTCTTGTAAGAAAAGTTTTAACACAAAAGAAGCAAAGGGAAAACACATTCAGTTTCAAATGGAAGAATTTTGTAGTGTTTCTGGAAGAAGTATTGTGAAAATGTTTTGAATTTAGATAATTTTCGGGCCTGCATGGCTTAACAGGGAGCTCCTGACAAAACTCAAGCATAAAATGAAAGTGCAGAAGAGGTGGAAGCAGGATCAGGTAACCTGGGAGGAATATGGAGACATGGTCTGAGCGTGACCGTGAAAAT
The DNA here is from genome assembly GCA_035582835.1 of Phoebastria nigripes. Taxonomy (NCBI): domain Eukaryota; kingdom Metazoa; phylum Chordata; class Aves; order Procellariiformes; family Diomedeidae; genus Phoebastria; species Phoebastria nigripes. Next base: position 929,660 of record JAYKAV010000955.1, on the reverse strand, counting down.
GAGCATCTTGTATCAGAAATAGTGTGGCCAGCAGGACTAGGGCAGTGATTGTCCCCCTGTACTCGGCACTGGTGAGGCCGCACCTCAAATACTGTGTTCAGTTTTGGGCCCCTCACTACAAGAAAGACATTGAGGTGCTGGAGCGCATCCAAAGAAGGGCAATGAAGCTGGTGAAGGGTCTAGAGCACAAGTCTTATGAGGAGCGGCTGAGGGAACTGGGGTTGTTTAGCCTGGAGAAGAGGAGGCTGAGACCTGACTTTATCGCGCTCTACAACTACTTGAAATGAGGTTGTAGTGAGGTGGGTGTTGGTCTTTTCTCCCAAGTAACAAGCGATAGGACGAGAGGAAATGGCTTCAAGTTGCACCAGGGGAGGTTTAGATTGGATATTAGGAAAAATTTCTTCACCGAAAGGTTTGTCAAGCATTGGAACAGGCTGCCCAGGGAAGTGGTTGTGTGACTGTCCCTGGAGGTATTTAAAAGACTTGTAGATGTGGCGCTTAGGGACATGGTTTAGTGGTGGACTTGGCAGTGCTAGGTTAAGGGTTGGACTTGGTGATCTTAAAGGTCTTTTCCAACCTTAATGATTCTATGATTCTATGCACGCGTGGGGTTAGGAAAACCAAAGCCCATATGGGGCTGAACCTGGTGAGGGACATGAAGGGCAACAAGAAGTATGCTGGCAGCAGAACTGGGACTAGGGAGAACGTAGGCCTGCTGCTGAATGGGACAGTGGACTTTGTGACAGAGGACATGGAAAAGGCCAAGGTACTTGATGTCTTCCAAGAACTACAGGCTGGTCAGCCTCACCTCTATCCCTGGGAAAGCAATGGAGCAAATCTTCCTGAAAACCACTTCTGAAACATGTGAAGGAGGAGAATGTGATTGGGAATAGTCAGCATGGGTTTATGAAGGGGAAACAGTGTTTAACCAAGCCAATAGCCTTCTGTGTATAGATGACTGGAGTCCAGCTGGAGGCCAGTCACTATTGGTATACCCCAGGGGTTGATACAGGAGCCAATTCTGTTTAAGATTTTCATTTGGTGGTCTGGACAATAGGGTAGGGTGTGCTCTTAGCAAGTTTGCAGATGATAAAAACTGGGAGGAGACCTAATGGTTGTGTTGCCATTCAGGGGACTAAAACAGGCTGGAGAAATGAGCAAACCACCACCTTGCGAAGTTCAGGAAAGGGAAATGCCAAGTGCTACACCTGTGGAGGAATAACCCCATGCACCAGTGCAGGCTTAGTGACTGGAAAGCAGCTTTGCAGAAAAGGCCTGGGGGGTCCTGGTGGACACAAATTTGACATGAACAACCAACGTGTGCTTGCGGCAAAGACGACCAACAGCTTCCTGGGCTGTGAGAGGAAGAGCATTGCCAACGAGTTGAAGGAGGTGATCCTTCCTCTTTACGCAGCCTGGTGGGGCATCATCAGGAGTGCTGTGTCCACTTCTGGGCTCCCCAGTATAAGAGCCATGGATGTACTGGAGTAAGCCTAGTGAAAGGCCACAAAGATGATTAAAGATTGGAGCATCTGACAGACAAGAAGGGCTGAGTGATCTGGGACTGTTCAGCCTGGAGAAGAAAAGGCTCCAGGGGGATCTTACACATCTGTGTAAATACCTGATGGAAAAGTGTAAAGGAGACAGAGCCAGACTTTTCTTGGGGTAGTCAGTGAAAGGACAGAAAGTACAAGAGGCACAAATTGAAATACAAGAAATTCATTTAAACATCAGAAAACTTTTTTTGACACTGTGAGGGTGGTCAGACACTGGATCAGGTTTCCCAGAGATGGAAATACCTCCATTATTGGAGGTATTAAAAAACCCAACTGAACTGAGCCTGCTTTGAGCAGGTGGTTGGACTGGATGATCACAAGAGGTTTCTTCCAATGACAGCTGCTATATGAACCTATGATTTTCTCATCTATTTTGAACAAAATAATTGTATCAAAGAGTTTTCAAAGGATACAAGTTGTTTAATCAATTCTGATGTGAAAAATCCGAAAGTACATTTCCTTTCTTTCCAGTATGTGGCTCTGAGCGTTAGGATGCTATCCTGCTTTCTGCCTCTTGGCCCACTACAACATGCCACTAATTCTTCAAATTGCAGCATGTCTGGTACAAGGCCGTACTCAAATGCTTGCTCAGTGTGCTTACTGTCCCTAATTCCTCTGACTTGTATGTGTTGTCTTTCTCAGAAGTAACCTCTAGGTAAGTTTTCTTTTGAAAATTTTTGTATCGCTTTGTACTGACTCTGTGCTTCTACAGGGCCTGCTCGTGATACCACACAGCAAACTCCTAAGGTGTTTCTCCTCTCCTAGCAGTGATTAGTTTACCCTTCATTTTCAGTCTGTACCTCTCTCTTCGCAGAAGTGTTTGTAGAGGGAAAGGGGAGTTTCCTCTCCTACCAGTTCAAAACAAAATGTACACAAGGGAAAAGCTTTCCATGTAAAGGAAATAAAGACCTGCTTCCCTAAGGTGCTTAGAGAGTCTCCCAGGTGAATCTGTTGCCATCCTAATAAGGATGAATCATCACTGTTTTTCCTATTGTATAAACTGATGTCTTTAGAGTAGTCAGAATGACGCTAATGCTTGAGAGACCCTTGCCAAAGTGCCTGGTGTATAGAATGAACTAGGAGAGCAAGGAGTAGAATTGGTCCTGTTCCTGCTGCCTCCTTCATGCCTGTATGCAGCCACAGTGAGATTATTCACTTGCAGAACAGGTCCTGACCCCAGCCCACACGCTAATATTTATGCTCAGAAAGGTCCAGAAAATATTAGAAACGTACCTGGTGGGATCTGCACGTGACCAGATGAGGAATTAGTTACCTCTACTCTATGAGCAACTGAGACAGATACCTTGTTATCAGGTTAAGATACACGTGTAATCCACTGACATCAACATCTTATAAAGAGTTAGTCTGTATAGTATGGCAGTTTTTCCCTTGAGGTCATTGGTCACCTGAAACATGGAAAAACCAGTTGACTGGGGTGGAAGTGTTATTTTAGCAGTCCCTGGAAAAGCTGTTGTCCAAAACAAGAGTGGAAAGTTTACAAAGCTGTAAACTAAAAATATTTCTGAATATTCTAGGAGCGTGGTGTGTGCTATTTCAAATTGAACTTGCTAGAGCCAGCACTTAAATATTTCAGGTAATTTCTAAGAGTGCCCAGCATCAGATTATTTAGATTCTAGGCAGGAGATGGAGGGAGATGAAGTGTACCTGTACTGTCTAACTTCCTACTGGCTATCCTACATAATTTCCTAATGCATTCTTCTTCAGATCACTTAAATGATGTGCTTGTGTTTCTCCAATGGCTATATAGCATGTCTGAAGATGAATGTCCAAATAATATAGCTGTTGTGGACACTTTGCACTTGGTTGTACTGGGGCCAGGTATGAGGGAGCAGTATTGTCCTGGTTTTGATCAAGCTTGCTCTTTTATGCCTGTTCTGATTTTGTTCGTAAGTGGCCTCTCAAATATATGGCTCTGTAGCTCTTTTATTATTATTATTAGCGTCCTTATATATTATATAATTATATATAAAATATATATTTTATATATATAATAATATATATTATATATCAGGCTTTAATTAAAAGAGGCAACATGCTTTGAGTTGAGTGAGGTGTTCTTGAGATAGAGGTTGGGCCATGCCCTTGGTAGTCCACAGCCTGAAAGGAGGGATGATGGTGTTTGTAGTCGTGGAAGTTCAGACTGTGGAAATCAAAACTTTTGTCTAAAGTGGCTGAAACGGTTGGCTTAAAAGGAATGGTACCCTAGATTTAAGAAATCAGTACAGAGCATTCATCCGTTACGAGTGAGTCTGTGTAATGATCTAACTACCAGAAGTTGCGTACTGACATTTTTGCTAAGTCCAGACAGCAGTGAAGTAGTCACAGATACGTACTCTCCAGAGTAATTCTGGAGGTTATTTTAGAGAGAATAAGGAAATTTTTGAAGGCTTTTTTAAAGATATGCAACTACAGTCGTACAGCTTTTTTTCTTCTGGTGATTTCCGAGTTGTTTATAAAATAGGGCGCTGGCTTTGAAATCAGGTTGTTAGCTTTTCATTCAAAAAAATTTCAGAGGGAAACTGTTGGTGATGAAAACTTGAGTGTTCTTGGCATAGAACTAATACAGTTCAGACAGTCCTTGAGGACCTGTGTGTGTAGGAAACGTTTTTTCTGGTTTCACAGACATCAGTGGCCTACTCCTGGCTCGCGCTGCCCTTCTGATGTCGTATCAGGTATTACAGCAGCGCTGGCTGGCAGACATGGGGAGAGAGGGGTTTGGATGCCTGCTGGAGGAGGGCGCCGAGCCGCGGAGGAGAAGCCTGAAGTCGCTGGAGGTCGGGGTGTCTCTGGGGAGAGTACAGAAAAAGGCTTTTGCCAATGGTTTTGGCAAATAACATTCCCTGGAGCCAAGGGGAGGATGTCGTCATCACCAGGCATGGGGGTGAGCTGCGGTGCCTGGTACTGTACTCGGGGTCGGCTAGGGAGGTTGCTGGCCTCGGAAAACGTAGTGCAGGTCTTTCATTGTATTTATTTTAGTTCTTTGCTGCATTGTAAAATGTGAAGGGCATTAACTTGTTTGAGTGCATAACTTATTCTTACCTGCCGCCTTACACTTAGTCAGTGCCTTAGATTTACCGAGCTCTTGTCGTAATACATCTCAGTAAGGTCTAACATAATAATGCGTCTCTGCAGTCGTGGTTTCAGGAACACAAAACCTCTGTTTTCAGACATTTCATCAAATTCTGTATTTAGAAGAAAGATGTAGTTCCGCTTTGCAGGCTACAGCATCATAAAGAAATTTAACCTATTTCTGTAGTCGCTGTGTTCAAGGCTATTTTTCTCTATTTTCAGAGGTGTTGTCAAAGTCGACATCAATCTGCAGAAGGTGGACATTGACCAGTGTTCGAGTGAGGGGTGGTTCTCGGGGACACACAGGTGTCATCTCAACAATTCCGAGGTAYGTCTGTCCCTAAGGGACTGAGCTACACTTCAATAACAAGTCTTTGCACTATGAATAATTTTCTGTAGTATAAATGCTATCTATTTTATAGACTTGTCGTGGTTTAACCCTAGCCAGCAACTAAACACCACGCAGCCGCTTGCTCACCCCTGCCCTCCAGTAGGATGGGGGAGAGAATCGGGACAGCAAAAGTAGGAAAACTCATGGGTTGAGATAAAAACAGTTTAATAATTGAAATAAAACAAAGTAGAACAGTAATAATAACAGTGATAACAACAACAACAATAGAATATACAAAGCAGGCGATGCACAATGCAATTGCTCACCACCCGCCGACCGGTGCCCAGCCCATCCCTCGCGTCGCGATCCCCCCCGTCCTGGACCACCCCTCCTAGTTCATATACTGAGCATGTCGTCGCATGGTATGGAATACCCCATTGGCCAGCTGGGTCAGCCACCCCAGCTATGCGCCTCCCCAGCTTCCCGTGCACCTGGCAGGGCATGGGAAGACGAAAAGTCCGCTATTGGTGCAAGCACCACTCGGCAACAACCAAAACATCAATGGGCCATCAACATTCCTCTCATACCAAACCCAAAACACAGCACCACACCAGCTGCCAGAAAGAAAATTAACTCTATCCCAGCTGAACCCAGGACAAGACTTCAAATGTGGTTTGTAGGCTGAAAAAATCTTTCTGTGCAAGGCGTTACGGTATGCATGAGTTTCAGGAGTGCATGCATTTCAGGAATATTGGCGTTAAATAAAACAGAAGGTAAGTTACTGTGCAGAAATAACAGCTATAGGGAAGAAGAATATTACCAGTGAAATGATTTATGAAGTTCTGCTTGCAAGTCAAACAATTATTTTACACTCAAAATCAAAATAGGCTTTTAATGTCAGTGTCACTTTTGACTGGACAGCCTTGCAAAATATGGTAGAAATAGCTCAAATGCTAATAATAATTATTCAGAAAAACATGGGCTTTTGGTAGAATAATACAGAATAACAGGCAGAATTGGATACTGTAATTCTTTCTTAATAGAAATGCCAACATTTTGACAGAGCTGACTAAATGTTTCTGTTCAGCTCCTTCCTGCTTCCCCTTTTTTCTGAAGGTCTGTGTCTGGCTCCGTCTGTCAGCACATTGTAGATCATTCAGCCTGGCCAGTCATATGTGTTCAGTGAAACTTTAAAACAAAACACATTCCATGATTTTTCTTTTTATTATGGCATATGATGTTGTTTTCAAAGGCAACTGTTTGTTATCTGTGAGAGTAGGCACCTCATGCACTTCTGTGCTTTCAGAAAGGACAATTAAAATGTAGGGAAAGTTGATGGTTTTCTACCAGAAGTCAGGAGATGTTTGCCTAATTTGTTATAAAATGCCAATTTATCAAAGCCAAATCTAAATTTAGGAAAAGAGTTGGCTTTGATGAATTCATCTACTAACATTTTTGAGCAAGAAAAACTCAGAATTTTTGTAAACATCCTTTTTGGTATTTTTCACTTGAATTTTTTTTTTCTTAAAATAAATTTGAAATGAGAAATCAAGTAGTCTTTGATAAAGACTAATTTTAAATGAAATATTTCTGCAAATGGAAAAAAAATTTTTTTTTTTTCTGCCAAGTACTTTTTGACTTCTGACTTCAAGGGAACACTTTTTTAATATCTCATGTTTCTTCCTAGAAGAAAATACTGTTTCCCATGAGATGTGGTAAACGTTGTTTTTTAATATATGCTAGTTATCCTGAATGTGATTATATATTTTGGCAAGTGCTTCTCCTTTTCCTAATATCTTATGAGCAAAATTGTCAGCAGAGGGGTGGGATCGTAAGTTGCATCTCTTCCTGCAACCAGGAAGAAAAGGGGAAAAAAAAACCCTATGAGAAGACTAAGAAAAACCAAGGCAAAAGTAAAATGGAGAAGATGAAGAAAGATCAATGGTGGGCTTTAACACACCTTTGGTCTGGTTCAAAGCCCATTGTTTGCTGTAATGGGCTCTGAATCACGCTCTGTATTCTTAATATATAGGAAAACAGAATCTGAGTCAAACCAAACTGGATATAATTCCACAATTACACTTCCCTTCCAAATCTAAGTCCTTAAGAGTGTGTCCTGGAGAGAACAATGCAAAAAGCTACTCTCTCTGGAAGAATTTGTTGGAGAAGGGGGGGAAATAAAAGGATTTTTTTTTCACTCTTCACAATTCATTTTCATGGGAGTAAAAAGTAGTTTTTATTTCTCTGTAGAATTCACTCTGATTATGAAAAGGGGTTTTCTTCATGAATATGACATTCAGTAAAATCTACCTTGCATTTTATTATTGCACATGAGGCAAGCGGTGTGTCATTTAGGAAACTGAGTGCAGAATGAAATTCTGCATGAAAGACAACCTTAAGGGTTACAGAAGGTTTTCTATGACTTGCAAAATCATTTTAATTCCACATTCTTTAGTGTCTCAGTGGGCAATCTGGAAAATCTCACCTCTATGATTTGGTCTCTTACTGTGCATGAGAAACTGAGGTGGCTGTCATGGACCACTGATGCAGAGATGGTGTCTCCAGCAGCTTTGAGCCAGGACTGGGTTCTTGGCATTCTGGGCTTCACTCTCCTGCTGAGAGGGTGGTGGGCATTTCCTATCTGCTGAAGGAGAGAATAACATTTCTTTTACTTAAAATGTACATTACAGATCAGTTCTTCATGTTGGGATTCTGGGGTGTGTTGTTGTAAAGCTGGCTGTGCTCAAGTAAGTTTCTTTGCAGAGCTTTTATTTACCAGGCTCACTCGCACCATTTTCTTCACTTCTTTTTTTTCTGTCCCTGTTTATTCTGCATAGTGTTTTCCTTGTTCTTTAGAGCTAACAAAGACTGCTCTATAGTTTACAATAACCTTTTTTTTATACACCACTTCTGCTACTATTGAGTCCAACCTGATATATCAGTATAAAACCAGAGCTGCTTTGTGCTGTTTTGACAATAGGAAGCACTACGTTTGCTGACGTTACAAAGGGTGTTTTATTTTTCATACTGGACAGTTGCATGTTTCTGTTTTAGTAAGCCTACTGCGATGCTGTAGTCCGTAAGTCAGTTCCTGTGATGCAAAAAGGAATTAAAATAGACGTTTTAGGGCAGAAGTTCTTTAATGAGTGATGCTATATATGTGAGAGTGGCTCATGTTCACACCTTAAGGTGTTAATAACATGGGTAAAGAGATGAATGCCACTTCATGATTGTTTTTCAACTTGTATGTAGAGCAAAAACCTGCCAGCTGTTCTTCCTTCTCCGTGGCACTTATTGGAGTGTTAAATCAACAAGGCTCTCATGGCTAAGAGAAGGATATATAGGTGATACAAACCTCCCCCAAAATGAAACTTGCAAGCAGGGAGTCTTTCCTTATTGTGCCTGAAGAGGATGAGACTCCTTGCTTAATACCACTCTCCCCTGGGGAGTTGCTGAGAACAATCTATAGAGGAGCTTTCTCTCCTTTTTACCCTATGGTCACCACTTTAGAAGAGTTCAGTCTGATGGGGACTTCTTTCTTTACAAGCAGGTCCCATGTGCTGCTTTTCACACTTTGTGAATCCACTCTGTGGAATAAGGGTAGATTACATAGTTGTGCAACAACGCTTTCCACACAGTTTGCCTTATAAATGCTAATGAAATTATATTCCCCATCCTCTATCTTCTTAGCGGCAGATACAGAAATACCTGCTGACACTGGAATGCTCTGCCCCAGATTACAAAGTCTGTCTCCAGCAGAGTAAGGAAGGGAAAGGAGATCTCTGGATTTCCAGTTCTGCTTAAGTTAGACCCTCCTTCCTCTCTTTAGTTTTGTTAGGTGACTTCAGTATTTAGTGCAGCATAGCCTTTCTGCAGACCATTTGGTAAGCCTTTGCCATAGTGAATTTCTGATTTGGCTCTGAAAGTCTGTTTACTGCATAGCCCATACTACGTGGCTGGGCTACCAGTGCTGTTACATCTAAGGCATAAAGCTCAATATTTCAGAGATACAACTCCCCTCTTCCTTAACACTATGAAAATATAGCAGGTGACAGAGAAGGGGAAGGGAGTGACTTAGGGAATGGACAAGAGGAGAAAAACCCCAACAACTTATGGGTTACTAAAATGCTTCTTTACTTTGTCTTATATTTCAGGTAATTTTATAGTGGCTAAAATCTACTAGACACATCGCAGATAAATTTTCCTACTTTCTGTGCTGTCCTGAAGTGTTTATCTTCTAAATAAAAATCAATTGAAAGAAAGGAGATGGAGGTGCATTACAGTGAATGTAAACATATGGTAAATCAGTGGTCTGTATGTGCTAGACAGAAAAAAGTAAGGAATGGATGGGACCCAACTTCTACCAGAAAATAAAGAGGTTGTTGTTGAAAGTACTGTATTGCCTTCACGTGCTCTGGCACAGAATCAGTAGGAGATGATGCTAACCGTGACGTTGGGATTTGGCTTTGGAAGGTCATCAAGAGTAACCTGATTATGTGATGGAATAGTTGTAGTGCTAGTCCTTGCTTGAAAGAAAAACAGCGTGTGGTTGGGCAATTGAAGAATATTACGACTCAAATACACAAAATTCTTAGACATACTATTGCTTCATTAACTGCCATCTGTCCTTAGATTTAGGTGTTCCTTAGAAGGTGGATTGGTGACTCTTAAATATCTTGCTTTGTATGGTGCCCTCAAATTGAATACAAAACAAAAGCAAGCGCTGGGAACTTTAGATTTCCCATTTTTAAATTTACTACCTAAATTCCTAATACATAGTTGTATTTTTTCCTGATTTATTGTCTTTTGTGCACAGGACCCATATATCCCTGATTCACAGCAGCCTAGATGAACTGGCAGAACAAGAGTGCCCTCCTTCAACCTCAGGATGACTGGAAACTGCCCAGTCTAATTAGGCAGGAAGTTAGGTGAGACTTTACACATGAAAGCCAATCTGCAGTAGTGGCTAAAGTCTATTTCAGTTGTGATTTTTTTTTTTTCCTCTTTTTTTTTTTAATTGTATCAGCCAAGAAGAGGCTGATGGCCAGGTGTTCTTTTCTTGACCTGGGGGAAGAAGGGACAACTCATGGTGAAGCACAGAGCACTACATTCTCCTTCCTGCCCTCTACCTTGACACCCAAATAGGGAATAGTTTCCCCAAAAAAAGACATGGGCAAGAGATTTGGATTCTGTGGGGCTGCAACAGATGAGGCGGGTAATATCTACAGGGTTAGAAACAATTAAAATGAATTGGGTAGAGAACAAAATGATGCATATAATTCTGAAATTAACAAACATAGAAAAAAATATAGTTACCCAATAACAAATCCAAAGTAATTTCATTGTACAGGCAACGCTGGTTATGGGGGTAAGAAAACATGCATTTTTACCCTGTTTGAAACCTTTGAAGATTTTTCTTTTAATATATTAGATTCCTTCCCCATACATGCTGGCAGCAGCTGCTGGCACTTTTAGTAACAACTTTAGAGTCCTTGTTGAGACACCAACAATAAAATCAAGGGTGAGGAACGTTTCAAGAAATCAGCTGGCATAGCCCGTTGAGCTCGGCCGAAGGCTTCCAACCAGCAGCATCGGTCTGTGCAAACTGGCAGCGGAATCCACGCTGTTCCCCCATCCTTAATGAGACTGCCAACAGCTTGCAGTACGAGGCAGGCTCAGCTGACATCCCTTTGGGTTTCAGCAGTATTCCACAAATGACAGCGTGCAAAAATATCTAGAGGGAATGAGAGAGGCAGAGTAAACAAAAAAGCTGCATTGCTGTCTGCATATAGTGTGTGTATATCTGTGTTTGTAGAAAGATGCATAGGCCTACTGTGTGTGTATTTATTCTGCACAAACACAAAGCCAATTGAGAAAGGAAAACAAATGAGCAGTACAGCCAAAATCTTTTTTCTATTGTTTAGCAAAACATTTGGGACCATCATATTTTATTATACTGTACGTAGTGTTCCAGACAACCAACCAAAAAAGGGGGAGGCGGGGGCTGATTAAAAATAAAATTGTAATGGGGACTGAGTTGGGAGAGAGGAAAAAAAACCCACTGCTTTCCAGGTTTTTCAAACATGCTTTCCAGTGCCCTTGTCAAACTGGGAAAAGGCTATTAATACACATACTCTGTGGGAGGGGAAGCATGACAAGCGATTAGCATCCAAAGTCATAACCCAATGGGTCATATCCAGTATCATCGGTTTTGCTTATTACTTGCATATATTTTCTGTCGATTAGGAAAAATGCAGTCAGAATGAGAAAAATTTGAAAAGAAAGCTGTTTGTTGGTGATTCAATCTGAGTGAACAGGGTTTATGGAATATAGTTAACTTCTAATTTGGATATAATCATCATCCTTGGAGCTACAGATTGCATCCAAGATAGGGCAAGAGAAGTACCCAAACCAGGGTAGAGAGCATATGTCAGGATATATTTTCTCTTAGAAGAAATCAAGATCTTTAGTGTGGAATACAAATAATAAATGCTATATCAAATCCTGGGCTAAAGGGGCAATCTGAGACAGAAAGGGGAGCGGCTCGGTTCAGTACACAGATAAAGAAAACATAGCCAGCACTTCTTGGATCCAAAAGCAGAAAGGCATATCTGTTCTCTCAGACTGATGGCTGCTCACACAACTCCATGTATTTGAAGAGCATGCAGTAGACACAAAGAACGTTTCGGATGCTATTTTAAAAATAACTTTGCATCATCTGCATTCATGGTAAAAGTCCTTTTATGATAGTGTACCAGATCTAATCTGGCACTCCCCCAGACATGATTACATAAAATAAGGTGGAGGTTTGTCAGAGCTTTCATTATAAACAAGGTGCTATGAAAACCAACTTTCAGTTTAAGGAAGAGCCAGGTTGCTTAGCTACAGCATCTTTGCCTTTTTAGAAAAAATTTTAAATGACTCTGTGTTTTGCAGGAGCTAATCTTGGTGATCAATGTTTTCTTCAAAAGAAGAAAACCTTTGCAAAAATTCCTTTCATCCTAGTTAGCAGTGTTAACTTGAGCATTTAAATTCATCTGAGTCAGTTCTATTAGTTCAGAGTTAAAAAGTGAAAAGCAGTAGATGATTGGTTGAATGATGCTGTCTGACGAAAATGAAAATAGCAGGGAGGTATTTGGTTTCTCTTGCAGTTGACAGGCGATGATAGCATTGCATCAATTACCAGTTCTTTCAGATCTGTTGCTACAGCTTTCAGGTCTTTCTCTGCTGGACAGAGCATCCTAGTAGGCAACGCTAATTAGCTGAACTGGTGGTTCTCCCCATCGTGTTTGGGAAGGAAAGAGGTGAGGCCCAGAAGTTTAGTTAGCTGGGGGGACATGGACAAAATATACCTGGTGGGAGCAAAGGGGAAGTCGCAGAGAGGGGGATGGGCACAGGGAAGAGCTCTTCCCTGGAGGGAGACTGAGAAACTGTCTATGGCTGGGGCAAGAGACGGAAGATCAAGGTCTATTGGGAGCCACAGAAAACCTTGCAGCAAGGAGCCCAGGGACTGTAGACAGGCTGGACCGTTCTCCTTTGGCAGGCTGCCTGTGAGTTACCTTTCCCAGATGTGAAGTGGCAGTAGCTGTATCAGATCTAGGCATAAACAGAGCACAGCTTCATTCAGGGCTCTCGTTGTCACTACATTCAGAGGACTGTACAATATCTGAAAAATAGTAGCATTAAGCACAATTGGGTATATGCAATTAGATAAATATACAGCATTTTGGTATCAAAGCATCTGGTCCATCCTATGTGAGATTTGATGTGTTTATCTTGGAAGATATGCAAGTACTCCCATATCTTGTGAGATAATATAAAGACTATTACCCCCATCTTACAGCTGGGACGCAGAGGCAAAATGATTATCTCTAAACTGATAGACACCCTGACTCAAATTGAGGTGTGATCTCCAGGCGATGTGGTGTGATCTCCAAATTACCCTCTCCACAGTTTGGTTCCTGCAGAAAGGTACACTGAGCATGTGAGCTGAAAGGGAGTCCTGATGTGCTCCAGCCAGGGTCCAGGCTGGATCATCTTCAGAGTGGGATTTTGGGGTGCATTACAGCATGCATCCACCCCACGCTTTGGATACTTCCAGGAAGAGTTAAGCATCCTGATATATTTTTGAAACCTGTGTCTGACCAGCTTTGTAGTTTTCTTAGTGATCTTGATTTGTGATAGCATTCTGGTCAAAAATGAAGCCACCCAACCTCCTCTTAGCTAAACACACTGTTGCTGCACTTGCTGTCATTGCAAAGGATGCCAGCTTCCTATGAACTGTGCAGACTCTGTTCCTGACTTGCATACTTAGCGATTTGCTTACTCAGGCAATATACTGCAGAGGGTTTTTTGGTTGTTAAAATACAAAAATTCTGCTCATGCACGTATTCTACAGTTAATTATTTCTGTTGAAAAAACATGGACTTGAGAAACAGTAAACCAATGGAAAAAACTCATCGTCTGCCTTATTTTAAAAAAACTTTTATTAAATGTAGCAAATGTTTCTCCTGCTTTTTTTATACTTCATGATACCTGCACAAGAGACAAGTTTAATTTAGCCTTGAGAAGAAAGTTCATTCCTCTTTTTCTATAACAAATTAAAATTAGATTGAAAACATATTAAAGATCCCAAGATGAAAAATTAGAGAGAATAGCTGCTGAATCTTCATATTCAAAGCAATGTACTGAGCTATAGTAATAGCCTTAATGGAAACAAACTCATTTAGTTTTATTTTTGGAGCACAATTTTATAGCACTAGACATTCAAATACCATCATCTTTGTTGGTGACTTCTGGTCATTTTTTGCAAATGAAAAAGAACTATGCTTTTGTTTAGATCCCAGTAATTCATGTGATTTGTTCTTCTAGTTTGCATTTACCAGTACTGTAAACTGATGGCTRTCAGGTCATCCATTCACTGAGCAGGGCCTGGTCTCCTAGAAATTTCTCAGTCTTTACTAACCTACTTACTGTCTTCTGTGTTTCTTCATTGCTTTGTCGCCCTGTGCTGTTTTAGATYATGAATATATTAAGCAGCAGTACTAACATGGGAATGCAGAACATTTGATTTTTAATTTTTATCTTTTTGAGTATTTCTTCTTTTCTTTTTTATGTTTTGGCTAGTTTATAAGCCATTACTGAGCTTCATCGTATTATTGCTTTTCTTTCTCATTCATCTCCTTTAAGGGTTTTACTCTTCTTTCTGTCAGTGGGTAAGTAGTGAAAGAAAAAACACTTCTCCCCAACATCTTATGCATGTAAACTTCTTAAGATAAATAAGATATTTACCGTATTTGATTCCTCCTTTACTTGGAAGAGATGGTGAGGAAAAGTAGATATTACTGTAGAGACAAATAAGACAATTTTATATTTGTAGTACTGCACCGTTTTCTTCTTGCAGCAGGATCAGAATTCCTCTGCAGTTAAATTTAGTCCCTAGACTTACCACAGCTATTGTTCACAGGGCAATCAGTTTCCATTTACTTGCATAAAATAGATAGTAGGATTTGCTTACTGAGCTCCACTCTTTCTGTCAGAATATAGTAGTTACTTTTTTTACACCACCAATTGCATCTAATCGTTCTGTTAATTTTTTCATCTTTCAAATATGGTTGGCTAGGGAAAAAAAATATTCATGGAGTGGTATAACTATGCATTCTAATTTAGGCAAAGTGAGTCCTGTAACTTTCATCTAAAACAGTTATGGTCTTACTCTTACATTTGAAAATAAAGCTGACTAGGTTGGCCTGACCTGAGAAACAAACTGTGCTTTCTCTATAGCTGATGAATTGAATTATTTGCAACCCTCAAATATGTTTTTTGTGTGTATGTTTTTATATATACATTTATTTACAGCTAATCTGTGTATGTGTGTGCATATATATGAACATCATATAAATGCACACGCATGGATGCCTATATATACATATATAGGGAACTGTGAATGACTTGGTTGTTTGCACATAGGCATTCTGCTAGAACTGTTTTGTGATGAGATGTTACAGAGGCTGGGCAGATACTGGTCCTTGTCTTACACCTAACCCCATGCACCAGTACATGCTGCGGGGCTGAACGGCTGGAAAGCAGCTTTGCAGAAAAGGCTCAGGGGGTCCTGGTGGACATCAAGTTGACCATGAGCCAGCAATGTGCCCTTGCGGCAAAGAAGGCCAACAGCCTCCTGTGCTGCGTTAGGCAGAGCATTGGCAGCTGGTCGAGGAAGATGATCTTTCCTCTTTACCTAGCCTGGTGAGGCAGCATCTGGAGGGCTGTGTCCGGTTCTGGGCTCCCCACTTCAAGAGACATGGATGTACTGGAGTGAGTCCAGCGAAGGGCCACCAGAATGATTAAGGATTTGGAGCACCTGTTGAACGAGGAGAGGCTGAGCGAGCTGGGACTGTTCAGCCTGGAGAAGAGAAGGTTCGGGGGATTTTATCTCTGTGTGTAAATACCTGATGGAAAGGTGTAAAGGAGACAGAGCCAGGCTCTTCTCAGGGGCAGTCAGTGACAGGACAAGAGGCAATGGGCACAATCTGAAACAGAAAAAGAAAACTGTTTCGTTTTTTGGTACTGCTTTTGAGCTTTGTATTTCCACTCTGTTTTATTCACGCTTATGTCGAGACTGTCTTCCATTGCCAACTGCTTTTGCTCACCAGTTGTTTCTTTTAAACTTCTCATAAGCGTGTGAAGGTGTGCATGTGAGTTTTTTGAGATATCATTTACTTGTGATACTTTTTCTATAACAAGTTCAACACTTCTTTCTCCTACTACAATAGAAGAAATGGAGGAAGTATATTCAGATTCTTATTTTTTAGTTAATAGCTGCAAATATCTACTTATTTACTTCAAAAGCTGACTTAGTAGAGATAACACTAAGATTTTGAATTATGATACTGGCTTGCTGGTTCGGCTAGGGTTGAAATATTTTTATCCCTTCATATATATTATCTAAGTATTTAATGGTTAAAGCTTTGAAAGGGGGGAAGGTCTGTAATATAGATATGGTAGTGGGATTTATTTGGATAACATATGCTGCATTATAAAATGTGAGTTTTCTAAACAGAGTAAATTAGTCTACAACGCATAGAATACTGTCCTAGAGAGATAGAGGAGAATTGCTAGGGCTATTCAGTAAATTGTTATTGGCTTGTTTGAAATTATGACGTTTTGACACTTGTTTTCATCCTGAAATGGAGTGAAACCAACACCAGCAGTGCATTTTCCTGAATTAACATTTTAAAAAAGTATTAATTTGGAAATATGAAAATATGTATTTCAGGGAGCTGCTCTAGGAAATTGTATAATTTGAAGGACTGATAAAACAATTAAAAATGTGCATTATTTTTAATCCTTTCTTATGGGGAAAAAATGAGAAAAAGACATTTTGAGAAAGTCCTGTTGTATGGTAATGGAAAATGGCTTGGTGATAACATTTTGAGCAATTCTAGAAACCTACCTACCAAAGCCCCACCAAAAACATGTCCTTTCTTCCTCTTGAAAGGTTTAGAAACTTTTGATACCATTTGTCCATTTCCATCACTAATCATATCTATCTTACGCGGTTGGATAGTCATTGTGGTTTTTAGCTCAGCCAAAACAGCTTGTCTGTCTTCCAAGAAAGGAAGTCAAAACAAAGCAGCACTCCAGAACTTGTAAACTTTTACAAGACATGATAAAACATCTTTATATTCCAATACGTACAAGACATGGCACAAATTGGTTTTAAGCATGTGAGAGCAAACATTTGCCCTGTAGAGCTTAAACTCCTGAATTCATACTGTTCCGGAGCCCTTCAAAGTGAATACAGCATTACACTAGCTGAAGGAGGCATTTCTTGATAGCTCAATTATACAGAATTTTTATATGGATAACTAATAGGATGTTTGTTTGAAATAAATGTCTAAGTAAAATGCTCCAATCATCCTGATATGAATCTTCTGGAATATTTTTGTGAAAAACTCCAAGACTGATTTTTTTTGTTTTTCTTGGTAATGGAATGAAGTTTAATTTTGAAGTTTTGAGTTTTCTTGCAGGATAGGACTTGATAATAATGATTGCTTTCTAAGGGACCGCTTTATTGCTGCACAGTCTGTGTAATTATAAAGCGCAATTTTTATGAAGTATTGCTCAGTAAGCCACTTAAAGAAGAATTATTTTTACAGGTTTAATGCATATTTCAGTTATGTTTCATTTCCATAGGTGATTGAGAGTTGCTTTTAATTATACATCAGTGGATTATTCTAGCTACTTTCTAACATTGCTTAACAAAAATGATACATTTTAGCAGTCATTTTTGTTACAAGTGTAACCTAAAAATATTTTCTTCAGTGTTTATATGATTATAAGGAGTCACATTTTGCATCTTTATCATTGTATGGTAGTGCACCAAATTTAGAAGTATTTTCCCTATTCGTATATCTTTGTTATTACACTGCTAAATGGTGAAAATGTTGGAACACCTGGAATAATGAAGAGATGCATCGATTTTGAAGTCTTCACTTCTCACTGAATTTTCCATAGCCCTTGAGTTAATTCTATGTTTAAATGTATATGTATGTTACACAAGAAATGACTGCCACGTCTCGCAGATGTATGAAAGAAAGCAAAGTTTGTGTGTATGTGAAGCACCACATATGTCAGTGGGATCCTATGGCCGCAGAAGGCGTCCCTTAAGCTAGAGCTACAAGCTTGAACGTCCTATCGAGAAAAGAGTGATGGAAGAAGAGGAGGGCTTGAAAAGGATAAATTCTGTACAACAGCTGAATACTTACCTTCTTAGTAAGAGTTACATGACAAGAATAACACTGTTAACATTGTTAACATTAACTCTTATTTACAGTGAAATTGTGTCTCACTGGTCGATTGCAAACATCAAACATTTGACTTTATCTGTGCTCTTATTCCACTCCATTTGTTTTCTCCAAAGATATAAACACTGTTACAAAGAACAGTCCTTGGTTTTTTTTCCCCTATTATTTCTTGCCTTGATTAAGTCCCAAATAATTTTGGGTTGCAAGTGTGAGTATGTGTATAGTTATCCGTTCAGATGTTCCATAGCTGTATGATTTCATAGCAATAGCTTTACATTAGGAATTGGTGTTTCAGCCTGGAGCATGCAGACAGTTCTCACTAATATGATTTTAATCCTTGTTTGATCCCGAATAACAGAGGCAGTAATCTGTGATCTCCGCAGAGATAAGCGGAGCTGCTGACCTGTTGCGCTGGCCTTCAGAACCCCTGTTGTGCTTTGTTCTATGACCAGCTTTTTCGAGTATCCTCTGTAGTGAGGCATTTTAGATCTTGGAGGGAGAATGAAAGCAAATGGGATATGTTCTTCCCTCTTGCAATAAAGGCTAATCAGCTCACCATTCAGTGGATCATTCTCCCTTTATCACCTTCTCAGGTACTATTGATCTTCTTGTTCAATTTAACCATCAGTACAAGCAACATACTCTTAGTAAGAGTAAGCTCTGTGGACGTGGTCCAAATCATTGAGGTCAGACCAGTTTCTGGCAGGCATTCGTTCTGACTTCTGGAGCACCTCTGTGCAGGTTAAAAAAAGTCTTTCGTTTCTGCTTCCTCTTTTTTCCTCTTTTGGAAAGGAGAACCCTTTTATTTTCTGAAATAAAATAACCACTTACCTTACTAGCGGCATTTCCCTTCATTTTTGGAATGGCTGCAGACATCACAGTGGTCGTATGTTGCCTTTCAAGAAGCAGCTTTGTATTGATAGCCACCACTGTAGTGATGTGTGTTTAATTTCTTTCTTTCATTGGCAATTTATTTGAGTGGAGGTGAAATCTGACTCTGTCTAGTGCCTGGTGCAATGGGACCCTGGGGCTGTTTGGCCGTCTTGGATGTTACCAATAATTATTTTTGCCTTTTGATACAGTGTCATAATTGGACAATCAGACCCCTTCCCTTTTACCTTCTCCCCCCACCAAATCCCACACCACACTTTGCCTTTTTGGAAAAAAACAACCCCAAACAACTGTATAAATTTGTGCTCTTGAGTCTGCAGTCATCTTTTAAATGGGAGTCTCCAGCTTAGCCTAGCCTTAGTTTTAGATTGTATTGCTGGTTTTGGGAAGTATGCAGATGTAAATGAAGCTATTTTTGTGCAACTTTTTGCCTTAAATCTGTTTTTGCTTTTCTCCTCTCTAGATTGACTATCCAGTGAAATGCTGTGGCCTTTCAGCTTTTCTTTCTAACTATATTTCTGATCTCTTCTATTATTCTCTTCCTATTATTTTTGTTTTCTTACCAGCTTACGTAGCACCTCTAGTAAATATGCTGGAATGCGTTGGGTTGAAGTGAGTTTTGAAACCAGCAGAAACTTGTGTATTGTACAAGTGTGCGAGTGTTTAGGCGTGCGGGGAGCAGCAGATTGCTGCACCCTCCCTTGGACCTGGGCCTTCCTCTTCTCCGATCTACGTGAAATCTTTTGGTGTCTGATAGGTGGGCCACTGAGGAGGGTGGGGGAGTGAAGGTATAATTATGCATTTGTTTGTGTTGTTTATTTTGCCCTGATGACGGTGAGCGCAAATGCATTGTAGGCTGGTGATATTTGCACTGTTAACCAGGAAAATCAAATCCAAATACGGTCCAACCTCTTCTGCCTCTGGTTTTCAAATGCAGACCAGATACCTTTCCGGAAGACCCTTATTAGACATTCACATGCTGTTGGGATCCGGGCAGAAGTGTTTTGTTTGAAGCGGTGTGTTCTGTGTTGTGTAGTTGGTCAGATTATATTATCTAATACTTCCCTTTGGCTTAAAATATAGTCAATAAAGTCACAGAAGTGCTGAATCATTTCATCATATGTACCTTTGGTCCTGTTACTCTTTCATTTGCTGAAGGTTTTTGAAGTATAGTAAATGCCTCCCCGCTTTGATGTCTTTTCTAAACTAAATTGGCTGAGAGTCTTCCAAACCCAGACAATTATACAACAGTCTGGTACAATTTTATTTAGTCTAACCCCATTAGAGAGCTTTCTACTTCAGAGCTGGTTTCCTCTTTGCTTCAGCCACTCACATTTGTGAAATTTTTGCCATTAACAGCATAATGCATGTGAAAAAACCCCAAAACTTCTTTAAAACTGTAAAATGTTACTACTCTGTAATGAATTTCAAGAAGACAGGAGTTAATGTGATTGCTGTAAAACTCCTGGTTGCTGGACTGTGGAGCGAAGGCCGGTGCGTTCCCAGGGCTGCACAGGACGAGTGGCTGCAGGTGGGTACCACGAAGGTCTCTACCTCTCCTGTGAGAGGTGAAAATGCAGAAATGGCAGCATCTGGCTCGCCGAATCAGCAGCCTGTCTCTGTTTTGAACCAGTTGTGCTTATATATATGAAAACTTTCTTAGCACAGCCGAACAAAAATAGAGCAATAGTAGAAGAAACTTTTTTTTTCCTTCATGCATCTTCCTCAGACTTGTTAACTTGGTGGACAGTTAAGAGCCCAGTTCCTATTAAGCTTGTCTCTGTAATGAAAATCAAGGAAAGATGTCCAGTGGGCTTCTGACAATTTTCTTTGTGCCTTCTTAAATATCCCCGCTACATTTCAATTACAGAATTAGTCTTGTTTATTTGCTACATCACAGCTTGTTGAGAGAAATGAGGCAATGCATTGGGGTGCTGTGGCAGCCTGAGAGCCTCGTGGGGAGCACCACTGGACTGGTCACATCTCTCTCTCCCTGAAAATAGTCTGTAAGAAGAAAAACAACAACTAGATTTTGGATGCTTGCCTGAGACTGCCAGTTTGGCTTTTGGAGAGGAAAAGCTACAGACGTGAACTGAGTGAATCTTATTCAGGATAGATACAAGAAATGTGGAGCCTCATAATAACAGTCTTAGACAATCTTTATGCAGAAGACAACGGGTTTTTAAAGAAACAGCACAGCTTTTTTAAAGCAACTTGCACAGTTTGCGCGCTCACCTCAAAACACTGTGGCCAGACATCTGTAAGGAAAAAGTCCAGGTTCAGATCAGCGGACATTAGACTTCTTTAACTTTGTCTTTTGCTCTTTTTCTCCCTCCTTGTATAAAGTAGGTTCTCCCTTAAACCACTGCTAACTGATCTTGCAAGAGTTGACTCAAGAAACTGTGCTCTGACTGAAAGGTAAAGATTACATATTGGAGGGGTGGTGAGTTGTCAAAACATCTAAAGATATTTACAATGTAGATTCCAAAATGAGTATTTTTTCAGCACTCCTTCAAAATAGTGTTGTTTTTATCTATTCCCTTTTCTCACAAAGAATTGTTTTTTCTTGTCTCTGTCAAAATGCCATTAACTGACATTTCAGATCTGATGGTCCTGCATGTTGAGGCACAATCTGATCTTCACAGGAAGGGCCCCTGGTATAGCTTCTTCAGGAGGGATGAGGGTGAGGATGTGTTCTGTAATGTGATGCCATGTGCCAGAGTTGCTCTAGTTCTTACGGAGACAAATGTTAAGAACTTTTCCCCAAAAAAGCCCACTTGTACTGGGAAAATGTGTGATGGGTTCTACATCACAGATATAAGGAATACAGAGACATGTTTATTGTCATGTAAGTAAATGTTCCTAAAAGCAAATGGAGATCAGACTTGAAGAATTTGCAATCAAGTAGACTGTATTCAAGCCAAGGAAAAGGGATAGGATGAAAGGGAGAACATGCCACTTAGTGGGAAAGGCCCATGGTTTTCCTGTTTTATTTCTTTCCAGGTATTTTTTTAATGTTTTGTAATGAATCAGGTTATCAATAGCAAAGCAAGTTTTTAGGGCAGTAATTAACAATACTGGGATGGACTTAGACCTGGCTGGGCAATTTTGGATGATCCCTTTCCTCATGCTGGATAGGAAGTCAGGGATGCTGGATAGGAAGCTTGGAAACAAACTGCTCTTTCTTATGACTTGCACTGAAAATATTTATAAGACTAAAGCTAACATTTGTTGAACTACTTTGTCAACCTTTGTCCGTGAAAGTCATGCCATTAAGTTAGTTGTTTATAAGGACAGTAATTTAAAAGTGGGGTTGTATTCGGCTGTATACAGTCACATTTGAAGTGATTAAAGTGTTAATGCCCAGGTTGTCAATACACCCAAGCGAATTCTGACAGAGGAGCCACGTGCTATTGCCGTATTGCCAGTGCACCTTGCTATGTGCTATTGCTTTGTAAAACACAGCTCAGCATCTTCTAGGTCACAATGAGAAGAGCCTTTCTTAGTTATTTTTTTTCCTCCTAGAACTTAAAAAATACAACAATATTCTATTGATAAAATAAAAGGTGCTTTCAGGTTTGAGAAGTAAGGAGGAAAAGAGATCAGCAGGCTTTTTAGCTAAAAAAAAGTAGATGGAAGATAAATAACAGGAGCCTCTCACTTGAGGATGTAATTATTTGAGAGAGCATAGTGAGGATATTAACTAAACAAATCAGATGGGGAAAAAGCCGTTTTATTAAATTTCAAATATGTAAACACTGAGAAAAATGCAGTTCTATTAATTTAATCGTTTTCATTAAGGTAAGTGAACCATTTTTATTCAGTAGAGCACTATGTAGGAAGCTGTTATAATGTAAGTTAGAACTAACTTATATTTTAGACTCTAAATTTAGACTTCTCTTGTATATAAATTTCTATCAGGCAGGTTTTTAATTAGAAAATCCCTGGTTTTAATGTTAATTTTTGATTATCCAGAACGAAAGTAATGCCAAAGCTGTTCTGTAATAAGACATTTTTTACCCAGTAGGAGTATAGTTCTGCCATTACAGGAGACAAGGATTGCTAAGAAATTTTCAGAAAAAGCAGAGCAAGAAGCTGTTCCCATAGAGATGATAATGAGCACCTATAAAGTTAGTTTGTCCACGGGTGATCTCAGGGTTTTCAAGTACACCGTATCTGCCCGCACCCTAAATTCCTACATGAGAGCCATAGTAACAGTTTGGGCAGGCCAGGCAGTCCTCTTCAGCTGTGGGACCAAACCTTCTGAGGGATCTGGTACTGACTTTAAGCACGATTTGAAGGACCACAGAAATTTGGCAACTGTTAACTTACATTTTGGGATGAAATGAGGACAAAAAAATTCTGCTGTGGTTGAAGAGTTATGTCTTGTTTTACTCCTTTCTCACTGACATTTGGCTGTAAAAGTTCATACTAGGAAGTCATTTATAAATCTCGGGGTTTGTGGCTGAAGATGCTAGGAGCAAGGAATTAACTGTGTAAGTCTAAAAGAATGCAAAAAACTATTCTTAGTGTGTAAACCTGGTGTTATTACTCGGAATACGAGATATTTTGTCTTAAGAGCACCTTGAATTGGAAAACATTGAAAACTATTTTTTATTTCTGTGCATTGATTTTAACAGTAATCTAAAAAAAAAAATAAAGGGGGGGGGCAGGGAATAGTTCCCACAACAAGTATCGCATAGGGAGTTCCAGAAAGAAAGTGATATTGAACTAAGTGAGCGTGGGTAGAAAAAATGGTTGCAATTTCCTCTTACCAAAAAGGGTCTTTCTGTATTCAGAAGTGCCTTTGTATTCCTGACAGATTTCTGCATAAATACTGTTACTTTATATGAAAGTGGAGTAACTTTAGTTGAGAAGCTGAAAATCCCTTCCCCTCTGCAGAACATCCTAGCAGAATATTACTGCAGAAGAGCCACAGAGGAGGTGTGTCTTTTTTTTTCAACAAGAAAATCAGTGTTCCCCATCCTCCGTTAGCCCTCCACAGCCCAAAGAAGATTTCAAGCCAATCCAAGCAAAATACTTTTGGTTCGGACGCTGGAGTGAAAAAGTGTTTGGAGAGATCTAATTGCAGGAGCTCCAAGACCTGTAGCTTTAAAACCACTGCAATTGTGTAAAAGTTGCACTGAGACCATAGGAGTTGGCAGTGCCATATGTACCTGCACAAGTATGGCTACTACATGTAAAGTCAACAGAAGCTGGTCTGGTGTAGGTCTTAGAGATGTTGAGTTTTGCTCCTCATTGGACAGTGCTGCTGTTGACTTCAGTTTAGGACTGAACTTCTCACTGTAGAACTTTGCCCTACAAATGACTGAACATTATCAGATGGCCTTTGAATTCCGAAAGTAACGATTAAGGCTTTTGAAAGCATTTAGAAGTTTCCAAAGCTTTCTAAAATGCTGATTTGGGGAGAAACTACTGTATTAAAAGTTCACAAAAGTATGGGTTGTTTATGGGTAAAAGGACCCTAAATCCATTAAAATAACCTCTCTGAAATACCTTTGTTCTTCACTCCCCTGAGCAAATTCTCTCTTCTTGCCATCTGAGCACAAATGGGTATTTGTCTGCCACCTTCTGCATGAGTGCTTGAGCTTCTCTCATTAAATCAGGCAGATGCCCAGTGGTTGGTATTTTCCCAATGCAAGTGGCAAAATCTGCTATGCTATTTTACAGGTGTCCCCACAACCGCTGGAAGTTTATTAGTATTCTGTAGCATCCTGTGGCCTTTAGGAGGACATGAGTTGCTGAGGACTTTCTTGGGAAAACCATTATTTCTTGCTTTTGCTCTGCCTGAGAAGTGAAAGTAGATCAAATAACTCCATTATGCAAACAAGTAACGGATACATTATTCATCTCTGTCGCTCCCAGTTCATGCATTTTGTATATGATCTATTTCCTTCCATTTAATGAAGAAGCTAAAAACCTGCACTAAGTAGCTCCTTTTTTTTTTTTTTTTTTTTTTTTATTTTTTACAATGTTCTTGCTGGTGCTGGCCTGTAAGAAGCCAGATCAGGGTCAGGGTGTCCAGTTTACCCAAAGTGAAAAGGCTGGACCTAGTTTTAAAATTGGAAACTCCAGCAGTGGACATAATTTTTGAGAATTGTTTTGCTGCTACAGTTGGTAACTGAGTTTGCTTTTATATAATTGTGAGCCTGGATGAGATGAGAAAAACTTCTGATTTGAGAACTAGGTATTTTAAGAAAGAGCCCAACTGAAATATTGTGTGGTAGGGAGCATATCTTGCTGCATGTTTCACATCTCACTCTTACCCTGGCAGGAGGAAACAGAATACTTGAAGGTTATTGAAGATTAATACTGACAGGTTAATAAAGGGTTACTTTTTCCTCTTGCTTACACAGGGTTTACTTGAATGTGATTGCATAGACTCCAAGGAACCGCTTCTGAGTTAGGCTGTCAAATCACCACTGAGCCTTGTGTTTCTGAGCAATTTCAACCTGAGGTGTTGCTCTAGCAACTGTCACGTGTAAGGTGTTTTGTTCCCCCAAAAGTCCCAAAACATGACTTAGAGGTTTTTTTAATTATTATTCCTCCCCTTCCTTTCTGTTTTATATTTGTGGCTACTACCTAATTTCTGTATTCACAATTTTTTACAGATGTTTTCACTTTAACTTCCACCCATACAAACTCAACTTGAAATCTCAAAATTAATATGTGCTTTTGCTTCTTTGTATGAGACAAAATCAGGTTCATGTTTGTCCGATCATACTAGTGTATCATATAGATACCAATGACTGACTTCAGAAATAAAAATGAATTCGTTTATCCATTTGAAACTAAGTTACTTGGTCTTTAAGGTACTTGAGGAGCACCTTTCTCCGAAGTTGTGTACGTGTGTTACTGCTAAAATTAGGGGAAAAAATTTCCGGGGTAAGAAAGTGCCATCTTTCTTCCCATCCAGCTCTGTAGCAGGACCAAACTTACAAATAGTTTGAACAATTCAGTATTGTGTCTCACACTGAGTGTTAAATGCAAGTATGTATCTAAACGATTTCCAGTTCAGTGTTTTAATGTTTCAGGTTTAAATGTTGTTTTGACCTTGCTTTTCCCAAGTATTTGTATGCACTTTGACTACAATATTTGTCAATTAATTAGTAGGTAGCAATGCCAATAATGAAAGGTAAGCAAACTAGTATGCACATGTATTCTGTGAAAAGACTTCCAGGGCTTACCCTGTATGGTTGACTGTATGGAATTTTTATTTATGAACCACTACTATAATTAAATTCCAATTTTTTTAGGTTGTGTATTCCCACTGGAAAATAAGAAAAGTAGGTCAAAAAGCATGACTGTAAATACACAAGCTGTTTTTGGAAGCAGAACTCAGCTCTTGGAGACTTTGAAAGTTCAATTCTCTTGTGACTGATAGGTGCTGAGCACTCTAAAGGTTTTTTTCCTAAGAACGTAGAGAAAAATTGAGGAATTACATTTCTCGGGAATTTAATGACAATACCTGTGTTGTCTTTAGTGGCTATAGGGTCGTTAGACCTTAATGACCTTATTTAAAAAAAAAAGCCACAATGCTAGGAAGAAAGGCTTGAGAGCCTTGTTTCTGTATAACACTGCAAACAACAATAAGAGAACCAGCAGTAAAGGAGCCAACAATAAGGTTGGCTGTCTGAAGTCTTTCGCCCTCAAATGAAGACTCTGACCTTAAATCTGTTCGCATACTGGTTCAAGGTCTTAGATCAGGAAAACGTCAGGAACAGGATAGGAGGACTTAAACCTCAATGGTACTGAAATGCCACCTTAATTTTCAGCACAAGCTTAAGTGCATTTGTGATATGATGTCTGGCTTGGAAGTGACTGAAGAAATGAGGTCAGTGCATTGTAAAACTTGTCTTCCATCAGAAAAGGGTACAAGACCACTCTCTCTGGATGTGTGGGCTACCCATCTTTGTAGTGAATTTTTTTACACGCCTCCAGGAGGAGACTTGTAATACTGAAAAGGATTGTTTGATAGGTCCATCTTGTGTCACTCTTTTCTGGCAAAGGTATTTTCACACTTAAATAAGGATAAAAGTGACAAAAGTTGGTCCATAAGACAACTTTCATCTATCTAGCCCAGGTAGGAGCAGTAGCGAAGGAAGATAGGTAACACAGAGTTTGGGACAGATTACACCAATTTACACGTGTCTGTATGTTGCCGGGTTAAGTACAGGTAGCTGAGTTGTTTCCTCTTCATGCTGAAGACATGATTTCCCAAGTGTTGCATAAATACTTATGGGACGTCATACCTCATAAGTAATGTCAAAAAAGTATGAACTATATGAGGAGAAAAAAAGCTGAGGAAAATGCCATGATGGATGGCATAATCTTGCCTGTGGTAATTGAAAGGATGTGCCAGCATTTGACCAAGTAATTGAACACTAGAAACCTCTCTGGTCTGACAGACACAAAGCAAGCCATTTTTATCTGAAGACTGATAAAGGCACACAAAGAATGCCGAGTGCTTATGTATCATCTATTGAGCTTGGTGAGACTCCCCAGGCAAAGCAAACAGCATGTTTGGCGTTTGTTTCATGGTGGGGAGGGACAACAACAGAGGTTTGGGGAAATCAAACAGATGGGTTGAGCCCTGTGGATCTCATTTGTTATCTACTGAGAATCTCTTCAGTCTCAGTTCTCTTGCAAAAATAATTTCCCTACTGAGTAAAATTCACATTTTTTGACTTGTCAGCATTGTCACAGCAGTAGAACTGATTATTAGTTTTAATAGACCAGAAAGAAATACTGGAATTTTCTTGTTGATGTGGACCGCTGTATAGGTCCCTACCAGTGCTTAGTAGAAATAGGGAAATCTTTTTATGTCAGTAGAAAGATGAAATGATGTGCAAATTGTATCACAGCTCTGTTGTTAGAGGCATGATGAATATAAATTTAATGAAATACAGGACCATTCCCATTGCATTCTCTGAGAAAGATGCTTATTACCCTTCTCTACTTCAGTTACACCTCAATTCACAGGCAGCTCTACTGGCTATAGTGAGGTGATGTTAGAAAAAAAGTGTTATTTAATGTAAGAGTCACAGAATCTAGGAATCCTCATTTCTTTGTCACCCACTATACAGTATATTTTAAAACATCCATTTTTATTTAATCAGAAATTATTAAAAGCTATTTTCAAGCATTTTTTTCTTTTGTCCTTCCACCTTCAGTCTCCATTTTAGCAGTCTCCAGGTTTCTTACAATATAGAAACATTTCARTCTGGATAGTCCTTTTTGCAAGGTCTGGTATTAACTGATTCCAAGGGATTCCTTGCTTAAAAGGGAAAGAGGAATGTTTACAGGGTGATTAACACAAATATGAGCCATCACCCTCTGCATCCACAGCTTGTTCTGATTAAGATCAGTTGGCTTGCCATTGGATAAAGACGCGTTTTTCATTAAGGCTTCATAAGAGCAAGAAAAATACATAGTTTTATGCATCTTTTTGGCATCTAAAATAATTTATTTCTTTCCTTTTTTTTTTAATGAATAGTGATGCTGAATAATTCCTTTTTTCTTAGGAGAAATGATGCTCGCTGTCACCCTAGTCCCAACTAGCCCTACCTACTGTAAACATTAAAAGCAGAGTCATGTTTTTAACTCAAAAAAAGCTAAGGAATTCTGTTATCCATTTTTACAGAAGGAACAGCCATATTCCATCAGTCTGCTGTTATTTTTATTTCAGATCATTTTTCTCTTGTTTTCAGGAAATTCTTCATGGTTGTGTTCACTGTATTATCATTGTAATAGACTGCAGCTGCTCTTTCACAGTCTTCTACCTTTGCAGAATGCCAAGATCGTAAGTATTTCAAGGTGAAGAAAACAAAAATCAAAGGCACCAGCTGAATTACTAACTGATAGAGTTAAAAATCATGCAGTGGTAGCAGGCATAGGGGCAGAACAAGAAGCCTTCTAGTCTTATGTTATTACTCAAAGAGTACCCCAGGCTTTCTTTGTTACATCTTTTGAGAAACAATTCTGTGCAGTAATTTCCTGAGAAAAGAAATCAAAAGACCAAGCCCTTGTGCAGCACAGGTTACCTAGAGTTAACTATGAATTCCTGCATGAAATTGGTAGACCACAAGGCGATGACTTGAAGAGGGAGATCCCCTCTTGTTTTTACATTTCAAATGGTAAATAATCTGTTTGGTGGCATGATAGGTTTTCCGGTGAAAATAAGTCTCTTATTCCATATTTGCGTTTGTGTAGCTTCAGTTTGTTTTTCATCATAAATGTTATAAGCAGATTCAGAGATAACATGTAAATATCAGCCTCATCACACTGCGTATCTAAAGATCTCCTTTACTATTAACTTCTTCCACTATAGATACTTGGTTGGTAATCAAATAAAATTTGCCTTCTTTGTGAAAATGTGTTTCAATCTGAACAACTCAGTCTTTTTCATCATGAAGAAGTCTTCCTGTAAAGCCCATTTTCTGGTGTTCAGCTAATTTTTATGGATCTTTTTCTGAATTTACTCCAGTGTATCACTGATCTTTCACAAAATGTATACACCAGGAATGGGCACACATCCCAGAATATGCTTCACCATTGCTGAATTCAGAGATTATATCATCACCCTACTTCACTATTTGTTATCTTTCCTGGTATTATATTCAAAGATTATGTTCTCTTTTAGTCCTTCAGGTGACTGGAATGTTGACCTTTGTTCTTTTAACATGTTTAGACTTCTGAGTGGATCAAAACTTTTGGGGAAAAAAAAAAAAATTGGTTGGTGTCTTTGCCCAAACTGTGAACTGAATGTAGCCTTTAGTGAAATAGGAAGTGATTTTCGTAAATTTTGTATGCATTGATATTTTTACTCAGTTTTTTGTTGCTGTTGAGAATTTGAAATGTGAAATACGTGTAAATAGTGTGTTTGTATATCTGTAACTGATATGAAAAAGAATTGGAAATTTGAAGTGAACTGTGCTTGCAGATCTGTGATGCTTCAGTATTTACGTAGGATGCTTCCCTAAGCGGGTTACTTGCTTGAACCAACCATGATTATTTTCTTGGTTGGCCTATCGCTGGTATGTCTGTTACATCTTGCAGCACTTAAAACGCGCTACTGAAAATAGCAGATGGCATAATACCAAATGGTTTTAATTAACACCCTTTGGAGGCAATATTCAACAATATAGCATGCCTAGGTATCAGTTTTCCTTAAAACTTTCCAAATATATTTACTTCAGTTTGAACTGGATGTTGTAATCTTTGGTGCGTTACTCAGAGTGACTGTGCCAGTGCTTAATGTCAGCTGTATTGAAGTGAGTCTTGGATAAATTATCTGAAATCAATGGAGTTGCCCTGATGCACTGAAATCTGAAACTTTTAAAATAGCTTTGTCAACTAGGGGTGGGAGGAACCACTGTCTTTGTATAATTCCGGCTAAACAATTTCATTTGTCTCTACAGCATGTTTGTAATTACTCATTCAATTTCAACAAGGTTTCTATAAAGGTATTTGATCTTGGTTGAATTTCTTCCAATGATCTATAACCAACCACATAAGATGACAGGCTGTTCCAAAAGTTTGTGACTTTAATTGGCAAAAATAATAAACTTATTTCCATTCTGAGGTTATGTAACTTCAGTTTCTAATAATTGGAATGAGTCAGGCCATTTTGTTGGATAAAGAGGCAACCAGTGCTAGGAGTCTGTCTGTCAGGGAAGTATTTATGAAACTAATTGATTATTATTTTATTTTTTAATAAATTAGACTATCATTGTGCATATTTCCCAACCTTTGACTCATTCCTATAGCTGTTTTTGACTTCTTCCTTTTATTTGTCCATATCTTTTCTGAAATTTGGACACTAAGATGGGACACTGCCTTTTAATTATGGCCTCATGAATGCCATAGTATGATATTAACATTGTCTCTTCACTCTTGCAATATTCCCCTCCTGATAGATGCCAGGATCAACTCTGCTGTCTTAGCAGTCAAAAGTAATTGGTGATGAATTTTGATCACTAATTTCTAATCCTTCAGAAGTCCTTGAGAGTTTCCTTTCCCCAATTTCAAGTTCAGTGGTTATCAGACTCCGAAGTATTTTTTGAAGATCTGAACTTCAGTCATGTTCTGCGTAACTGCTTTTCCCAACACTGTCCTTCACCTACCTTAGCTCCTTGCTCCTTTAGGTGTAAAATTTCAGGTAGAGCTACATTAAATTGCATGTTCTGTGAACCTCCTTAACTGGCTGTGAAATTCCTATTTTTCCAATGTAATCTTAGTAGCACTTGTTCTTGATTATGCCTTCCTTTTAAACAGTGGTTTTCCAAGTTTGGCTTTCCATTTCCTAGGACATCCAGAAGAGTTTCCCGTATGTTAAAAAGGGAGAAAGTGTCTCTGCTTTTCTTTCAAAGTGAAAGCTTTTTTACATTAACTACTTATGCATTTGATATTAGGTGAAGAAGGTGACTGAATTTATTCATTCAAATTAGGTATCTTCGACATATTATCTGAATTAGCTGCCCAAGTCTGTTTTTAGTTTAGGTGTCAGAAGACTCAAGTAACCCTACCCAGACTGTTGGCCCTGGATTTCTTGCTACTAAGAGTTAATGCTTTTTATTATCCAGACTGAAGCATTTTGCATCATCGTTTTGGGTAAAATTTTGTTCTGCTCATATAAATGAGAAATTTTTGCAGATGTTTCTGTAGCAGAAGGGCAGTGTAGCCTATTGGACATACACTCTTCCCTTTGTAGTTTCAGCAGTAGCTTGGCAGCACGAGCAACTGGGGTACAGATGAAGCTTCAGGTTTGTGGTAGCTACATAAGGTGTCTAGACATCCCTGTCTGGCTGGGACAGTTCTGAAAACAGAATGTCCTGGCATCCTAATGGAAATGGTCAGGATGTTTTTGTCCTGATGTGTTCCCAGGGCATGAGATTTTCTTTCTACAAACTCTCCCCGCCAGCTGCCGCTGTAGGAATTAAGCTGTTTCTGAGCCTCGGCTGTGAAATGTGATCACTGCGTTGGGTTATGGAACCTGACACAGAGCAGGTCCCTGTCACGTGCACTAAGTGGCCATACAGAATATAAAAAAAAAAAACCTAAAAAAATCCCAAACAGAAAAAAAAAGCACATGTATTTAGAAACAGAAGAAATTACTTTGTGTTTGTATTGCAAATTCCTGAGGTTATTCACTGAAGGCTTGAATTGCCTCTAAATATTAGCTGTTACTGTTCATTATAAATCTTTATTGATAAAGCAGATTATCACATGTTCTGTGGCCTTTTAAAATTGACAGCACTTAATTTTTGAAGACCTACAAATTAGTAAGGTCCAGCCAAATGAATGACCAATTAAAGACATGCAGCATCACAGCAAGGCTGAGCTGTCTTGTTCCTCTGTCTGCTTTGTAGCCTGGATCACAACCCTTTGCCTCTGCGTTAGATACACCCATAGGCACTGCTATGCAGTAACTGCGTTTTTCTGCAGTCAGCATTTTGGAGTGTAGAGATCACAGTAAGTGGTTAAAACTCCTATCAGCTTGAACCATTCATGGTCAGCAGTGGGAATGATTCACTTCGGGTGGTTAGGACTACATCTTTTCCAGTGACTTTTCTGGGTGTCTTGGCCAAGTACACTCCAAATAGAGCAGCTGGATCTCCGTTACCCTGAAGATGCTGATCTGCTTCTGCCGTGAGCTACTGTTGTCATCCAAATAGAAAGTACAATGCTTCCCTCTCTGCTCTGTGATACAGTTAAATACTACCAAAGGACTAACTTGGTGGGTCAAAATAAGTCCTGTAATAAACTTAAAGCGAAGACTTTATGAAAAATGGTGAATCCTTTTCAGTCTGTACAGTTAGGACTGTTGGCCTGGGAGAAGCAGATCTTCCTCTATTAGCACAGAAAAAGTAGATCTACGATCTTCAAAAGTATTCTTAGCTTTTTCAACCAAGTTCTGAGAGTTTACTCTGTTCATATATAGTGTAATATTTTGCTTCAAGTTAGTGACCATTGCCCGTGTAGAGCAAGCATCAGCATTTGTTGGGGGCTGGATGTGTTTCCTATGACTGTATTTCAGTTATATCTGGAAACTTGCTCACTGATATTTTTAGCCTGTTCTTGTCTTAGCACATTTCTAATTTTTGCTCTTTTTTCTTGCTTCTGTCTGAACAGTTCTGTTATTTCCTGCTGGCTAATGGCTTCTAGTAGGGATGGCTGCTGCTGTGGTAATGGATTTTGATAGACACATTTCAAAGCTTCAGGAAAGCAAAATATGATCTACTTAGGCTGTCACTAACATAATAGAAGAAAGACAATTCTGTTGAACAAATGAAAGCCCTTTAGTCTTGTGAAGTTTTGTTTCTGCTCTTCCAGAGAAGTCTTCCTAGAATTGATACTCAGCTATCTTGAAAAAAACAAAACCACTAACTTTATTTATTAAGATTTGTGTCCATGATTTCTCCGTGAGAGCCAACGCACACAAGATCCTACAAGGCTGGTCAGACTTAAATGCTGACTCGACTGGGGTAAAATGTCTCAGCTCCCTGCCCCTGCTTAGTATAGCACGTTTTGTGGGGAAAAAGTGATTTTCTTCTGCCTCTAGCTGTGTTACAAGAAATTGTGAATTGTCCCTCCCTGTTCACTTTCTCCGTGGCTGTCATTTTATAAACTTCAGTCACGCCTTTAGTGAAGCATCTCTTTTCCAAGCTGTTCAGTTCCTCACACTCATATATGTTTTTTCCTTAATTTCCTTTTTGCTTAGTCAGCGTTGCTTTTGGTGCAAGGGAGCTGTCAGCTGAAGGTCCCATGAGAAGCACAGGTCAGAAGCACTCTCAGCTTTCTCTGTCAGGAGCGGTGCCTAGAGGCGGCAGGGCCACAGGGGCCGAAGTGTTTCCATTCCTTTCTTCTTTGGACTTGGATGCACAGTTGTGCCTCGCCTAAGAAGACACCAGGAGCCTGTGCTGACCACTTGGCTTCCATGAGGTGTTGGCTCTGTGTTTATGGAGGCCAGGAACTGTAGAGGTTCGGCTGCAATTGGCAGCAGTTTCCTTGATGACTGTGGTATTATTCAGGGTATACATCAATACACTGTATTCTACTGTAAGAATATAGACTACAGTGTAGAGAGGCAATGCCTATCCCTATGGCAGCTGTTTTTCTTTTAAATTAAAGTAGCTATCCCATTGTTCATTTTAATCTTGAAAATATAATCTGAACTATTAAGTGTTTCTAATTTTAGGGCATCCTTACCCAAGCAGCAGACCATAGACATACATGAGAACTAAGATTAAAAGGGTTGTAGCCTCCTCCCCTTGCCTCCTCGAAAGCATTGCCTGGAGTGGTAGGTAGCATCAGGTGCATCAGGTGGTGTGGTGGTGGCTGGCTGGCGTTGAAGTCCACTTTGACCCTTACACCCTAGTCCACTGTGGCAGTATACAGCACTGAATATATAGAATGGAATCATAGAATCATTGAATGGTTTGGGTTGGAAGGGACCCTAAAGATCCTTTCCAAGCCCCCTGCCCTTGTTTGTCTTTAAACAAATGTTTAAAAGGACTTACAATATAAAGGCCAGTCCTTTAGCACTGTTTTTTAAATACATTTTTCAGATAATGATCTTTCTAGTTTAAAAAGAAGTCAATGAAAACACTACTTGGAACACACACGCCTGGTATGGTAAACACCAGCAGAACCCACTGGATAATGTTTGAAAAGCAGAATGTACAATTTGTCAGCAAGCATCGTTCCCAAATTCAATCAACTACTAAAAAAGTAAACAGTAATTGGAACTAAATCAAATGGAAAAAAAAATTCAGAATGAAAAATGTGAAGTTGTTCTAATTATGAATGTCTGGTTATTTTTATTTCTTATTTAAGCATTAAATTGAATTTTGTGTTGATGAAGCACATAGTGTGATGTGCTCAATAAATTAACAGCCAAGTGAGATGGTGTGTAAGAGGAAAAGGAAGAGATCTTGGATTCTTTAGTAAATATATCTGTGTTCTTGTTTGTATTAGTGAAAACAGCCTGATTTTTCATTAAACGGATAGAGTGTTGAAAATCAGCCTGAGAATGTGGCTAATTTTGACTGAGGGCTGTCTTTAAAACAGTGGATGTGAAAAGGCGTGGCTTTGTGTGTGCATATATGTATACATAACATAGCTGTTGAAGATTTGCATTTTATTTTGGAGAAACAGTTGTTCAAAGAAATATTAACAGAAAAGGACATTTCCTCCTTTCCCCAAATAACGGAACAGAAAAATGCAAAAACATTGAAACTTAAAACATGATATGTAGCAGAATCGAAGTGGAGCTTTCTGTTTAAAATAGGTGAATATCTCTTAAATTCAGAGGTTTTTTTTAAATAGTTCTGTACAGCACGGACTATATGTTTATTAGGGATTTTGTGTAAGAGTGTGTAAGAAGTGCAGCCAGGCTGCACTCCTTGTTGGCATGGGGGAGGAACACATGGTGTGGCTGACATCTGCCTCCAAGCCCAAAGTGTGTTACCTGTTACCAGTGCCATCAGACAAGACTGTGCCTTTCCCGGGCTCTCTGGTACAGATCAGCTCTGCTTACTGTGTATTCATAGCAGTGGTTACTTTTAATCAGGGTCTACTGTCTGTCTCCAGGATTATATGCCATTATGTGACTGTATTGGAAGCCTGCGGTGACAAAACCTCTGCAATTTTGCTTCTTKTTGTAGGGTGGTTATTTCCTCATTACTTTCAGCTCCCTTCCTAGCTCTATATTAGCTAATTTTCCTAAGCCTTTGCTTATTGACCCTAGCATATTTATTTAATTGCCTGCCATGTTCATGTGAGAAATGCAGTTGTAAGGAGTTTTCTGTGAAAATATGTTGTACATTTCTGTTTCACTCAGGAGTATTCTTTCAACATTTACATAAAAATCTTGTTAAACAGCTGCATACAAATGGAGCATGCACATAGCTCCTTTGAATGTGAGTAATTTTATTGATTAGTCTGTTCAGTGTATTCAGTGTTGCCTCCCATCCCTCCCAAACAGGCTGGCAGACCCAGAAACAATTCAGGTTTCTCACTGGCTACGATACTTGTGGCAATGACTTGACTTCCTCACAAGAGCCCGGGGAGGCAGAGCCCTGCAATCTCTGCTACCTACTGCAGTTACTACCACCAGCTTTAATGGTCTGCTGTAGCCTTTGGGATACAGCTGTCTCCTGGAGAAGAGGGCTCTGGTTTCTCAGGTCGCTAGGAGAACACCATCCTGTATCAACCTTCTCTTCCAGCACTGATTTGTTATTGTATACAAGGAGGTCAAGATCTGTCTGATTTTATTTTTATTCTTTCCCCCGCAAGTGGTGACTAGGTACTGGAGATACTTTCTCTTACCATAACAATGACATTCTGGGAAGGAAGATACCAAATGCATCAACCAGGTGACAAAAAGAAGAAATGATTCCTTTGTGTGCTGAATAGTTCAGCACTGAAATTCCTTGACAGAGAGCACCGTGGAAGTTCACGTACGTTCAAAAAATGTCTGGACACATGAAGGGAAGCATAATCAAATGGGGATTATCAAATCCAATGATACCATCTCTTACCCCCGAGCTGGAAGTTGGGAGAGTGTTGTAGAGAAGTATCACTGTATATTATTCCAGTCCTTACGGGCTTCCCTACATTTGCTATTAGCCACAGTACCAGATTGGATGCTAGGCACCTTTGGTCTGATTTAATGTGGCTCTCCTGTGCTCTTCAGGGCTTTCTTCAAAGGATGCTCATAGTAGGAAAACCAGCTGAGGTCTCTAGCTGTATGGAACAGATAGTGGGAGTGGTTGTTGGCACCGTGTAGCTGCAGCTTTCTAGCTTTATGGAGAATGGGAAGGTTAAAAACAGTAGTGAATTTCTCTGTCTTTTGCTTAGCTTTCTGAAGTCTCCCCTTGCTTTCTGCCTATCACCATACATTACTGAGTCCTAAACCTATGCAATTTGTTTTTTCCAAGAGATCCTCTTACAAGCATCATTTTGGACAGGACACGCACAAACTGTACAGTGATCTYCTAGAAGCTGAAGAATTATAAAGATCTGTATTAAAATTGGTTCCCAGAAAGATACACAGGCAGACTAAGAAATTTTATCCCGTTGCTGAGTGCGGTTATATTTTTTTCTGCTAAGTCTACTTTATATATGATTATCTTTTGATTGTGGATGGCTAAAAGCTTCTTGAGTTCTGCTACAGACACTTTGTGCTGTCCCTCAAGCAGGGAGTGGTTCCTAATGCACGCCTGGCCCAGGGTGTGCCACAGGTGATACAGGCTCTTTCATACTACCCTGGTTTTCCACGGTGAACGAGTGAGAAGATGACAGTTTCTTGTTTTCTCTTTGCATTTTTGTTGAGCTGGCTGTCCTGAGCTAGTAACTCCTGCCAACAAGGGGGCTTACTAACTTGTCTGCAACACTCACTACATGCAGATACTCTCTTTCTGGAGCTGAGCAGTAACTCTGCACGATACAGCTTTCCACAGCAAGGTGTGAGCTTGCTCTTGTCTTCTAGTCTCTACAATTTCAGGACCGTTAAGCCATGAACATGATTCAATACCAGAATTACCACTCACACCCGCAGCACCTCAGGCAGCCCACACAGGTTCAGTTTAGCTATCCAGCAGCTTGAGTTATAGCTCCCCTTTTACCCAGTACACATCCCAGTATATCGTATCATGCATTTGCTACTTTTTTTTAACTAAGGTTTTCATACACTACATGCATATCTGTGCACAGTGCAAAAAGGTGCCAAATTTGCTCCTTTTATTGCTTCATGTTTTGTGTACACCTAAAGTACACAAGTCTGTAGCTGTTTCAAATTATTATGGTATGCAAATAATATGTACCCTGATTCCAGATACAGTTATTTTCAGTTAAAACCACAAATATAGCAATTTAATTGAAAGCGTCCTATTCTTTGTTACCTTTGTTAGTTCCACCTGCTTATTCAACCCTGTCAGTACTACTGGGATCATCGTTATTAGTGTTTAACTCATCTACAGGTTTGTGCAATTAGCATAGCCCCTTTTCAGTGTAAAGCAATTTTGCCTGTTGGCAGATGTACCATATGTTACTCTAATGCATGTACTATCAAGGTGTCTGAGACCTTGCTGAGCTGTCATAATAACACAGCCAAAAATCGCACTGCTTGATATCCATATTCTCAGCTGGCAACATCCCACAGTCATTTTAAGTGGTTTCTTTTGATGAAAATGGTCAAGAGATCGTAAGACCTTCGATGGTCCTTGCAGTAATGTAAAAGTGGTGACAAATCCTTTCTCTGCTATGGAGAGATGCTCTGGGTTCTCCTATGGTGTTGGGTTTGCACTGTGTTTGAAATGAGACTTGAACATGGTTTCTCACAGTAGCTTGGATTGGATAGTAGCACTACAAAATTCAGAGTATCATTCTAGACCTGTTCATGGTGGAACAAAATGAGACTGTTAAGTCAAGGTGTTAAATGAAAAGTTGTCCTTTTTTTTTTTTTTTTTAAAATGTCTATGTAGATACTGAAACACTAGAGACTTCAAATTTTATGTGTAGTGGTATCACTGGAAGTTTGCTACAACTTCTGTATTGTTTCTACGAAATTTTTAAAAACTTTCAAATCTTTTTTTGTCAATTTTGAGAATCCTTCAGAGTGAGACAGAAGGTAGGAAAATTTTATTTAACTCCACTGACTTCCATTTCCTCTAGATCAGGCCCAAATAGAGCCTCATATTTATCCCCTTTTGCTGCCACTGGAGTGTGATACTCACAGAAGGACYGAGTTTGGTCCCTGTTTACTTCCCCTGGTCAAATTTAGCCTTAATGATATTTTTTCATTACACTGGTTACTGCAGTGTAAAAAGCAATGAGACAAGGAATACATTGCAGTTGGTCACAGGGTGCTTTATGGTGCTGCTACTGAAAGAGATTATAGGGTACAAATAATGCTTGGAAATTCTTATGTAACCTTGTATTATTTATGCCTTTGCCAAAGTACTTATTTACTGTGAATTGTGAGATGTGACTCTTCGAGATCTGCTTCTAATCTTGCCTCCTCCCATTTCAGATGTGACTTAAGGATCCAGTATGTAATACTTTTTTTTAAAAGTTAAAAGAGAAGGTTAATGCTTCATAGCCTTTGAAATGTTTTTTAAGCTATTCTTGGATAGTACAAGGATCTGATTTCTATTTCTGGCTGCTCTTGAATTATTGGTTGCTAATATCACATCCAAAKTGAAATGAGGGGGAAGGAAAGTAAAAATGTTATAAAAATGAAATTATGTGATTTTAATGTCTGATATTGTGCCACTTGCGAGGAGTAGAATAAAATGCTTCCTACCATTTGGTAATTGAGAATTGTTGTGTTCCATCAGCACAAGGGATGTTCTGCTGATGATGGCCCATGAGATATTAACTTCCCCAGCCTTGAACAATTTTCTGTGGGGAGCTGTGGAAATTTGAATTCATCGAGTCTTGCACTAGTGTAATTTTTATTCTTTGAGTTCTTCAGGGACATAAAAAGAACACAGTGAAGATTACAAAATCACTTAGTATTCCTCTGTCTCAAAATTACTGCGAGTTAGCGGTGATAAGAATTAATGTATTAATGTTATTGAAAGAAAATATTGGTGGGTTTTGTTTTCTTTCCCCCATACAATCTAAAACTGATTATTACTTTACTTTAGGGCTATGGCTTGTGCATACATGAAATGTTTCTTAATTTTGGACTTGGATTAAACCAAAACTGAGAAACATGTTCCTATCCAGGAATACTAAGAGTTGGAATCAGCCAGGACCTGGTAACTTGATGAACTGTGCCACCCTACAATTGTTTTAGGCAGAGACTAGTCTGTAAAGTGAAATATTCATTTGGAAAGTCTAGGCCACATCAAATCAGGTATCATAGCCTCAGCTGTGACTTGCCGATTTCAAGGCCACATAGAGAAGATACGAATAACTGGTCTGATCACCTGCATAATCCAAAGCACAAAATGCCACTCGGTAATTCCTGCTGTGGAGGAAATTAATCTTTCTAGGATGTAAGTAAAAGCTGTCAAGTCTGATAAATTGTAGCTGAACTCAGGTATGTCTTTGAGAGAAACCTACAATCTGAAATTAAAGACTCTAATCAATGAGAAATACCTTGGTTCCTTTGGTAATCTATCCCACTCATGGCTGTGACTAGCTCATACTCTGCTGTTGGACTGAACGGACGTGTGATTTGAGTGGATTAAATGTGTGCTAATGCTAGCCTTTCTCCATTTCTGCCTTTCTCCTCGTGCACTTTATTCAAACTGTAATTCTCAACTTAATGAAAAATGTGCAAAGTGAAATGAAATGACTAAATTATAGTAGACTGAAGACTAGCAGGAAATAAAATCACCAGTGAAGAGACAATGAAAGGAGAGAATTTCAACTGCAGAAAGCACCTCATCCTGTAATATAGTGAATATTGCAGCTTCTTTGCCAATGGGCAGAAGTGATGCATATCAACTGAGATAATTAGGGTAGTAGTGTTGAAATCATTGAAGTTGTTTAAGTTTGATTGAGAACAGAATTTGGCCACTTATGATCCATTTTTAGCGTATTACTCATATAAAACCACAAAGATTGGTTTAGTTTTCAGAACAGATGTCCTTAATGTTTATTTGAGCAGTCCCGTCCAAAAGTTCTGGAACTTCTGCTCGTCGTGCAGGGTATTTCTTGAAGCTCTATTTGCAAAACTCTTGGATAGGGAGGAAGACATTAGTTCTTGCACAGTAAGTGGGAATTTAAGACTGCGCAATCAAACTATATTTTGAACTGGGAATTGTGGAAGAGGTGATAGGAAGGTATGTAGCTTATCTCTTTATTAATTCAGGAAGGCTTAGCAAGGCTGGATTTTGCACATCTCTGACTTCAGGGTCTAGCAGGATTCTTCCTTGTCTGCTGTGCTCAGTAATTTGTGCTTTCTCCCTAATTCTTACCTGCCTGCTTGGTAACTCTTTGGAACAAGCAGTTACAATTTCTGGATGCTGAACTCAAGAATGCTTTGCAATAGGAAATACTTTGGGGGGGGTTGTTTTTCCTAATGTCACCCATTTCTCTCACACCTCACTCTCTATATATGAAAATCTGATTACAAATGGGTATCATGCTGTAATTCCAGCCTGCAATATGGTGGCACCATTTTTGGTACAGCCAACTACTCTGTCAGAATTAATAAACTGTACAAGTGGTTTTATAGAGATAATTTCTGAATTTGACGTACTGCTGGTTTCCACGGTTCCTTCCAGTTGCAGTGGAGCCCTATGTCTAGGATGTTGAGAGGTGAATTCAAATATGTTGCTCCTTTATCCACATAACTGCATTGTTTCAGCTGGCTGCGTACACAAGAAAAAGCACAATATAATCTACTTCTGCATCTTTATTCTTGTAGTAAACAGCATTTTATAAAAAGTATTACTTTTAATTTTCTTTAGATCAGAACAAACGTTTACAATTACGTATATGTTATGTATACAACTGTTGTACTAACTGTTGCGTTCTGAGCTGTGTTCTTAACCAGTGAAAACTGAACAATTTACTTTTATTTCCAATTTAACATTATACTGCTCTAACACCTTAAGGTGTAGGCAGTTGTCCCTAACAGTATTTATTTATTTATTTATATTCAAACATGATGACAAGCACAAAGTCAACACTTGTGAACTTAGTTTTGAGAGCAACGTTATTTTGGAGAAGTAAGATGGGTTATCCTGATCCCTGAATGCAAGGGGGATCTTTAACTTCCATGTGCTCAGCAACCAGGGCTAGGCAGAAGGGACTTAGTTTTATCCTCTTATCAAGGCTATAAATAACTTTATAATTAAAA
This sequence comes from Phoebastria nigripes, assembly GCA_035582835.1. NCBI lineage: Eukaryota > Metazoa > Chordata > Aves > Procellariiformes > Diomedeidae > Phoebastria > Phoebastria nigripes. The sequence goes on along the minus strand of JAYKAV010000955.1, from coordinate 888,140 downwards.
TATATAGCCTTTGTGAGTTGAAGTTCTGAAGTAATTCCAATGTCAAATAGTATCAATACCTTATCATTAGACATATGGTCTGCTAATTACATCTGATTTGGGCTGTGTCTGGAGCCTCCTGTAAGTGATGACTGTGAATTTTGGCCTTGGTTTCATGGAGGTTGTGAATTAATAGAGGCATTAACACTGCTGTGCAGCAACGCCCATTTCTGTTGTTGATGTAATTCAGGATCTTATCAATTGCCTGCAGAAGCAGCTTATAAAGGTGGGGTGTGGTGCAGGGGATAATAAGCGTCCTCGCTGTTCACTCAGCATCTCTGAGTGATTTTTCCCGGAGGGAATGACAAGAGCTAAGGAAAGAGCAAAGGTGCTTGGGCACTGGGAGTCAGGGGGCCTCACAGATTGAGCCAAGATTATGGACAAGCCTGAGCCTAATACATATTTTAGCTCCTGGAGCCACTGACGTTCCCTTTATCGGTACTCCTTAAGAATATGTGTGTACTTGTCTAAGGTGTAAATATGTTTTCTAAGCTACAGTGACTACATTGTTCCCACATCCAGTCTTACCTTGCGATAACTCCTGAAGTCTCATATAAATCATTCTGTGTGAGTAGGAGAAATAATAGCAGCAAGCAGCAGTGGCACTGGAGACGCTTAAATACAAGGGCACCAGATTTAGGGAAGAGTCACTCTGGCTTGGGAAACTTTTGTGCTTTCTTGGAGCAGCCTGGACTTCAGTGTGCTGCCTGGCTGCTCTGCAGAGAGCCTGGGCAGGCGGCTCCCTGCCTCTGCCACCGCTCAAACCCTCTCTGAACAGCTCCACAGGGCTTGCACGCTAGCTGAGAACAGTACCATTGCAACCTGCTTCAGCCTGCTCCCATCACATTTTCTTTGACTTTTAACACTACAGTCAGGGAGCCAGGGACCAAAGAAAAAATTTTTTGAAAGTGTTAAGGAGTTAACGTGCAAACCTACACGTGGATAGGGTGAATGTGCTGGTCCAAACTGGAGCTTTGCGCTGCTGCGGCAGCGCGGTTTCCCAGTGTGCAAGCCAGCCTGTTTAAAGATGGTATCTCTATGCTGCACTGCGTCCTGCAGCATCAACACACCCACTGTCTCCTGCTGTTTGATTCCTCCTGTGCTCTGGGAAATAGGACTTCTATAAATATAAACACAATTGTGTCAGAGGAATTTTTGGATCTCTAATCAATTGCTTCTCTTTCCGAAGGCAGCCCCCAAACCACTGACTCTAATAGTGAATGTCAGAAAAAGTAGCAATACCGTATGATCACATATATACACACAAATTAGCAAGTCATTTTGGCTTGGTTTGTAGTTCTATTTTATGCTTTTTCTTCTAAGCTGCCTTTACTTGCTGCTTCAAGATAAGTACTCTGTGGTGTGACCTCAAGTTTGTTTCTAAGAGGTGACAAAAAATATGGAAAACTGAGAGAAAACTGAAGGGCAATATGTCTGTGACAACTGAAGTAGAAAACCTGTAAGAAGATTGTACTAAAATTTGTATCAGCCAGCAGGAATTTTGCTGATTCACGCCCGCCACAGATCTAGCCTGATGAAGAGGAAGAGTCAGGGAGACGGATCAAGTGTTTTGGCTGTGCGGAGGGACCAGGGAGCTCAGCCTCCTCAACATGAACTGCTTCTGGAGGGAGCTGGCACTTGGTGCGTTTGGTAACCGGGCCTTTTCAGGTGAGGCATCCTGAAATCAGAATACATACAAGAGCTGGCCGCTGTGGAAAATGTTGCCAAGATCTATAAATACCTTTGAGGTCGTAATAGAAATGTGGGAGGGGAGCGTCACTCCACCTGCATCCATAGGAAAACAGACAATTATCTGAATTTAAGTCCAGGGAAATTCCAGGCTCTGGCAGATGTTTGCTGGCAAACCTACACATGGTAGAGCGAAACACTGCTGCCCCCAGCCCTCTGYGTGTCCCTGCTGTCGGAGACCTGCACCCCTGCCACAGGGTGCTGGCAAGGGATTATGGGCAGGTACATTACCTGCATCAGTTTTCCATGGTGAGCTTTGATGCAAACCACCTTTACCAGCTGATGATGATAAGGCCAGAGTGTGAGCTGAGTAATTCAGCTGGGGCCGGGGCAGAATAAACACCCAGGGCAGCAATGTCCTCAGCAGTGGCAGCTAGAGCCAGCCCTGCTGGCTGTCAGGCTAAATATTCAAAATAATTTACAACAGGTGGGCTCTCTGAGGAACATCTGCGAAACGTGTCTGTTTTGCATGCGTACGTGCTTCCTCTCCTTATGAAGTATCTGAACACTGACAGCCTTTTAAAGCAGCTCTTGGTGTGACTGCCTGTGTGGTAGGTATGCGCTGTAAGCTGTGTCTTCAAATGGCGATGCGGTCTCAGACAAATAGGTAAGTTATGGTGGGGTAACAAACTGTTGCTCTTTATTTAAGGCACTGTAACTATCAATCTGATAGACTCACAGAGAAATTCAGATTGCAAGGGACCTCAGGAGTTCATTTGCATGTTCCTAGTCTTCCCGAATAAAATGTATTAGCTTAAACCTTTTTGCTGAGGTTTTAAGTAAAGCTGCATTACTTTGTAACTCTAAGACAAATAAGAGGAATCAAAATATAAAAAGAAATTCAAGGCAATGGAAAGCAGGTTGAAGAGAAGGTATTCAGAGACAGCCATTGATTAGACTAGTCCATGTGACAGTGTACTTAAAGGACATGGCCAGAACAGCCATGGGTAGGACTGTCAATTTGAAGAAAGAAAAATCAGATTTCTAAAGCCAAATCTGGCAGCAAGGGCTGAAACTTGAAGAATAAAGTGATTCTAACACTGGAAGCGCTCAAAAGACAGTTTACTCAACAGTAGTGCAGATCCTATTGGCAGCAGTAAAAAAAAAGAACAAGACCGTCTTCACAGAGTTTAGAAATGGAAACTAAAAACTTTGAAGGTGGGATCACAGAAGAGACTACCTAGGGAGTTGTTTAAGGACGTATGGAAGGAAGAAAAGACAGACAAAAAAGACAGATAAAGAGCATGAGGGAGTGGAGTGAGTTAATCAGGCAACAAAACGAACGATGAACAACTGTGCGATGCGGTTTAGTGCGCCCTCAGCTTTCGCACAGAGCCATCCATCCTGGCAGTGAGGTCCTGGGTATGAGAGACCATTTTGAGGCACCTGCTTCAGCACCAGGTGGATAGGCTAGCTGAAATTCGGTGGATCAAACCAGATAACTAGATGGAGTTTTCTAATTTACCTGTCTCTGTAGTCACTCAATTTTTCTATTTAATGAATTTTCTCCCTTCTGTAGCTCTGTGTAAGACCCTGACAGAAAAGCCTCATAACCTCTGTAGCCAAAGGCTGTTTTCCCTTGTGGTTCACGTAGCCTTGACCACATGTGGTCCATAGATGTAAATTTGCATGACTTGCCATCACATTTGGGTGCTTGCTAATTTAGATCTTTGCACAATTTCTGATAAGCAGTTTATACATAAATTATGATAAGCAGACTTATAAGTTCATACTGTTTGTTTCAGATGATTCAATCTGATATTTCTGCTACCATCAAGTGAAGCATGATGGATAAATGCCTTATCACGTTTACATCCAGAAACATTACAATTTGTTATTCAATGTGTCATATTTATCCACTTCTGCTGACAGCTTTAATGAACTGTAGGTCTTCTAAGTTTTATTTTCCCTGTGGCCAGTTATGAAATCATTATTGAATGGTCAATGAAGTCAGGCAATCAAGCTCTTCAACAAAAAGCCTAACACAATTTAATTTGCCAGAACAAGAAAAGAAGGATGTTATTTATTAAATAGGAGGTCTAATAATGAAAATATGGTGAGTCACAATGTAACTGGTCATTTTCTTTTGTGCTATTAATATACATATTGTCCCTTTACTTTTTGATGATGTAATTCCCCCTCACTCCTTGCCCCCCAAATCTACCCCTATGGAAAGCTCCTCTCTAAGTTATATATTTGGAAAAGTAGGACAATTTCAATTCTTCCTCCCAGAAAGGTGCCTTCTCCTCAGGCTTCTGAGTCATCATGGCTGTGACTCACATGGCTTGCTTTCATGAAGATGAGTCACTCCAAATTTTCTGGCATTAAGACTGTCTATCAGTGTGTTATCTGTCATACACTGAGAAATGTTCCAAGCCACACAGTTGTAAGTAGACATTAGAGAGGGGTAACAAAAGAGAGGGAAAATCTTTTAAGCAAGTGATGGTTAGTTTGATTTATCCTTTTGGGGGAGAGGGGAAGGTGGAAGAAGGTGATGGTGATAAAGTATAGATTATTTTGGTGACATTAGCAGATGTTATTCCTTTGACTGCCAAGTTCCACAGGCAGCAATTCGGGAGACAGTGTTAAAGAGAGACTCTTTGCTGGTTAACTGCAAAGAGAAAGAGAGAGAGAAGTCTTTAAGAGGCTGAAGTAGCTGATGTCTGAAAATAAGAAGCCTTTCCCCCCTCCAATAGCTGTAGGAAGTGTGTCAGCAGCTGTAGCAAAAGCCAGAGAAGCTGGATAGCGATCATGTGCTATGTAAACTGCAAGAGTAAATATTCACTTTTTTTGTGAGCTGTTATTTCTTTTCTTCAAAGGACCCAGAGAAGAGTGGTAACAGCAAAAATGGTTTTGCTTTGATCATTTGACCATACACATGCACTCTGAGAAGGCTCCCCAGGGGCTGGGCAGGTTGTCTCTCTGAATCTTCCCCCATTTGGCTTTTCCTCTGCTTTGTCCTTTTCTTCAAAGTAGGGGAATGGCACCTAGACATAAAACCAGCAGGGGAGGAATAGTGTGTGTATGTCTTCTTGGACTTGTCCAAGAGGAAATGTGCTGAAGGGCTTCAGCACCCTGCAAGGCAAGCTTATGTAAAGCTGGGGAATCTTGGGCGGCTGAGCTCTACTTCAACGCTGGAAGCTCAGAAGATGCAGCAGAAAGGGCACTGGGTTAGAAGGCAGATTTGGATTCGGTTCCCCGCTCTGCTGCTGACCCATTGTATGACTTCTGGCAAGTCACTGAAGGCAGCAGAGAGGTTTCTTTACATGCTGCTGAGCCTTTTTTATTTTTTCCTGTGGAAGTCACCATGCCTCACTCTTTTAATTTAAAACACAGTTGGAGGAAGAGCTGCTGCTGGTATCCTTGTACTGCAATGGCTCAGTAATTAAAGCTCTCACCCAGGATGAAGGAGACCAGATTCCAATATTCTTTCTGAGCGAATACAAAACCACTCAGATCAGAGGAGTAACATGCCATCAGGCTAATGCTGTTCTTAGCTGGGACACTCACCTCTCTTCTTGTTGACTTGATGTGCCACTGTGTAACCAAGGATTCAGGATGAATTGGATGGGAGAAAAGGGTTGGGGAAAGCACTGTTCTGTAGCCAACTGGTCAGTGACCTCACTAGATACGGAGGAGACTTGCCTTCTTCCTGCTGCATACATAATTTCTTTGTCTCGTACAATGAATTTTTAATTCTGTTTGATAATGCTTCAGCTTCATGGCTGAGGGGCACTCCCCACCTCCTCCTGCCCTTCATCTCCTTTCACATGCGCAGAGTCCAGAGTCTGGTGGTTAATGCTCTTTCTTGGGATTTACAAGGTGTGGGTTCGAACCTTGTTCAGACAAGAGGGACCTAAACCTGTGTCTTTCCACGTCCCGTGCAACTGCTCTAACCCAAAAACTGTTACAAAAATGGGGGAGAGGGGCAGATGCTCAACTAGGCAACTGCAGCAGCTGCCTTCTGCAGGGAACYTGCTTCTGTCAGTACTCATGTGTCTGCCAGGCTGCACACCAGGTACGGGGAGAGTAAGGTCAGGAGTACTTAAGCTTCTGCACCTTCCTCAGATGTCAGCATCTGTTCAAAGAGTGTAAAAGCCTGGTTAGCTCTTGTTAAGGGACACTGTCAGCAGGCTTAGGGCCTTCAGTATTGTATGACCCAAGTTCTGCACTTTTTTTGCAGGGGATGGGTGGGTGGGTCATCAAGGCTAGTAATGGAAGAAGTGTTAAGGCTGAAGTCCACCTGACATTTTTGGATGCGTTCCTGAGTGGGCTGAGGTAATGGATACTTAGAGCTGAAGGCTGGGCTTACCTTCTCTGAGGGTTTTGTCACTGAGACTGAAAAGGTTTTCAGACTTAACCAAGATGCTTTAACTTCCCTGCGGTATTGTCTTTACTTTAGAGCCATCTTTTCAGAAGATAGCAACAGTAGAATAAGCAAAGATCTTTGCTTGGGGATGTTTGTGCAAAAATAGAGAAACATTTAATTTAAAAAAATTACATCATTTTGATTATGCTACAGAGTTTGCAGAGTTCTTTCTCCTATACTCCTATTTTGGCACAGTCATGTTTTGGAGGGGGCTTCACAACTTTATGGAAGATAATTTGAAAGAATTCAAATTATTCTGAATTAAAGTTTAACATCTTTGTTGCAACATGCATTTCTGTAGTTGTGTTGGATGTTAAACAAGTCTAACCTCCAAACACACATGCTGAACTTGAGTCAAACCATTTTTAAGGCCTCAAACTAGTTGGCGGCGTCCCTTTAAATTTGCTATTGAGCTGCTTTCATCAAGTTAACTAGCACAATAGTCAGTGCCACAAAGCTTAAAACGTGCATATTTTATGAGTATTTCAGAGAACTGCCACACAAAAGGAGAAGTAGGCTATGTCTACAGTATTATCACTTCACCTATTGTAACCTTCTCAAGGATTTTTTTAGATAAAAGAAAAGCTGCAGTGTATGATCACTGCAGAGCAGGGTCAGATCAGAAGAAGGGGGAGGAAAATGACGACTCACGGTGTCTGAGGACACTTCTTGTCACCTTGGTGCATGCCATCTGATCATCAAACTCTGTTCGGAGCTTTATTCTAAGGTTATTGTTGGAGTCATTCAGAGCATATTAACCCCCAGCACTTGTTTCTGATTTTTTTGGCTAAATTATATGAAATGTTGGCTGGGTGTTTCCTATTTTTTGTTAACTCTGAAGGCTTGTGAAAGCTATGGGAATTACATAGGATTCATAAGACATATAGCATCTTTTACTCAGTTTTTATCAATCCCTGTGAAAACAGCTTTTCCCTTTAATGACAATGAAGAGAAATGTTTGCTAAAATGAAATGCAGTAGTTGCCTGTTTAAAAATAAAACAGCACAGTCTGCATCTTTTTAGTGTTTTGACTCCTAGAATATTTACAGGTTAATTCAACTGTAAAACACCGTTGGGAATACTAGTTTAGATGTAGCATTGTGCAAATAAAACTAAGTGTGCAACACACCTTGTGTTCGCTAGGCCGTGCAGAAATATGTGGAGTAGTATTATTGCATACAAATATATAGGAAGAACTGCAGCAGTTATTATCCATTGACAAAGGCGGCAGCCAGGGACAGAGGTGACCTCCATGCAAGACGCAGATGATGTGTGCAGGGTGCTTTGGGACTGGGTGGGTGTGCAGTGAAGCCAGCAGAGCTTGCTCCTGCTGCCGGGGCCAAGCGGTGTCAGGATCTGTGCCTCTTGCTGTGCGGCTGAGAGGGTGAGCAAGCACCCCGAGAGTCTGTAAGCCCCGGTGCTCGGCGCGCAGGATGCTTCCAACCTGTGAATAGCTGCAGGCTGCTGAGCACTCTAACTCTAGTATTTATTTCAGATTTCTTGTGAGGAGACCTTTGGAGGACTATTTACACAGAAGTTTTAGAGGCACAGTTAAGGCAGCTCTCACTGGAATTATTTTCCATTATTTACTCATGGGCTTTGTTTCTGTGCCATCTTTTCTTCTTCCTGCTCCCATCTGGCTAACCATTGAAGTTGCTGGTTGTACCACGTGTGGTTACCAGACTGCTTCAGCTGGCTTCCCTCCCCAGCAGCAAAAATGTGTGATCATGTTTTTGTCATCTGCTGGGCACTTGTTTCTTTCTTCTGATCTCTGCCACTTTGCTTCTCTTGATTTTGGTTTAACCAAAGTCCACTGTGCCCAGGCTTGAGCAGATCTCTGCCTCTTGGAAAACTCTTTTTTGCTTCCTGTCTTGATAGTATAGCTGTCAGGAGAACTCAGAACTGCCCTGAGCAGCACACCTTCCTTGCGGCAGCTGTTGAGACAGAACATGAGCTATCCCTGGGTATGATGGGGTTCAGCCAAACGGACCTCAGTAGAAAAGCTCACGTTCTTAGTAAATACTTCACTCTACTGACTTTGGGCACCTACCTGCAGCCGAGTGCCTGACTTCCTGCACAGGGCATATAAGCCTGGGCTTTGTGCTGTGGATGTACATGGTCTTGGATCAGCTCATGGCAGGGTGAGCTCATGTTGACTTGGAGAAAGGGCAGGGTGAGCTCAAGTCTGCCAGATCGACTACACGTACGCTTTGCAGGCATAGAAAAAGGTTCTTCAGGGAAGCATGTAGTTATCTGAATCATGAAATTGTCTTGCAACCCCTCTAATGCTTTGCCTCATTTTCAGTGTGCTGCTCAACTACTGCAACAAATGAAGCAAGGGTTACTCAGGCAGGAGGCACTGTCAGTAAGCACTGGGATTTGTCCCAAGTCCAGATCTAGCCTGTGTCCTGAATGAAGAAGGGGCGACAGCCTTGGATTGTACAATTACAGACAGTATCCTGTGATTCTCTTCGTCTCGGTGTTTGCTGGGCCATCCTAAGTTCATCTCCTTGCTTCTGGTGTCAGATAAAGCAGTGCTATAAGGGTCACAGAAATACAAATTTCAGGACCATGGGGTGGAGGTAGAAGACAAAGTCAGACAAATCATCCCAAAAAGTCTATTGCTACATTCAAAAATAAATGAAAAGAAGGCCAGGTGGTTTAGCTGGAAATGGCACCAGGATGGAGCTGAATGTGATTTGTAAAATGGAACAATCAGTCACATCAATTCAGAGGCAAGTAGATGTGTAATATCTATGGTACATGGCTTGAGAAAATGGTAGAGAGAGGAGCCAGTGCAGTGCATTCAGAAATGCAGCTTATGACATGGCCATGAAATGACAGTCCAGGGAGTCTGCAACGGAGAGGTACATGTGGCTCACCAAGGCTGGAGTGTCACCAGGAGTGTCACAGGGCAGTGGTAAGGAATGGCCTCCACCCCTGGCATGGTGTCAATCTTGGTGAGCTGTGTTGGAAAAGTCAGAAAGCCAAGGGAACCTCAAGAGGGGAGTGAGGCTGCAGTTTGCTCTCCCCAGCTTTACTGGGAGCAACCTTTCTGATTGATGTCCCCCATAGGAGGGAGCTGTGACTGAGCAAGTGGGCTTCTGGGAGCCACGGTACAGTGCAGGACCGGGGCTGAAAACACATCCTGAATTGTTGCTCTTTCCCATCAGTCAGAAGCTGCGGCAGAGCTGGTCAGAATTTGGAGCAGACAGTTCACACTTTATGCTGTAGTCCTTTGAAGGACAACCTGTTAAGTATATATTGCGTTTGAGACAGTCATGTCTTCTGCAAGTAAAGCCTGAGCAAAGATTCAAAGTATGGAAAGAAGATTTTCCTTAGTCTAGAAATGGGGGCATAGAGACCAGCGATCTCTCCTTCCATTGTGCTCTCCTAATATGGTCTAGAAGTCCAGAGCAGTGGATAGTCCTGGATCTCTCACTACAGCCTCTGCTTCCCTGAATTGCTGTGGGTAAAGGTAATTTGGCTGGTCTCTGGAGAGAAAGTCAGGTTTCTTTTTCCTACAGGAAGTAAGTCAGGTTTCCACACTCCAGGATCAGTTAGTTACTGGGAAGCAACATCATTGCCTGGTTTCACCATGTTGAACACTTGCATATTTGTACCAGTGAAACTTAAAAAAACTCCATTTCTGTTATTATTTATTACTGTTATTGGAGTTGTAAACACTGACCTCTTTTCAACCCAGTCTTTGCTGTCAAATACAGAATGGTTTATATACATAATGCCACTCCTGACAGCCTAATAATACAGTTGGTAGAGTTATGTGTGTTATGTCTACGAGTGAGATGACTTGGTTTGCACCAGCTGTTGAACGAGCAGAGGAACTGCCTCTGCAAACTTTCTAAAAGCAGTGGTCTTCTTGTCGCTGCCACAAACTGCTCAAATGGCAGGAGGCGAACCCCACCATCACTGTGATGCAGGGAATAGATAATACAGGATTTCATTTTTATGTTGAATAACAGGATGGGTAACAGCTTCTAATGGGAATGAACAGCCAATAATGACAGAAATGATCCTGGGGCAGATTGAAATTATTCCCATATGGTCTGGGGAAGATTTGTGGTAATATACGAATATGCAATTAATCTTGGGAGGGAAGGAAAAAAGAAAAATAAAAGAAGGAAACTACCAGTACTCGAGTAACCTTAGCCTAGTGGTGTAAAGGAGTGATGAAATGGGGAAGGAGTAAGCGACAAACAGCAAAGGTGCTGTGCAACCAAGTTATCTACTAAAGCAAAAAGAAAACACAGTTAGAATGCTGTGGACTATATTTCTTCAGAAATCTATGTAGTGTCTTCATGTTGATATTTATTTAAAGCTTGGTTCAAACACCATAATAAGGCAAGAGGAATTTTTCCACTAACTTTGACTGTATTTGACTTAAATTCTTTGTTGCGCAGCTTTGGTATTTTTGGTTTTTTTCTTTTATTTCATGTATACTAGTTAGAACTGAGAAAACTGAAAAATGCACAGCTTGGTTTTAGAAATTGACTTCTTAGGTATGTTTCTTTCAGAGACATTCACAAAATATTTTGGTGGCTAATTCTTGGTTTACCTTAGCTTTTTGCCACAATTTAATATTCCAAATTCAAGCCATCTCTGTTGGTTTTCTTAGAACATGTTTGTCACACATGTTCTGTACCTTTATTTATATTACAAATGTCTAGCTTTAGGCATTTGTCATTCGGTTTTCATTGTCTGCACCATTATTTCTGTTGGTAAACTGCTTGGCTGATTATATGTGGGAGTTTGGATAAGGGAAGATTCATTGAATCATTAATCATTCCAGAGTATTATGTGAAAAACACGACAAAAAGGTATAAAAATGTGCATTTAACGGTTTAAAACCATTCTTATGAATGATAAAGGTAATGCATATTTGGAATGACAGCTATTTATATTGCTAGATAGTTAAAGAAAGCATGATTTCTTATTTATGAAAAAATACAATGATCCTAATATAAACACTTCATTAGTTTGTGGATAAGTGTGTTTTTGAACTGAACAACTGCAAATGAAGAAGGAATATAAAATTTAAATCCTTTTAAGGAAAGTCACTTTGAGAGAAGTATCAGCATTGCGTGCTTTCAGTCCACAGCCACTGAGAAATTAAATGAAAATCTTGTAATTCTCAGACAAAAACCCCGTCCTTAATTTAGCTGAAAGTGTAAATACATATCTGCTAATTAAAAATCTTATTAGAGTGTTATTAGAATTTCCCAATACACCAAAAAGCGAATCTTAAATTCAAACAGAAGGCTAAGCACAAATGCAAATGTGTACCCATATCCTCACTGGAAAGAGTAGCAGCACACAAATCAAAGACATTTTTATCTGTCARTAATGGTAATGGCAAAACCCAATAGTGGTTTATTCAACCTTGAACTTGATTTTATTTTTTTAAAGGAAAGAATGACCTTAGTGAATTGACACTTCAATTCCTGCATTTTCTTGCTATTTATACATTTCTGTTCTGACACTGAAACTCCTTCTTAGCGAAGGTATCTAATAATTATTAAAAGTCTGGAGACTTGCTAAGAGGAAGAAGAAAATAGGTGTTGCCTGTGTCCTAGACTCTGACTCCTATTTCTCCTAGAAATCTTTTCACACCATTGTTGCACTGCTTAGGGGACAGCAAAGACATGGGCCTGGTTTGTGGGGAAAGAATATAGGTTTCTTGCTGTGTGCTTGCTTTTAAACATAGCAAATCAGAATGTCCGGAATTGAGTCCATTGGGAAAACAAGATTAGAAAGTACATTTTTTTTCATAAGCAGTTCTCTGTAATCCATCCTCGTATCTGTAAAGTTGCAACTGCAGCCTTGGTTAAGATTGAGGACAGTCTGATTAACAATGTCTGTCTCAACAAGGTGCAGCCTGCTGTGAGGAAATTTCCAGTGATTCTCAAATTGAAATGATGCAGGTTGAGGCTGCCCAGCTTGCTGTCAAGGCTACAAATGTGGCAGATGATGAATCAAATGCTACTGTGTTTTCTGGCTGGGTGTAGGTCAGTGGTGCTTACCGAATTGTTTAGGCAGCTTTGTATTATCTTTGGACCTTTGGATTTTGGGGCAGATTCTTTTAGGCTGCAGACAAGTGACCTCCCTGGTTGGGAAAGGTCCATGAAGAAACCGTTGTACTCTTGCTTATGGCGATTATTAATGGTTTTTTTTGGGAGGGAAGGATAGAGTATCTGTTGGTGAAGCCACTGGGTAAATTTTGCTCAGGAAGCTGGTTTCTGCTGAAGATAATCAAGTTAATTATTGATCAATAAGCAGTTAGGATAATATCATTATCCTTGCTTAGTTGCTGCTTTGAACAGGACAGGAGCCATACTGGGAAGGACAAGTCATGGCAGCGGTGGTGGGCACGAGTGCCTTGGAGTGCTATCAAATAAAGCAGCTGACGGTTAGCTGCTTGGGGTCAGTGGTCGGCTGGTGCTGTTGACTTCCTTGTCGCTGACTAAGAAGTGGATGGGACTGGTTGGAAGTGATATTATACTCCCCTTGCTCAGAAAGCATGAAGTGTTGGGCGGTTCTCTCTCTTCTCAAGACACCGTCAATCAGTAAGAGCCCATCTTCTTCCTTCTGCTGTTGGATGGTTACAGAGGCTATTAGCATGCTAATGTCACAACTTTTATCTGTTGTACTTGACTCAAATAGTGGTACTGGACACAAGATACATGCTTTTGAATAGCTATAGCGAGATTAACCTATCTGCAGCTGTGGCAGTGCTTGTAGAAATGTGGAAGCTATGGTGGAGATAAATGATTCTAAGAAAAAGAATGTTTTTTTCTTGTGATTTCTACTTTTAATTGGTAAAGTGTCAAATATATTGGAAACTCCTATGTTTCTACAGTCACCTCTCTATCCAGGTCATACAGTTGAAGTTGTGATTGCAGAGATGTGAAAACTCAACAGCAGAAAAGTGCTGAAATTGAGCACTCTCTAATGGTGTTCAGTCCTGCCCTGGGATAAAGAGTGTCAGATCTTGGCAAATTTGTGGGCACACTCCAATACCCCAATGTTGCTAAACAGGGAGTCTGCTTGGAAGTGTTTTGGAGGCCAGCCATCCAGGTTAAGTGGGGACAGTCTCGCAGCTCGGCGGGTAATGAGCACAGAATCTAGGGTCTGCGAGTGACGGGAGCAGGGGGAAACTGTGTTACAGTTGGATATATTTCTGTTGTAATTTTAGCCTGGTTTCCCATGGAAAAGATGCATTTGCGACTGTGTTGTGTGACTGTCAGGTTGTCTCACGCAGAAAATTTTGAGCCAGTTGGCCAATATGACAGTGGGATGGAGGTCACAAATATGTTATGGTCCCGCACGTTTTGTGCAGAGAAAGGAGCGGAGGAGAGTGAAAGCTCTCTGTGAGGTGAAAGACGTGGGGTGACTTCATCTATTTCAGCCAGGAGAAGTTGCACAAGTGCAGGAGATGATGTAAGTGTCCCAGCCATGTGAAATGACTTAGAGCTCACAATGAAACAGGAGGGATGTCTGTTAAGAAACCAGACTTCCTTCATTGTACTGCCTATAGAATTTTTTTTTAGATGGTAACAAAGGCATCTAGAGTAGCAAGAGAAATGTTAAATCCTATTGTCACCCACCCTTTATATAGTCTTAAGGTCTAAAAGCAAGGACTTTATATTCTGTCAATACTAAGCACTGCACAGTCTGGGCAGACATTTTTGAGAAAACTCATTTCTAACAAAATTCAAGGGACAAAGCCTTGTGCCAACCCAGGAGCTTGCTGAATTCTTGCCTACTAACCACAAAGAGTACCTCTGCAGATTGCTTTGATGGGGCTCTGTTCCTCTGTGGCATTTTAACTATTTGCTATTCCGATAGCACACAAATGGGTAGTAAAGTGTTATACAAAGCAGCATTTCACTTGTCAGCTGCACCCCTGCTGTTGATGCTTCCCGCTAGGGAGCCGTTGAGTTAAATGGTGCATAGTCAGCTGGCTGTATTTTTCTTCTCTCCTATGCAATGACTTCACCTCATTACCTCCCAGGTGAAACTGGAGCTGTCTGCATCAGCAACCTGCTTCTGATTTCAAAGAATGAGTTAGGATTTATGACTGTTGACTGTGGAAGGCAGGGGCATTGGAGCACTAGCCTATTTTAAATCTATTATACCAACTTTTTGTTGTAATCACTGCTTCTGGAATTAATTGTTGGGCTTTCTTGGTCAGTTTTGTTTTCAAATGCTGCAGTAGAAAGTTGAAAAACATAGGAAAGGAAAGGAGAGCAACACTACAGAAAAAAATGCATATTAAAAATCTTCCCTGTGACTCCTGAGAAATGGCACGGTAATCCTAGATGTAATGTTCAAATAGTGCTTGCAGCTCTCCATTTATCAAATTAAAAAGTGTATAGCTAAATATCTAAGTATGCAGAACATAAAAATGCATTAGTGAAAGAAGGGAATAATACTGGTTTGTTTGCTTCTCTGCTCTAGCAGCTTTTTAGATAACGCAGACTGAATGCTTTTAATTGTCTTTGTAAGATACATTTGAAAATTCATCAAACCYTTACCTATTATTCTAAACCAGTTATTTAAAAAGATGTAAATCCTTTCATTTCTATGGAGATGAGCAGTGACAAATAATTACAAGTGTAAGCTAGGATCAAGTGTATCTGCAAATAAAAGCCTGTGCTCTCCCAGGGTGTCTGCAGTTCGAGAATGCCTGAATCCAGGCTGCCCAGTGAGAGGTTACTTGGCATTCATCTCCTAGTAGGCTAATCCTATGCTGACAACACTTAAGAAGAAGAAATCTTTTTTCTTCATTCTCCCTCAGCGTTCAGCATAACCTATTTAATAGAGAGGCAACAGCTAAAGCAAAAAATCACAAACTTAGCTTGTTCCGTTACTCTAAAACCCAATGCAGAAACTGAGGAAGTTGGACCATGCGAAGCAATTTCACATGTATTTAAGGCAGCTGCAGGCAAAGAATGAGTGGAGTGAAAAAACATTCTCAAATTCTGTCCCCAAGTGTAGTTTCATACTTCTGCACGTGGTGCTATTTGCAGCACTGTTTTTCACAGGCCCCAGGTGGGAGAAGCACTTCCCACAGACCCCATGGGAGCTCTTAATGTGATGGTGCTCTACCAGGTTGCATGCCTCGTTTCTAATCCTCTTGGAGGTTACCAGCRTTCCATTAGCAATCGCTCTGAAGACACAAAAAGTACTGAAAATGTGGTAATACAGATCGCTTGAGAGGAAGTGCCTTGGGAAGCTGACAGAAGGGGTTGTAGGGAGCTGGTTCATCCTGACTGAGGATGCCCAGCTTCTCCAGCCAACCTAAAGGTGCTTCTGAGTTAACGTCCTTTTTTGAATGCATAGGTTTCTCTGAAAAAATAGTTAACTCACATAGACCTGCTTGATGACTTCTTGATTCCTAAGCATTTCATGTGTCCTGTGTTACGGGAAGAATAGTGTGATTGGGTTTGTCCTTCATATCAAAAGTGGTAACAGTTTGATTTTAGTCATATCAAACTGAGCTAACAAAGGAATGGAAAAGGAGAGAAAAGCAAGAAGCAGAAAAAGACACTGAAAGAAATTAAAAAAAAAAAAAAGGCAGGGGCAGGGAAGAACAGCAGGGCAATTCCTGCAGGCGCAGCATAGGGCTGTAAAGATGCCTCCTGAAAGGCAAGGGCTGTGGAGGGCAGATAGGAGAGGAGCCAGCACTAGGTGGGAAGGCCCAGGAAGAGCATCTCCCAGAGATCAATAACTGTGACACCGAACTGCCTCGCCCTTGCCTGCTTCTCCAGGCTGTGAGTTTCTTGGGCAGGGATCATGTGTCTCTGCCATCCGGCACTCTCATGAGTGCTATAAAATATTTCAGTGCTCTAGTGAAACATGTGAAAAGCTAGAGGGCACCATGAACAGGAGAGAAGTTTGTGAAAAAAATATGTAAGGGGTGTGTTTTGGTGTGAGGGAATGGGAAGTAAATTTTTCACTTTGACTCTACCCCACTAGTGTCACTTAATAAATGACTTAAATAAAGTGCTGCCGTGAGGCATGGAAGCACCAAGGAGGTGTGAATGGATCAGTAGCCTGGTAGCTAAAGGGTGTATCTGAGGGGTGAGATGCTTTTTTCTAAGGCACATTCAGAGACCTGAACTAAAATGCCCAGAGATCACGTATCTTGCACTATTCTGGTGGAGTCTGAGAGAAACCACTCCCAGAACAATTTTGAGTGCTAGAGCAGTCTCTAGGGATGCGAGATGCAAGTTTGGGTCCTTCAACACAAGGGAGGGACCTGGACCTGTGATGCCTACTGCACCACGGTAGGCATAGGTACTCCTGGTTTTTCATTGCCCAGTGGGAGACTACCGTTTCTGCAACCATTATTGAACCCATGTTTTAATCATACAGAATTTAAGCTCTACCTCTCTTCACCAGTATTTTTCACAGTAGTGGATTCAGATGGTTAAGCAGTTTAAATATGACCCAAACAATTCTTATTTTGCAAATAATAGTTGAAAAGTATTTGCTCAGCCCTGCCCGTGGTAGTGCTAGAGCTTTCCTTCGGAGCCATATCTCATCACTGTAAGTTAGCAAAATAAGAACAATGCCAATTTTTCAACRGAGGCACTAGATCTGCTCTCCTCAGTTGGTAGAATTCAAGTCTTTGTGATATATCCATCACATGACGTAAGTTTGTTAGGGGAAAAAGCGGTGTCCCAGCTGTGTAGCTGCCGGGAGCGCTCGCGGGCAGAGCTGGTGCACTTCCCCAGGACGGGGCAGGCGGCAGCTGAGCAAGGCAAGGGGTGTGGGAAGGGTCCTCAGCTGGATCTGCTGGTTAAACTGACCGCAAAAAATATGTGCGGATAGCTGGACATGGTCCTTCCCTCTTGGAGAAACATGGCCGTGATCCATGTGCAGTTGGCAGGGACCGCCGCGTGGCTAGCAGCTGGGGCGTGAGGGCAGGCGCCCAAAACCTCCGTCAGGCAGGAGGGGAGGGGGAGTGGAGGAGAGGTTGGGAGCAGACGTGGCTTTGGCTCCCCGCATACAGGCTTGGCTTCTCTTTGAAATGGAACATTTTCCTCTTGCTCCTGTTGAAACAAACAGTACTCATGTCTCCCAGGCATCATTTTTAGCCAGGATTTTGTGTGGTTAAAAGTGGGGAGGACAGTGGACCACAGCCTTTGCCACTGGGTGGGACTGATGCTTTCAGGCCACTTACTACCTCCTTGTGATCCATATTAAATAGGGCAGAAAGTAACATTGTGCTGTGCTAGGTATTTTTTGTCATTAAAATTGTGATTTGCTAATGGCCTTTCCCTAGTTAAATGCTATACAACTACATTCTTGTAATTAATATTTAATTGGACACTAATAGCACTTTATGCAGAATTCAGATGTGCTGGTGAGACCTTGCTGCATCTCGGAGCTTCGGGCTGTTGTGCTGCTTAGAGAATGGTTGTGTGTGTATTTTACACCGACAGATAGCTCTGCTCTGCACTACATCTCTGCAGTCAACGTAGAGGAAATTTATTATAACATAGGTAAACATGACTGCAAGTTGTTTTTCTCTATGAAATTTTACAACGCTGACAGCAAAATAATACCTTTTGAGGCCACAGTTCCTTCAGAAGACTGGACAGTGTATTTAGAAAAATATCATGATTATTGGAGTGGAACTGGCACTTACTGTTTCTTTTTAAATTTTTACCTACAGAATTGAAGGTTCATAAAAATTACAGTAAGTTTTTCTCTTTCTTTTCTCTCCTCTCTGACCATCGGATCTCTTAAATGTGCTGTCAGGTGACGTGGCTTGATCTCTTGTGTTCCTCAGAATAAAAGTTTGGACTGCACTGCTAAACAGAAAACCTTAAAGCCAGGCCACGATTAAAATCCTCAGTGAAATTAAACTGAAAGCTACATGTGTACAATTAAGAATAATAATGGGGAGAATCAATCTTCCTGGTGAAGTGAGTGTTGACATACTAGATACTGCCTTTCAGGTTTGAATGAAAATGCTTGTAATGTTTTTCTTCAGTTGTCATTCAACCCAACGTTAATTACACTGTAGGGTTTCCCCAATGACATGTTTGTTCAGCTGTATGTAAGTGACAAGATGGTTATGTCTAAATGATTGGTAAATGTGTTGGCTTTGAGGGCTTAAATATTTGTATAAATGATTCTTCCAAAAGCTGAGGAATGCTTGACATCTCCACAGATAACAGGGTAACAGCTTTGTTATGCATCTTATTTTAGGGCTATATTTTGATTGTCTTGCTCACTTTGGTAGCTTCTTACTCCAGCAAAGCAACCATGAAAATCTGAGGGGCTGTTTCAGAGTAAGAGGCAAACCAGTATAGAGAGGACGACAGAATCTCCCATGCAAAGAAGGAATTTCTGTTGTAGCTTTAAGACATATGCAGCTATGTCGCCTACTTCTCTGAGAGCAAATGAGGAGAAAATACACCTGAAGTTAGTGTCTTCAAGTGGGGAGTGCCTCTTACCTCTGTGAAAGAGGTTATTTGTTTGGACAATAAATTGAATAGAATTCTGCAAAGTTATTTTAAAGGATGAAATTTCATAATAAACATCCTGATTGAAATCTGCGTGATCTTAATAGGAATAATATTCTAACAATTTTAATTTCTAAGGAGCTGCTGACACATTCAGTTAAGATGTGTGTAATGAATGTGAATGCCAGGATGACAGCCTAAAAACATTTAGCAACTTTCCCCCGATTTTTCTATAAATTAAGAAGCGTGTCTTAGACCAGAAAGAAAGTGGAATAAGGGAATATGTGAAGCAGGGCAGAGAAGAGGGAGCTTTAACTGGCACTGTTTCAGGTTGTGTGGGTAGAGAAACCTCCCCAGGAAGCAAACAGGGCTGCAGGCAGGAGGGGGGAAAGGGCAAACACAACCTGTGTGTTGGGGAGACGGCCTTTCCAATCCAGCGGGAAGTTTGCTGCTTTGAAAGATAAGTTAGGACATGAAAAGTATGGTGGGTTTACACGGTAAAGTGAGAGGATGCTGTCTATAGAGAGATCTGGGTGATCATTGAAACAGTGAAATCCTCATAGCACAGCTATGGGTTACTGCTGTGTAAAAATTGGCTAATTTACTGAAAGTGAAAAGGTGTCTCTGGGCTGTCAGAAGTTCTGCCAGTGGAAATGCTTTTTTTGAGACAGGGGCTTTTTGCAACCTAATAGCTATTTTGGTTGTCTAATAAATATGTGAATCAGTTAGGCCATGGCACAGCGTTATGTTCTGAGCCAGCTTTTTTTGTAATCTCAAGTGATGCTACAAATAGATTTTCCAAAGGATCTTCAGTTTTCTTGGAAAGAGCCTCTTTGTTAGTCCTACCAGTGAAGTTCAGGCTGTGTCCATAATCCCTCTTGCATTAATTATGGTGAGTAGGGTGTTCAGCAAAAATAATTCAAGTCCTGTTAACAATTATGTAACTCTCTTCCTCCCTCAAAGATCCCACAGTCCACTTTACTGACTTCAAGAATAGCTCAGGGATTTTTTCCACCTGCTAACACTGAAATCCAGCTGTTTCAGTGGTAAAACTTGGCGATTGGTTGGCATCTCAAGGCAAGTTTACTCTACACTTTACAGCAAGGAGAGGGGCTTGCTGAAACTGTGGATTGAAAAACAGGATTTGAGGATTAAACAGTTTTAGGAAAGTATTCACTGATAAAGCTGGAATTTGATGAGGACCTGGGAAATCATGTGGCTAAATGAGTGTTATTTGCTAATTGGCAATAGCAGCAAGGCCGCCCTACCTTCTGGTCCTCCTGGAGTCTGCTGAAAGCCAGCATCACGGGTGGCACTTGAGGCTACAGTGATCTCTGTTCTTTAGGTTTTATAACTTCTTAGTAGTCTCAACAAATGAATTTATATTAAAGGAATTGAGTATAAATTAATGTATAAAAGCAGAATGAAGCAAAGTAGATTTGATTCTAGCATCATCAGCCAGTAATTTTATTGAGGTGACTGGAAGCACTGGAGTCGCTGGAATTTTGTTTTATTTAAAATAAAGGCAAGTGAGAACAGAATTGGATCCTTCTCATTTTGTTTTTCAAGTGTCTGTTACAATAAACTTCATGTGACAGAGACCATATACGTCTTGTTCTGTGCAACTCTGAGCACGTTATTGTGATTCTGAAAATAACCACTAATCATTTCCTGAAGAATTGTCCTTTTTGATGAACCGCTGTGTATTTTCAGCTGCTTTTGACATTATGCCACTAAAAGCTGGTTTGCCTTTCAAATGTGTTTCCTCAGCTGTAGTTTGAGGTTTAGCAGCACAATTGCCTGTGAGGATAAATGGCTTTGTCTGGAAAATTTAGAGATTACAAGGTTGGGGAAGGAGTATGAGGGAGGAAGATACTGGATGGGGTCCGTGGGATAATAAGATATACTAAATTTTCCCCCCCTTCCTCCATATTTTTAATTTTGACATGAGAGAAACTAAAATAAGAGGAGCTTAGCTGCAGTTGTCTGATGAAAAGAGGTTTTCATAAAAATGCTAGTTCAACTGACGTGATTTTTTTGAGGGCATGTATCAGCTCTGTTCAACTTGGTGCAGAAAGGCAAGGAGACCACCCCGGTACACGGCTGGGCTGCAGCCCCTGTCTGCTCCTTCAGCAGGCTGCCTTCTGGCTACAGGCTTGTTCCCATCTTCTCCACCCCAGATTACATGTTTATATTAGATTGTATCTACATTTTGTTGGAATTTTGCTTGATATTGTTCTATATTACACTCTTACAGTTAGAAATTTCTCATTGCCAAACCATCCTTTAATCCAAATTCTGACTTGAGTATGAGAAGTAATCCATGAGGGTACTGACTGAGCGGGTCAGCAGTCACTGATTAGAACAACAATTTTGAAATTTGCTGATTTGTAACCTAGAGATATTAAATGAAAAATAGATAGATGATATACACTAAGATGTGATTCAGTGAGAACATATGTTGCAAAGTGACTGCTGTAGTACATTGCAGTATAGAGTTGTTACTAAAATCAAAATGAAATTTTGTAAAAAATGTGGTTGTTATTATTAATGTCATTAATAGATCTGATAATTCTACTGTAAACTATTTTAAATTCCTTGTAATTCAAACAGAGACACGTTGTTGCTTTAGCTATAGCTAACTGATGGTGATCTTAAATATCCACTCTAGTCATTATTTCTGTTATTTTCAATGCAGGTTTACATGCAAATATGTTTCTTTGGTGGCTAAGTGTGAGTTATGTATTCTTTTTGTTTATTAACTTTATATGGTTGGTATTGTAAATTTATATAATTCATATTTAAATTATATATAAATTATATTCTAAATTAACAGTAGTATTTACTTTTATTACTAAGAGATTAGTGCAAGATGAGATGTCTCTTTTTTTTTCTTCACTCTCTGTGTATTTATTTCAGAGTCTTATAATAGGAGTTAGTTATGAGATGTGGCTGAGGAGCCTGTAATGCATCTCTAGGGAGGGAGACTTCAGGATACTAATATTTTCTATGAATACCTGGGTAAAATTTTGTAAGGTGCTGAAGAGTGCCATTGAAAGTAGTGTTTCTGTGTTCAGTCATCTGTCTTGCAGCTGTGGAAACTGTAAGGAGAAAAAGCATGATGGGTGCAGTATATAAATGTCCGTCCTTCCACCCTCTCACATGTGACAGCTGGAGGCGAATGAAGGGGCACTGGCACTCGCCTGGCTGCTGGTGGAAGGATGCGTGCTGTAGGTGGAGGTGTTTAATTGCCCGCTCACTTCTTTAAATTTGGTCCCTACCCAGGGAACTTTTCCTTCACGAAACTGCTAATTGTTGTAACAGAAGCCTATAAAAGTTCATTGGGGAAATGAAGTTCTGCGTTTACAGTAGATTGTAATTTGAAAGGTAGCCAAATGCTGAGTGCATCCAAATACGTTTCCCAAATTTACTTTAGTTTGAATATAATTAACTTGTGCCTATAACTTGCTCTGCCAGTACCAGCATCCCTGCCAATATTAACAGGGTTTTTTTACAGGTCAGGGTAATTATAAGCAGCATACCAGTCTCAAATGAGCTAATAAGGATAGCAAAGAGTTATAGCAAGATCTAAGTACAATTTAGCTTGTCAGATAACCTTCTCTATGGCACCGGAATACTTTAACAGTATTTACATTATAGCAAGCAAGTTACTGCTTTTTAGTGCAAGGATCCTTTCTTTTTTTCTTTTTTTTCTTTTTTCTCTGTATTTCCCTATGGGTGGGATACTGACTAAATATCCTGGTATTTATACTAGTTCACCAAAACACTTCTCATGGTACAAAGCTGTATGAAATGCCTAATCTTGAGATGCTTTGAGGATTTGCAAGTGGGATCAAAAAAGAAAGTCCCCCACCCCCAAGAATTCCATAGATAAGAAAAAGAAGATGTATCATTTGCAAGACAAGCAAAAAAGCAGCCTGTAGATAAGTAAAGGCAACATCTTCCTAGCGAGAGATAGGTAAGAATTGTTAGTGGGTGAGTCACATTGACAATCTGCTGAAGTATTTGTCCTGGAGTGATCATGCAGATGCCTATGAACTTCTGAGCATTTCGAACCTTATCAAGAACCTGCAAACTTGACCTGGAAGCATGCAGGCTCT
The DNA here is from genome assembly GCA_035582835.1 of Phoebastria nigripes. Taxonomy (NCBI): domain Eukaryota; kingdom Metazoa; phylum Chordata; class Aves; order Procellariiformes; family Diomedeidae; genus Phoebastria; species Phoebastria nigripes. The sequence goes on along the minus strand of JAYKAV010000955.1, from coordinate 865,362 downwards.
GCAGGTTGGCAAGGCTCTCATGCTGCTAGTAGAGAGTGCTTTGCTTTTTTACGTGTTTCTGACTTTTTTGAGCTTTCAAAACATTGCTTCTGGGGTTTAGGCTTTTCATTACATTTTCTGCAGCTGACTCTCTGGAAGGTTGATGTGAGTGGGAGTAGGATTTCACCATAAACTTCTGCCATGGTCCGTTCATATGGCTTTATTTCTATAATATAGTGAATGCAATTCTATAATATGATAACTATATAAAAAAACTTTAGGATATAGTTATCATATTATAGGATTGCATTCACTATATTATAGAATTACAACTTTTGGATATAGAACCCAGAAACTTCTGGAAACTATGAAGCAATGACAGTACTTGGGAGAGTTTGCCTCAGACTCAAGAAAACTCAACAGAAACTCTTGTCTTCAAACAATCTTGGCTGGTTTATAATTCACTTACCATACAGAAACATGTTAATACAATTTACCTTCAGGAGGTTTTTTTTTGTTTTAATGAAGTCATCGGTCGAGATGGAATTTTAGAAGTCTCAGAATAGACATTTGGAAGACCCGATCTGTATCCCATTTGTGCTGTTAGAAGATCTGGAAAAGTACAGGTCAATGTATTTGAACTGGGAAGGCTCTTCAGACTACTGAATAGGCAGGTGCCTGGATTTGCCTCTTGCTTCATAAGCGTTGGGATATAAGAGTCTGTTGGAGTGAGGCGAATGGAGAGTCCGTGTCGTTCCTGGGGGTGAGGTGGGAGACTTTTCTGGGGAGGTGGGTCACAAGTCTCATGTCCTTGGTGAGGTGTTGCGTTTTGCAGCAGAATAAGAGTAGAAAAGACAGGAGGGGAGAGCAGTAACACAAAACATAACAGTAAGTTAATTTACAAGCCTGTGTGCTATAATGTTGTCATTCTTGTGGAATTGTTAACCCAGGAAGACAGGTGAGCATTACTTATTTATAAATATGCAACAAAATCTGATGCCTTTAACTGCAGGTTATGAAATTACTAACTAAATATTTTCTCTCTTAACCTGAAAGTTGTTTCCTTTTCCATTGTCACCTTTATAATATCTACATGTTACCAACTAAAATCTATGCATGTGCGACAGGACCTGGTTCTGCCTTCATTTGTCCTGGCTTTAGCTTCACTGGTCTCAGGGATTTTGCCACTTGATAGAAGTGATAACTGTGTTCCAACCTCTTCAAGTGATTTCAAAGTGAGAGTTAAAAAGTGAGGGTTAAAAAGTGAGATGATGTGGAGCGAGGGTGGGCTTCTGTGTGTGCATGCATGTGTCACATTAAGGCTGGCAGGTCTTTGGTGCTATTTATGTAGCGGCTTCCAATAAAATGGGTTTGCTCTGTCAGATGGAAAGTAAACTTGACATTTTGTTGAGTCTGAGGCAAACTCTTCCAAGCATCTTATTGTTTGCTGAGGTGTATATATCTACAATGTACTGCTACCAGATGCTGTTTCACCATTTCTGAGAGCTCTGAGAACAAGAGGTACACTTTTATAATTAATAATAGAAAACAATTTCCTCTTTAATTTTAACGATGTCAGAAAAGATCCAGTCAATCACGCTTTGTGAACCAGCTCCTGGCAGCTGCTGAGTAATAGAAAACGCCAGCTTGCTTTCTCTCCAGTGGATATACCATGTTACTTGTTATTCATTAGTCCCTGTTTTCATGCAAGTGCATAAAATAGAATTGGTGGGTGATAGGTACCTTCATGTCTGAAGGCCACTTTGATTCCTGTGTTTTAGTGTTACCCTTCTGCCACCGTATACTTGCAAGTACTTGAGGAAGAAATAATTAGAGTGCAGATAAACTTGCTGAATTTTCTGACATTCTTAATGATCCCTACGAAATTGGCTTCCAAATTTGCAGTCACATGCTTTTCAAATAGTGTTATCAGTAGTTACCCTGCCAGGAGAAGGAATACAAAGTTCCAGAGTTTCTGGTTCCAAAGATTGTTTGATGCTTTGCTTTGGCTTCCTGCTGCAAGCTGGAACAACATCATCTTTCTTGTATCTCTGTGGTGTTGCCGTCTGCCATTGGGGTTAGCAGGAAACTCATTTTAGAATTGGTTAAGCCTCTGCCAGTTTGGGACCTTGGCTCAAAAACGGTGCGTTGCTGAACCGAGGGAAAGCAGAGTACTGAACAAATTAAAACTAAAAGTGTGTTTCATCCTTCCAGCTTAGATTTGAACTTAACCTTCATTTTGGTGTGTGTATTGCTATACATCTTGGAGAATTAATTAAATGTGGCTATACTTCTGTGGTAAAGATTAGTTATACTTCAGATTTATACAAGAGGAAAGTTGTCCTGCTTGGAGCTCTCACAATGGAGGAAGGCTGCTACCAAGATTTAAGCCACCTTGGCACACTTGTGCGTCTGGGCTGCTCCATGGAGGTCCCTGGCATAACACTGACACAGAGTCCCAGCAGGGCTCTAGGACCCGTTAAGTTATGGGCGATGTGCTCCAGCTGACACCCACCTAAAATTTCTGTGAATACAAGAGGACTCTGTAACACAGGGGTTCCCTGTTGGAGACAGGACAAGGGAATATTTGCTTTCATGTACATGTCTAGACACAATAGTTTATTCTCGGTGTGTTAAAATAAGAATGCTTCTTATAGGTCTGTATCAAAGCTGGTGTTATACCATGAGCTTCTGAGAACATCTTTATAATGGGTGGCTTTTGTAATGTTAAACTGAGGCTGGCTGTAGCTTTGTATAAAGGAGGAGTTCAGCTTGGGCAGGAAATAGCAGTCAAGCAGAACAGGGAAAAGTGGCTTTTAATCACCGGGGCACAGGAATAGCCTTGTTGGATTAAGTGCAAACCTGACGGAAAAATAATGATGGGCAGAGAGAAGCATCATTAAATATCAAAAGCGGTCATTTAGAGCGAGCCTTCCAAGGAATTTACATTCATGGCCAAACCCTCCAGCTCCAGAAGGGAATGGAGGAGTGAGATATGAGCCATCAAGGCTACATTGGCTTTGGATAAAAAGTAAGAATCTAGATTTGAGATAAGGGAAGCAGAAGAACAGAGGAAAGATTTTCAAGGTGTCTGTCTAGAATATGGTGGCTCCATATAGGGAGCTGCTTCATCAGCTAGCCTTAGACCTAGAAGTGAGGGCTTACCTATAGGACAGTTACTACTCAAAACTAGGGCATTTTTCCTCAAAGCTGATAAAGATTGCAAGAAGAAAGCAAGTGTTCAGAGCAAAAAACAGGATTTCCTGGTGTACCCTCATGGCTGATCTCTCTTTGGTGTCCTGGATGAGAAGCAGTAGGCAACTAGACAGGTATTAATTTATTAAGTATACTGCTGTTTCATATTCGTTTCAGTTATAACCTTTTGTTTCTGATTTATTACCCAAAAGTATAACTATATGTCTTGCCGAAATGCATTTTTTAAAACCCTTGTGCTTGCCTAGTGCTAAAGAAGAGGCTGAATGAGCTAGCAAATGACCAGGTGATGACCACCAGGTGACCAGGTGACCCGCCTAGTGGATGAGGGAAAGGCTGTGGATGTGGTCTACCTGGACTTCAGTAAAGCCTTCGACACTGTCTCCCACAGCATTCTCCTAGAGAAGCTGGTGGCTCACGGCTTAGACAGGTGTACCCTTCGCTGGGTAAAAAACTGGCTGGATGGCCGGGCCCAGAGAGTTGTGGTAAATGGAGTTAAATCCAGCTGGTGGCCGATCACGAGCAGTGTCCCCCACGGCTCAGTGTTGGGGCCAGTCTTGTTTAATATCTTTATCAACCATCTGGATGAGGGGATTGAGTGCTCCCTCAGTAAGTTTGCAGACGACACCAAGCTGGGTGGGAGTGTTGATCTGCTGGAGGGTAGGAAGGCTCTGCAGAGGGACCTGGACAGGCTGGATCGATGGGCTGAGGCCAACTGCATGAGGTTCAACAAGGCCAAGTGACGGGTCCTGCACTTTGGCCACAACAACCCCATGCAACGCTACAGGCTGGGGGAAGAGTGGCTGGAAAGCTGCCCAGCAGAAAAGGACCAGGGGGTGCTGGTTGACAGCTGGCTGAATATGAGCCGGCAGTGTGCCCAGGTGGCCAAGAAGGCCAACGGCATCCTGGCCTGTATCAGAAATAGTGTGGCCAGCAGGAGAAGGGAAGTGATCGTGCCCCTGTACTCGGCACTGGTGAGGCCGCACCTGGAATGCTGTGTTCAATTTTGGGCCCCTCACTACAAGAAGGACATTGAGGTGCTGGAGCGTGTCCAGAGGAGGGCAACGAAGCTGGTGAAGGGTCTGGAGAGCAAGTCTTATGAGGAGCGGCTGAGGGAACTGGGACTGTTTAGCCTGGAGAAAGGGAGGCTGAGGGTAGACCTTACTGTGCTCTACAACTACCTGAAAGGAGGTTGCAGTGAGGTGGGTGTTGGTCTCTTCTSCCAAGTAACAAGCAATAGGATGAGAGGAAATGGCCTCAAGTTGTGCCAGGGGAGGTTTAGATTGGACATTAGGAAAAATTTCTTTACTGAAAGAGTGGTTAAACATTGGAACAGGCTGCCCAGGGAAGTGGTTGAGTCACCATCCCTGGAAGTATTTAAAAGACATACAGATGAGGCGCTTAGGGAAATGGGGCATGGTGGTGTTGGGTTGATGGTTGGACTTGATGATCTTAGAGGTCTTTTCCAACCTTAATGATTCTATGATTCTATGATTCTAAACAGCTGGCAAATAGTGGGTGCTGTATTTTTGTGGTGCTAGCGGGACATGCAGCACCTCTGTGGGACTTGTACCTTGTAATGAGTACGTGTACAGCACTAAGCTGTGAAGATCAGTGTGAAGCTGGTATTGTCAAATAATGGGAGTTTGGGAGGAATTTTTTCTGACAGCAATAATATGGTGCTGCTTCTGACTGTGATACGACCCTTATGATGGTGCTTGAACAGCAGTCTGACAGACCATGGTCTGCAGTGTTCTTGGGCAAGAGGAGGAATGATGGCTTTGTCACAAAATCATTGTTTCCTTTGATAGATGAAACTGTGAAAGAAGCCAGGTGATGAGATTGAAAGCAATCAAGAAGAATCTGTAGTTAACAGAGCTGAGATCATAGGTTAAACCTAGAAACTGTGCTCTGAACTTCAGTTCTGAGAGACATCTCAACCTTGAGGATGGTAGACTTGTGGCTGGAACATGGAGATATGTTTGACAAGTAGAAAAACTCAAATTCTGATACTATCTTGTAAGCAAGATTAACTTTCTTGATGAGTTGCCACATTGTCAAACTGTAGAGGCTACAATCCAGAAGAAAGCAAAATTAATAAAAGGATATTGATCAAGTTGTGGACAGAGCAGTCACTCTGCTGCAGGACTTGACTGTCTTCTTGCATGAAAGAAATATGCTTTTAAAAGGAATGCCGCTGATGGACAGAATCTAGCTGGGAGTTTTGTTTTACCAATGACCACCAAGTAAACAGAAAGACTCATTTAATAGACTGTGTCAGATTCAGTTTTGTGATAAATAGTGCTGTGTCTTCATTCAGGTACCAGTGATGTGGGTATTTTCCTTCAATTGCTGTCTAATGTTGCACTAATATAAAAGGAAAGAATGCTGCAAAATTGAGCAAAGATACTAAAATTCGGATCCTTTATGCAGCCATCTTCTCAATCACGTTTCACACAAAATACTCAAGTAGAATTTTAGTAAGAAATGATTTTGTGACTAGGAGCATCTTTTACCCAACTTCACATAGTTGGACTCAACTCAAGACTCCTAGCAGTCCTAAGTAGTAAAAACCTCTGGAAAAATGGGCCAACTTGTCCTAAAGATGGACTGAATGCCAAGGAACAGGAACATCAGATTATTGTAGCCTGGTTTCCTAATGCATTTTCTTACGCTGTTAGCTGATGTCTAAGAAGGCACCATGGCAGCTAAAGCTTTTCTTGTGACTGTAGTATTTCAAAGAGCATTCTCTAGTGTCTAATAAAAGGTATGTCCTCATGATGTAGTCTCTCCCTCGGCAGGGACACTGATAAGGTAATTCTTTCTCTACCAAATGTTATTTTCATGAAGCTTGTGGGAACTTAGCAAGTTTCTCATCCATACTGCACTGCCTGGAACCAGCCAGTAGGTCCAAAAAGTTAGCATGGGTTGGGAAAACACACGCAAACTGTTACACACCTTTTCCAATGTGATCACATATGTCTTGCTAGTGTGTGGAATCAGCCTAAAAATAACGTTTAAGAGTCAAGAAGTAAAGAACGGTGCAGTCTACAAGACATTCAGCCATGCTCTTCTGTGAGATGAGCTGTGCAATTCCCGTGCACCCTCTATTATTGTTTCCTATTCTGAATGAGTTTTCTTTGCTTCAGCTCCACAATTCTCTTGATGAGTTACTGGCTTAGACTGGCTATTCTAGTATTTCCTATCGGCCTTTAGAAGAAAATGTGAATGGCCAACTGTGAAAATTTGGTTAAAAAAATTAACATCAGTAAGTAATACAAAATTGAGGTTTTTTGCATTTTTTAAAAACATTGCAAAATTCTGCTAGTTTGTTAATAATTCAGGGAAATGTGCATAGGTGAGAAAGAGTACTCCACTACTCAGAACTGCACTTTTCATGGGGATCAGGAATAGATCCAGCTTTTCTCCCCACCAAATATTTTTGGAAATGCCTCTGTCGTGGTTTAACCCCAGCCAGCAACTAAGCACCACGCAGCCGCTCGCTCACTCCCCCCAGGTGGGATGGGGGAGAGAATCGGAAGGGTAAAAGTGAGAAAACTCATGGGTTGAGATAAAGACAGTTTAATAGGGAAAGCAAAAGCCGCGCACGCAAGCAAAGCAAAACAAGGAATTCATTCACTACTTCCCATCGGCAGGCAGGTGTTCGGCCATCTCCAGGAAAGCAGGGCTCCATCACGCGTAACGGTTACTTGGGAAGACAAACGCCATCACTCCAGACGTCCCCCCCTTCCTTCTTCTTCCCCCAGCTTTATATACTGAGCATGACGTCACATGGTATGGAATACCCCATTGGCCAGTTGGGCTAGCTGTCCTGGCTATGCTCCCTCCCAGCTTCTTGTGCACCTGGCAGAGCATGGGAAGCTGAAAAGTCCTTGACTAGTAGACTACTTAGCAACAACTAAAAACATCAGTGTGTTATCAACATTATTCTCATACTAAATCCAAAACATAGCACTATACCAACTACTAGGAAAAAAAAAAAATTAACTCTATCCCAGCTGAAACCAGGACAGCCTTTCATTCTTGCAGGTCTTGGCAAGCTTTCTTAATCCCCTGTCTTGCTGTATGGCCCATTTTCCAGGCAAACTTTTGCAACACTTGCTGCCGAGTCACAGATTAATGCAGAAGTAGTTGGCAGAACCAGACGTCCAGAAGTAAAGGACCTATGTGTATTTTGGCATATTCCTTGACAGCTTCTGGAAGGTCTTCTGCAGATAATGTTTGGTATTTCCAGTATTGCCCATGTATAAAGCACAAAATTATCCTAGTGATAGGAACAAAGGGGTAGAGATACAGTATGAAGAGAATTCTCTCTAATGTAGATAAGACACTAATGAAGTAAATTAGACTTTGCTCTAAATGCAATTTAACCTGTGCTAATAGTAAAAAATGTCTTAATTTATCCTCAAAGCCCAGGAAATCTGGCCCTGAGAAGGTGCCTTCAAATTAATCACATTGCATTATTTAATGGCTTTAAAATTATCAGTCCCTTCGGTGTCTGTTAACAGGTTCCCCTGTAATTGCCGCGCAGTTTTCTAGGAGAGGAGAAATTGTAATTTTGTTGTTTAGTGTGTTAATCAGAAGTGAAGTTTGATGTATTCTAAAATGATATTTGGGTTACCAATGACAATTCCAGTCTGTCATATAAAGAATTTTTTTTTTTTTTTTTAAGTAGCCTGATTGTAGCCTGCACAGGTATTTTCAGCAGTAATGAAAAGTCCGTCTTAAACACTGTCATTGCTGAGAAACTTTGAGTGTCCAAGCTACCCATCCTCTGAAAATTGCTGTAATTGTTGTGCTTTCATCCTTCGGTAAAGGATCCGGACTGTGGGAGGCGCTTTGTAAGCTGACCTTGGCTTCTCCACATGCATGACAACAGCTGATGATGAGTTTTTTGCTGTTTAGTCCCCCCACCCCAAGTAACCTGCTTTCAAACACTGCTAAATTCACCTTTTTTTCCTCTCTCCCTGTCTTCTAAGCAAGTACTGTGATTTGTATGTATTTCTGATCTTCTCTTTTCCATTTCTTTGCAAAATGCTCCGTTTCCACCAATTTATTTATTTATTTTTTCCCCTAGCACTTTAATTTTTGTCACGTTTGTCCAGTAATGCGCTGATAACATTGGAATCTTGGGAGTGATGGAGAACCAGAAGGGAATCCTTTAGGGTTCCTCAGACATACAGCCAGGTAACTGAACTGATTCACATTGCAGAAGGGGTTAATTAGAAGTTAAAGACTCTGCAGTCTCTTACATTTAACAAGTGTTTTCCTGCTCGAACTGGGGATGATTTGACATTAACTTTTCTGTTTGTGGTTTGTCAGTAGTAACAAACGTATCCTAACAAAAAAACATAACTTGAATAACTTGTTTCATTTTCTGAGTATTTTTACTAAGATTAATAAAAAGATTAATAAAAAATCAGACATTTTAACTTTAACAATCCCATGTAGTTTATTATTATCTGTGTGAATGAGCTGAGAGTCCTTACCATCAGTATTTACTCTGGCCCCATGGCTTAACAAGACCAGAATAATGAAAAATCACATTAAAAAGCAGTGGGGAGTTTTTAGCAAAGGTTCAAACTATTGAGAGAAATATTGTCCTGACGGCTACCTTTGCTCTGAGCTGAATCAGATCAGCTATTGCTGTGCTTTGTCTGACTCAGAATTTAAACAATTCAGTGTCATTTTAAGTATGTTGTTGTTGTAAAACACATTTTAAAACTTGAATTTAAACAAGAATTAACTCCACTGATGCACTAGGGAGGGAGGAGAAAAACTACAGGGGCCCACCAAGTGACCCTATGGTGTAAATTATGGAGTGACCAGCCCTGTCCTGTCCTTTTGAAACAAAATGCTGTGTTTGAAGAGAAAACACTTAATGAGTAGCGTTGTTGGCAGGCTGGCTGCCTCCCGAGCTGTCCGGAGGCAAGCGGGGGCCTCCCGAGTGATGCACCAGGACCTTGGATGCGTGGATGTGCTCACTGTTCATTTCTGAGGCTGCAAACACACTTTAACACGAAACTCTCCTCTTGAAAGAGAAATGAGATGAGAAAATACAACAGGTAAAGCCTTTTCAATGACAGAGCTGTCATTGACTTCGGCAGACAGAATTTTACTCTGACTTTTATCTTCTTTCATTTATTTTTATGAGTGAGCATGCTTGACAACACAGTAAACAGGATCAGAAAGGAGCTCTTGGGGTCTTGCAGGACACCAACCTGTTCCAGCTGTCATCATGTGCTAGGCACAAAATGACTCTTCTGTACGTAGTATTTTCTAGAAATTCCCTACATGCTGCCCCAAACCAGAGCAAAGAAATGTGGACTTATTTGTATTATTTTTGCTAAATTTTTTCTATCATGACTTTGCTCTTATTCCATCCTTTGAACAAGGAGTTGACTTTAGAAAAGAGAGACATCCCCATCACTCTATGCATGTGGAAATACAGATTTTGAAAGATGCTCTTTGAAAAACTTGAAATACCCAAGTCAAGGCTGACTGCATTTTTAGTCTTTTTTCTTTTCTTTTTTAATTCTAAAATTACTGTTTTAACCCCTCTGCTCCAGAATGCCAGGGGGCCAGATTTATTTGGTGGTTTATCTTAAGTTTCTAAATTACATGTAGGATATGATGCCACATGCTTTCTCTTTTAAACTACTGTTTCTTTTTGCCTTGTTCCTCCCTTCTGTTTTCTGGTGTGGATGTAACACCTGCTTTGTTTATCTGCTGAATACTTTGTCACTTGGTTTCTGGCTAATCAGATCTGATGAAGGGCTTTGCCTCTCTTATGCCAGAAGATTTGGCTCAGACTTCCAAAGCCATTGCACAGGTTATTCGAAGGATTTATTTTCCTTCCAACAGATATATTCTTTATCACAATAGATTTTTCCAAATTTGTCCTTTACAACAAGCAGCATAAAAGTGAAATCAATACAACCTTTTTTAACTGGTTTAGACGATGTGTCTGTGTTTATTCAGGACCTGTTTATTTAAAAATAATTTCAAGATAAATATTCATTGAATATCTTAATTTTTGAGCTGACTGTATAATTTAAAGTATACTGTGTTAAACTTGGGAGTCGTTACATTATACAAATATTGTAAAGCTGAAAGTACAAACTTGCAAACCAGGGAACAGACAGCTGGAATAAATGTGCAGTGTGAATTGTACAGATGCCTATCACTCTCTTCTTAGCAAAGATTATGATAAAGCTGTTCCAAATTGTAACCAAGCCATCTGTAAGTACTAATGGCTGGAAGTTAAAGCAATGCAAATTCCATTGAGGAGTATGATGTCCTGAAGGGCATATGAGAGGAAGGCTCACTTGATAGCCACGCTGCATCTTTCACTGTTTGCCTTGATACTTGCCACTGGGCATGTAAAGAGAGGTGATACAAGCCTAAATGGAGCTTCTGGTCTAACCTAAGGTAGCTTCTCTTATGAATTAAATAAAGCATGACTTTTAAAAAGCTGATGGCCACTAATGAAGAAAAAAATACTTGGGAATATGGTGGTTTTATTCCCACAGCTTTGCTTTCACATTTATAATGAAATCTGAAACCAGGTCAGTTTTATGCTTCCTTTTTTTGCTTATGTGGAGGCAGATATTTTTCACACATCTGCTTTTTTCATTGCTAAGTTCCATATGGATCAAATCTTAAGTAACTTAGCAGCAGATTAATATTTACTGGCTGTGTCTACACAGTCTGTTGTGGGCTGCTCAGTCTGCATGCTCCTGGTGGTCTGAAGCCCATGACCGATACTGTGGGTTGCCGTGGCTGAGCCAGTACAACTTCGCAGAGCTTGGGCTCTGGGGGTGCTGCTGGGGTCACTGGAACAAGGGTGCCACTTGCCAGGGCAAGGACAAAAGTCACTTGCATGTGCCTGCTGTGTGTTATGCAGATTCACCCACAGACAGCCAGGAAAAGCCTCTGTATCTGATAAAAGAACCTTGATTAAATAAATCTGGACTTTGTTTGCTAAACTCCTTCTGTACACCAGCAAACTCTTACTCAGTTTATTTGTTAGCTTTTTCACCATAGTATTTACCACCATTGGTTAGTATAATATTGACTGTTAAATTGTTTGTAAAAAGAGGGAAATATTTTCTTTCCAGGAAGAGTGTTTTCCCCATTTTTGGCCACATGATATTTAGCGTTCTTCCCTGCCTCGCTGCTGCAATTTCTTAAAAAAAGTCAGGCTGTAAATAGTTCTGTTTCCATGCAGTGTTGAGCACGGTGGAATTTCAGAGTTTGAAACTGCATCTAGAGGGATCTAGGCTTGCTTTCTCTCCTTCTCGCCTTCCCTCCTTTCAACAGACTGATGTTCTGATCCCTGTTACACCTTTGCATGGGATTATATGGACTGCAAGAAACAGAATTAGACCGATGGTTTTTAAGGTGTGCATTACAGCTGCCAAAGACTGGAAACAAGGATAATATCCTAGACCAAGGAAAGATAACAGCGTTTGAAATATTTTGTTCATTTTCAAGATCTAAACTCGTCAGCGACAATAAAAATAAAAGTTACAGACTTTTATTTGGTGTGAATATTGGATGTGTGAAAGGATCATCAGTAAAGCATTTATTTTAATGCAGAACAGATTCATGAGCCTGTGACATATTTTATATGAAGAATTTATTCAATGGGAATGGATTATGGATATGGTACTAGGGGTACTGTGGTGTTCGCAGAATTCAGTAGAAACTACTTCTTTTCTTCCTTGCCTTCAAAAAGAAAATGCAGTCTCTATAGCAGCGTGTACCTTCCTGTTACAAAGCAAGAAGCCAGAAAGGCAGAATGGAATTTTCCACTGAAAAATTCTTTTTACTACTTTAACTGCTTTTCTGTGCTTGGTTAGGGAGGTTTTGCTGTCATTAGACTTGCACACGCACTCATCCCACTTCGATTTCTTCCATCCTCCACCTTGTCAACAGTCACATTTCTGTAGGGTGAAGATGAAGTGTGAAGAAAAATGATTTGTGCCTTCTCTTCCTGTTTTTTCTTGCTTTCATGTTTATACAAAGGCTGAATGAATTTTCAGTGTTCTTGCATGCTGGTTTCCTGCTTATTAGTTGTTTTCCAATAGCACCCGCAGGCCTGCACTGTGTGCTCGGACATCAGATTGGCAAGGGGTGTGAGAAAAGACAATGCCATCTGGGGAACTGAGGCAAAGAAAAGCAAAGTGGCTTTCCCAACATCAGGCAGAATTATGTCACAAAGCTGAAATTTGAGATAAAAAAAATTGAGTTTTTCTTGAGTGTCAGTGCAGACTGTCCTTTCCTGGTTTGCATTTGATTTTTGAAACTGAGATCTTTTTTACTAAACCCTGTCCTCTGCATCTTCCTCCCAGTCGCAGGCAGTTAGAGATTGAAGCATATTCTAAAGTCACAGTCACAAACAAGTGAAATGTAAGGAAGTGAGAGGACAGAGGGTGTTTTAGTTAAATCATTCAATTGGTCACTGAGGAACTTCTAGTGTCTAGTTCCTATTCATGGAGGCATGTTGGTATAGGTACACCTATACTGATGGGAAAGGCATCTAGTACAGTAGCCTGCTTTGATCTGATAAAGTGAAAAAAGCTGTATGGGGGGAAAATCATTTTATCAGTGTTTCTACCTTTATGTTGCTGAACCACTTCTTCCCTCTGTACTAGGCAGAGTCTATTTGTTGTACAGAAATGGTCTGACATGTTCTGTCACTGTAATAAATTTGCTGATGTCAAAATTAAGCAAAAGTGAAGTTGAGTTAAAACAAAACTTGTTTCACATATTACTTCCTCAAAAAGGGACAGGAGAGCTATAAGTATGGGGCTTCTGTTGGCGTAGGTTTGCTCTCTTTCACCTAGGTCAGATTTAGGTCTGCAGCCATTTTCTCTAACCAGTTGTTGGCTTTGTTTTGGCTGGGTCAATCTCCTCTCCGGTATGGTTGCCAGTGCAGCGGGGGCACCAGCACCAGCACGTGCTGCCTGCAGAAGGCTGGTGGCTTGGCTGCAGGTGTCCACGTTCTCCCTCATGTAGTGTGAGCTCCAGCCATCTGAACCCCACCTGCTCTGCTGGGAAAGAGTGCTGGAAGCTCTCCAGGAAAAAACACAGCCATCTGATGTCCCACCTAGATCGAAAGTACAAGAATCGAATTTGGCACTTGGTCGGTTTATCAGTGGGACAGGCTTGATTATAGCTGTCTTTGCTGTTTGCTGGTGATGAGCAACAAGAAAAAAAATTGAAGTGATATATGACTACAAGAAAAGTTGCTGAGAAAATACTGTCAGACTGGAAGGGGTGTCTGTTTATTCTTAGAACTCTGCTCACAGTGTCTTGTAATGTTTTTATGCTTGAATGCACATCTGAGTATATCGTTGTATGATCATCTGCATGACTTTTCTTTTTTTCCTTTCTCACAGTGCATGCCAATTAAAGGCCTTGGATTTGTGCTCGGAGCCTACAAATGTATTTGCAAGGCTGGATTCTATCATCCCAACATCTTCTCAGTGAACAGCTTTCAGAGTAAGTGCCTTTGCTTGAGTTAAAAAAAAAAAAAAGAAAAAAGAAAAGAGAGCTAGCATTAATAATGCAGGGCTCCTTTTTATCCTTGTCACGGTTATATAGTAAAATCCCAGTGGTTTGCAACTCTCGGATTATATAATCACTTAAGGAGTTCTAGACCTTTGGTTTGTCATTCGCGTACTCTTGAGGATCCTGTAAAACATACCTGCTTGAAGAATATTTGATTTGTAAATAAATCTAAAAACATGAAAAGAAGTCTTGCTATGGGGAAATAGAGATTTCTGGCATCTGTGCTCAAGCACAAGTATTGGGAAAATTAATCTAGTAATTTTTTCTTTGGTCAGGGCAAACTAGAATGCCCTAGCCTCTGGCTTTCTGTGGGCTTTAATTGTTTTCATTTTACTTCATTTGCAAAGGAGAATCCAACGGAGCATCCAAACTCTAATACTTGCTGATGAGGTATTAGAGATGGGTCAGGCCTGAGAGTCTGCTTGGCTGTGTCATACAGATGACATATAGCCTACACTTGCCCAGGACACACGTTGTACGATACTTAGACTGAGTTGCCCACAGTAAGGGAAACAGAACTTGGTTGATACTCAGCAGGGAAAATATATAAACTGCATGCCCGAAGTTGGTGTCTATTACTTTCATCATATGACCAAAGCGTAATCTCTGCGCAGAGTTTGTGCCGAAATTGTTGCAGTTATACTAGTAGAGCTCATGCTGCAGTCACAGGTGTAAAGGCGTTGCTTGAAGGTGTAACAGGGCACCCTTCTCTGCCTCCTGCTTTTGAGTGAATACCATCCCCAGCTTCTTTGCACCATCCTTTAGCCAATGGTTCATGTTGTCAGCTCTCTGCTGCGAGAGCAGTTTGTATGAGATGCCCAGGGAATGGCAATGAGTAGCTTTCACCAAGCTTGGTCCAGGACTGCGTGTATTATCTCCTGCCTTGTGTGAACACAGCTGTTCCTGTTCCACTATAGAAATACCTCTAGTAGTACTCAACACTTAACGTGCACCTCTGTGATGCTCACAGATACAGATTGAGGTGTTTTGTACTGGTAAATCATGTGCAGGATTATATGACATGGTACTTGTAAAAGCATGCCCCCGTGCTACAGAGTACCTGATAATTGGGTTAAATAAATTATTCGTTGTGGACTCAAGAGCTGCAAATAAAGCTTCCAAGTTCCTTCCTATATTAGTTACTCATGAGCTCTGCTTTCTTACATAAAAAGTGACAGGGGTTATAGATGAAAGGTAAGTAACTTTTAATATTAGGAAAGCTTTAGAATTCCCTATTTATTTGCAGCCCTGAGTTCCAGATATTAAATACTTCGATCTGTGTCATGGGTTGGCCTGTTTTTTATTGATTTGATCTGGTTTGGATATAGATTGGCCAAGATATCTTACCCCTAACTATATCTCTCATATATATATACACGTATATGTGTATATATATATATGTCATGTCTCCTGTATATATATGTAGCATAAATAGCACAGGGTGTTTGTTCAACAGTTTACCTGGTGAGTGTTTGTTTCCTTCTCTTTTCCTATTGTGGAGTGTCGCAGAAGGCAGCCTTGTGATAGTGCTTTTCTCTGGGCTCTGTGCGAATTTTTTGATAAAGTAAGGATGATGTTTGGTTGCTCCTGCAGTGCAGGGAGTTACGGTGGAGTTGGGATTTAACTCCTTGAATGAGCATACAAAAAAAAAAAAATCATTCTTAGATTTTTGTCATACCAAATGCCACAGAACACACAAAAATGATGTGGCTAGAGATTGTAATGGCATTGATCATTAGAGGTGAGATTAATTTTATCTCATATCAGCTGTCTAAAATGTATATGCTTGGTATGTATTAGTCCCCTAGGTTTCAACTACAGTCAGCAGCGAGAGCGTGGCTCCCCTGGAGGGTACTTCTGCTGCTTTAGAAAGGCAGAATTTGTCTTTAGATGGGAAAAGTAATTCTTCAGGCAAATAACCTTTTTTCTCCATTTACTATAGAAGGAGGAGCCTATATAGCTACCTTAGATTGGATATTTAGCTTCTAAATAGCTAACATAGAGTGAAATTTGTCTCATGAAAGTGTTTGCATATGCTGGTATTTTAGGGGGTGTAATTACATGATCTGGGGCCACTTTAATTTGAGCATGTGTTACTGTGAGCTAACATAAACATGAGTTTTGAAACAGTCAGTAATAAAGAACTGCTTTAATTCATCCAGATGCAGCTCAATCTGCAAAGCTCTATAGGTGATTTCAAAAAGTGAACAGTGAGACAGCTAGTGCGAGACTGGAAATGACTGTGAAGTAGTGGGAGAAAAACCAGTGGTTCAAGGGAACTTGGCCCTGTCACCCAGCTGCGTTCTGTAAAATGAAAAAAGGAAAAGATGACATGGTTAAAACGGCTGTAGTATGTATTTGGAGATTGAAAATGATGCTAATACAGGAATTCTAGACACGAATCCTGCAAGCAGTTTTGATAGAAACTATCTGACCTGAAGATCTCTTTGTGGCGATAGGTTGGTGAACTTTGATCATAAAAGAGATGAACCTGAGTAAAAATGTTAATCGTTTAGAAAGTATTCCTAGTGGAAGAAAATAAAGAGGCAGGAAAGATTTGCACGTCTCAAGATGAGTTGTAAGTAAGCAGATAGATAGAAAAAATGACCAGTTTTGTACTTCTGTGGACTGAAAAATGGGTGCGAGTGTGTTGTGTCTTGAAATGGGAGCATTTCTCAATGATACTGGGATTCTGCACTGCAGCAAAATATGAACTACAGTTGCACATTGTACCTGAAGCGTTGGAGTTTTAAGCGGGGGTGAGGTTCTGCTTTAGGTCCAGATGAATGTTTCGGTTTGAATCTGAAAGATAGCTGTATAAAATGGCTTTGCAGGGATGTTGGGCACTCTACACAGTTTGCTGGTGGGAAGGCTTAAAAGATTGCTTATCTGCCTCCTCTGCAAACTCAGCTGGGGCCCTGAACGCCAAGGTGCAGTGTTGCATAAACAGTGTCCTACGTAGGAAAGATTCTGCAAATCAGTTGTTTTTCTGACTTAAAGCAGCACAGTGCAGCTGCTCGCAGGGAGGTTCCCAAAGTGGGTGTGGGACAGGGGCACGGCTGAAATTTAGTCTGTTCTCTTACTGAATAGGAAGCCAGGTAGGAGTGCATTTCCCTCCCAAGGCTGAGTTTGTTCTTCAGAACTGACAGTGCCAAAATATGTAAAACCTTTCTATTTTTTCTGCATTAGTTAATAAGGACCCTGGGTAATAGTGGGGCACAGAGTTATTGCTGTATTTCCAGGGTCTCTTTTAAGGACAGAAATTGATTTTAGAAAAAGATGTATTTCATGTATGCAAGTTGCATTAACCTGTAAGTCCTTGAGTACATGATTATGCACTTTCTCCTAATGGCTCATTTTTAGGTAGCACTATTAGTCTAGGTAGAATTAGACTAACTGCTGACTACGTACATTTCAACACTTTTGTAACACCCTTCTCCAAAGCACTTATGTTCTCTGCCTCACAGGGTAATTGGGTTTGCATTGAAAGATCCTTAGTAGAAGTGGTGCTTTGTTCAACCTAAAAGTTCATTCTTTAGCAATGCATCATCCATATATTGCAGAGATTCTGCTCAGCTCTTGCTGTTCGGATGTGGAACCTGCCCTGTGCAAAAAGGTGCTTGCACAAGAGGTGGCTCTTTTGTCTGGATATGGGACTTTACTGTCTCTAACRGTGCTATGATCACATAAAAAGTCCAAGAGGGATTTCCAGTTCAACAGGAATTCCCATTCTTTACACCTGCCCTTTGGCTCAGGTTCTTCAACAGAACTCGCACGTGCACATCTTTGCACGTATGAAGGCTGTCACTGCCTTCAGTGATCCCTTTCTGGGGTGAGGATTATGACCATGGCTGATTACCAGGTTTTGATGCTAGCAGGTCCAGTTACATTCACACACACTGAGTTACTGCAGCATCGCCGATGCTACTGGTGGTGTTCCTAATTTATAGAACAGGAGCAGAATCAGTCTTTTGTTCTGCTCAGCACTCAGCATGCACTGTGCTCTCTGTGTTCATCTGCTGAGTTTTGGCTGGGGTCTGGGATGATTTTGTTTGGGATAGTAGCAATCCCTGACCTGGCACTTAGCAGTCTGTGGTGCCATTCTTACTTTGCAGGAAGATCTCAGCTGGCAATGTCGCAGCTGCTGAGGCACCCCTTGTGTAGCAAGAGTGTGCTTAGGAGAACCAAAGCTGATTAAGAGTTACCCTCAGGAGACCATTTCAAAAACAAATGGGCCGATCAGACAGAAAAATAAGACTGGGTTAGAAGAGGGAAGAACTAGGAAAAAAATATAGTAGAGGGGACATAGCTGAAGCATTTAAGCTTTTTTTTTATTTTTCCAGTACTCAAGCATTTTCCTTATTATACTTCATATTAGTTTGTGTCCCTATTCCTACTTTCCACCAATTCTTTGTTCTTTTCTCCTTCCATTTTATACTTTTTTTTTTGTTACTACATTTCATTTTGTTTTCTTTTCTTTTTTCCTTGGGGATGGTACTTTTTACACCTTCCTCATCCTCAGTTTGAACTCCTGCATCACAGTCAGTCTTTCAGTGTTTGCTTCCATCTCATTTGTGTCAGTGTTAAAACCGCTGCTGCCTTACATGGAGCAGAATTGGTTTCTTGTCCATCTACCTTACCAGTGTCTAAAATGTTTTGCCATCTTTTGGGGAGGAAAAATTGATTTTCTTCACTGGAGGAGGCATGTGTAATCCTAAAGAGCTGCTGAGATAGGAGAAGGAATGGCACAGTGAAATCTCTAGCAGTGCTGTAAGAGGCAATAACTTCGTGCTTGGCTTGGACTGTCTGTGATTTGAATTGACGTTACGTTGACTTTGGTGAGGGGACAGGGCCAGACATAAAGGGCAGAAATGTTCAACGATGCAGTGGGCAGCAGTGCCCTGAGACATATAGTCAGGGCAAGGGTGTGGGTGGACAAACAAGCTCCCAGTCAGTGGAAAATACAAGGATCAGTTCTTTCCCAAGAACTTCTTTTAGAAGGTCTGAAAAATGTTCGTTCTTTTTGGCAAGGAGAAAAAAAAAAAAAAAAAGATGGGGATTGTTAATAATTCCTTATCACATTGTGTAAAATCTCAAGTAGATCAAATTTTTTGGATCTTTCTTATATTGGCTATAATGAAGAATCATGTCAAAGTCAAAAAGTATTCACCAGATAATCAGTCATAGCTGGCAGAGCAGGAGATGCGTATTGATGATCTTCCTTTGTATACAGCAGACAGCATGACACCAGACACATCTAAGCAAAGGCTTGCGGTTGTGTTACGAAGTCATATCCTTGGGATATTTACTGCAACATGCAACTGTTTATTGGCTGTTGTCCCTGTAGTATGTGACAAGCATACACATTTCAGAAATAAATTAAGAATATCAAGTTGAGGACCATGCAAAATTATCAAGCCATATTCATATAATATTTGTGACTTAAGTAATCTCATAACTTTAGGTTTTAAATTATATTTTTTCAGTGGTTAAGTTTTTACACTGAAAATAATTTATTTAGGTACCACAATAAAAACATATTAACAAATGGCTCATGTGTGGCTCAGAAATGTGAGGTTTTGAAGAGATTAAATAATCTTTTTTTGAGATGGGCTAATTGAAGGGTGACTCTTTATGGAAATTATAAAGGAACGGGCAGGTGGTGGAAAAGCAGGTTGACACGAGTGCAAATGTCGAGGAAACAAAGTGGAAGACTCGGACAGTAGGTAGTGCACTCTTGATTTGGATATAGAGATGGGAGGTGCGAGGCTGTGACTTCTGTCTCTGACAGAGGACAGCGCGGGTCCGTTGCTCTAGCTGTAATTTAGAAAACAGAGATATAATGTTAGATATGGAGAAGGTGGTTTCTGGCAAAGCTCTTGGAATGATAATGGGCTGAGGTCCATGGGTGTTTGCTCTGAAAAGAAGTTCCAGTCCTAGGATATAGGATTAGTGTTCCTTAGAGGTTCTCCACCTTCTTGGGATGCCCAAGCATGGTTATTTTCCAACATTTCCATTCCTGCCTCCCACAGTCTGGGTCAAAAAGACACAAGATCTCTTCCTGCTGTCTGCTTGTATCTAAGAAAATCTGGCTACCAGCATGAGTCAGCCCTACTCTGCTATATTCAGGTTTCCAACATCTTTGTTTAGAATAAAGCTCCAAAGAGAAATCCACAGTCTTCATGAGAAATGCCAGCCTGTTCTCTGCTCAGTGCGGGATGCTGGAGCGAAGCATCCTACACTGAGGACAAGGAGCACAGGGCTGCTGGAACGGCATGCCAAATAAACAAACTTGGGTATACAGCCTCTTTGTCCCTTTCCCAGGCTTTGCCTGTCAGCAGATGCGTGCTCATGCGCATTTGTACATAGATTTGAGAAAGCAAGAAATAATTACCCTTGTAGATAACCTTCTGCTTCAAATCTTTCAAGCTAAAAGTCTGAAGAGAGTTTCATAAGCCAATATGCATGTGCAACATGAGTGGAATAGGCTGTCTCTTGAATTAAGACTAAACAATGCATGATTTACTACTTTCACTGACAGAGGTGGAGAATTTTGATCAAAGATATTGGAGCGATTCTCTAGTCTTGTGAAAAGTGAGAGAAGTTATCACACATTTTAACACACCATTGATTTGACTTCAGCAACATTCTCTTGTTTCTGGAAGCTCCTGTCTTGCTTATACTAAACATTTTCAGCAAATCAGTTTTCTTTCTTATTTAACGATATTATTTTTTGCCCCTTTTTTCTTTCACCTTTTTATTCCATTAATTGCCTGTAGGGTAAGCAGTCTTACACAGGGTTACAGGCAAGTGTTCATGGATTAGAAAAAGTAGGAATCCTCCTGTGTGCTTTGTTGGTGGGTTCACTTTGATGGATGAGATGTCAGCTCAAGAATCATTGATTTTTGTAGACAAAATATTAACTTGCCAGTAGGTTTTCCAGATTTCCTGGTGTGCTTGTGTGAACAATGGAAAATTATACTTAGTGTAAGTGCACTGGTTTTGCTTTGGGGAGAGTAGTGCAATCATGCAACAACATGCTGAACAAATGTTAATTAAGAAGGGTTTTATCTAAGTTGAAGCTAATTAATTCACTAGATAGCATCTTTATGAAATCGAGGAACAATCTGAAATAGGATCAGACCTTGTACTGTGAACATTAAGTAGTTAATGGGTCTGCTCTTCATGTGTCTGTATAAAATCCTTTCCTTATTCCCAAATCTTTGATGTAATTTTTTTCCCCATTCAGAAGTCTCTTTCAAAGAATTTCCTGTGCAGATTTAGCCCACTTTAAATACAATGGGAAAGCATTTGGCATTGAATAAGCTCACTTTCCCTCATGTCTGAATTGGTCTGCATTTTCTGAACGTGACAAAGGAGGGTGAAATGAGAAAAGCAGCCCTGGCAAGCCATTTTGTAACTTAATGAAAGAGGCCAACAGGGAGGGAAGGGGAGTCAGCAGAGGACTGGTTTGCTTCTGTATGGATGAACTGCCCATCCTGTACAACTAAAGGTTCTGATACTTTCAGGAAAGGATGCAGAAAATCGCTTTTCTGGTGGTGAATTGTCAGAGGAAGTCTACACCTGCCTGCCCTGTAGGGAAGGATGTTCTTACTGTACAGATGATACTCCCTGCTATGCACAGGAAGACAAGTATTTACGGCTGGCTATCATCTCATTCCAAACGCTCTGTATGCTGCTGGACTTCATAAGCATGCTGGTAGTCTACCATTTTCGCAAGGCAAAGGTAAGCAGACATGTTTTACTTTGATATTCCTGCTCGTTGTGTGGTATAGACTCATTTATGTTAGGTGTATATCTTCTCATTTTGACAGTCAATTTCTCAGGTAAGGAGCTCAACTCAAGGAGAGGATGGGATTTCCAAACAGGAATGCTTTGCTTTAGGCGTGGAGGTACCTAAATTGTTTATGTAGTTTTTGAAAAAAACGCTGAGCAACTTGTGTCTCCCAGTGAAATCTGCTTACATTTATAGATGGTCAGCAAAAATCAAGGAAACCTGTTATGTTTGAAGTAATCTTGGAAAATCAGGCCAATTACGCAGGTGTCTAAGGAGGCATGTGGGTATTTATAGTCTCGGGATCTTGAAAGTCTCTGTTTTACCACTGCTGGGAATGATGTTTGATTTCAATATATTTGAGAGACTAGCTGGAAAATAATTATATCAAAGAGAAATCTTTCCAAATAATTCTAGTTCCTAGAGAGTTTAAACTTGATTCTGTGGTTAAAGATTTTTTTTTCTCTAAAGTATGAATATTTTAAGGAGTGTCTGTAAATTGCTGATGCAGGCTATGGTTATGTTTTATGTATTAACCTAATGAACTTTCTGCTTTTACCTCACTCAAAATCTTTTAACATGTAAGATCTCGTGGAATCTCACTGTTGCCTCAGTAAATGCAGAATATTCTCTGAAACTTCCAATTTACTAAAAAAAAAAAGAATTGAAGCTGAGACATATTCACTACCTATATTTGGGAGACGTAGGTGTGCGCACAGTATGCTACATTGTTGAAAATAATAGCTTCATCCACTTTCCATAACTAGATAAGCATTTCCATTTTGGTTTTTGGAACACTTGATCCCACAGTCTTCCTAATCCTGCAGCGTCTGTGTTACAAATGCTTGGCTCATTTTGAAAGACGTTAATATCCTGGCAGGAAATCACAGAATGACCACTAACATTATTTTTTTTTCTCTTCTGTTTCTGACAGAGTCTTTGTATTTAATGATATTGCATAAAATGATTCAAATTACAGACTTAATTGTATTTATAAAGTTTTTCATTATGAAAAGTCTGTTGTAGGCATCTGTTTAGTTGCCTAACTTTAACTTAGCAGGAGAATTTCATTCCGATTTTGTGTGGTTTTAGTCCGCATGGTAATGTTACTCGCTTTTAATGTCATAGACAACATCATGAAAGAAGCATTCCTATTAAGTAGAAAATTTACTCTCTAGACCTACGAAGTGAACAGAGTAGATTACTTCATACACAGCTATTGCAAGTTTGGCTTGATTTTTTTTTTCACACTGAAATATTGATTGTTTTATAAAAAATTCCTGTATTTTCTCATAAATAGCTTGAGACCAGAGATGAGTAAAATTGCATACACTCTTGCACTTGTACACTTATATATCTTCTGATATACGTATCCACTACAGTAAAAAAAGATACATCTTTATTAAACACACTACAGAAATCTTGTATTTCACAAAACCTGCTAGTAACAAAAGGTGCATTTTTACTTTTGTGATGATTAGCCATTTCTCCAAAGTAGGCTATGAATAAAGAACCAGACAGGATCTGAATATTTAATACCAAAGCATTACCAAAGAGGCATATACACACCTTTCCTTGTTTCTAAAGAACCTTTCAGTCTTTATAAAATAATTTGAGCTTTTTTTTTTCTAGATTACCTCTTATCATTAAAGATTCATCATGACATCTGAATGAGTGAGAACCAGTCATGAAACAAAACATTCTTTTTCCCAGAAAGAAAAGTAATGCCTTTGAGACATTGCATTTCATTCAGCTGGACAGAGATGGATTCAATTATAATTTTGCTACATTAGAAGAGAGTTGACTTTGCTCTAAATGTGTATCTCACAAGGAAAAGAGGAGGAAAAAAGAGACAAAAAAGTAATATGGTGATTAGAATCCCTTCCTGTATGATCAACGTTTTCAAGGAATAGAAACTGATAAATAATGTTCCATTGCTTTTCGTATCACTCAGCTGAGTTTTTTCTTGGATTCCTTTTATGTTCTTTATCTTGTTGGTACAGCATGATTTTAAAAAGAAAAAGATCTTGTGTGATTACTATGAAATGAGAAGCTGTATGAAGGGCAAACATACTGAGAACAATGAGTATTTGCATAAGAAAACTGCTGGTTACATTGGATAATGACAGAAGTTTGGAGTGAATGAAGAAAACTAGTAACTGACTGTGTACTCTCCGCCAAGGGGGGGAAAGTCATGAAAATGAAAGAACAGCTATTGAAAAATATTCAACATATTTGCATTTTGAGAATTTCCAACTGTTAGTGAAACAAACCTCAATTAGATTAGTGTATCTGTCTGTGATTAAAGTTACTGTGTTTAAACTGCTCATTTCCATTGTGCTGGGTGGGTGTCAGAGAAGAGCATTTCTTGGATTCTCTCCCACATCCGGCACTACAATATTCAAATAGTTACAAAAAGTAATTTTTGATACAGCATTTTAACAGAAAGCACTAAGTACTGCTACCATATCCAGAAACAATCTTCAAAGTCTTTAAAAGAGCAAAAGACGGGGCTTAAGAATTAAAAAATGCTAAATTAAGGCCCCAGTGCTGAAAAGAATGAAGAGTAGATATGTGGCATTTTGGTACGGTTGTTGATCAGTAAAATGAGCTCAGTAAAATAGGAAGGCAAATGGGATCAGGTTACCRCTCTAGTAAAAGTGACTGTGCAAAACACTACTTAATGCTTGTACTTTATGGAGGCTTCTGGTAAATATTAACTTCAAAAAGCTAAGGTCCTGAAAAGTTTAAGTCTGCCAACAGAAAGCACCTTGGGAAGATACACCCCTGGCACCTTGACTGTCATATTATGAGTGTAATAATTCAGACAAAGAATGATAAAGGTCCATAAGGACCCTTTAGGTCATGATGGAGGTGACAACCTTGGTCTCAAAAAAATCAACATATCAGTAAGAGCAGATGCAGATCAGAAGTATTTTAGAGAAGAGAAGAAATATCTCATCTACTCAGATCATGGTGGTTATACATATTATGACCAAGCAGTACTTATAATGGAAACTGCTGTGGAAGTCGATCATCGGCTTAGTTTCATCAACAGTGCGGAATATATGCTAGATCCAAGCCAGTTACTAAAAGAACAACCATTGGTAAAAGATCTACTGCTCTGCTCCCAAAGAACATAGCAATGAGAACAGAGATGTTTTCAACAATTACTGCCAAAGTGTTATTGACAGAATGTGATGATATGACTTTCATTTTGACATGATCTTTATTACTGATCTAGGACATAATAATAATGATCTACAGGGAAACCTCGTAAATATCAACCAAAGTGGCTCCACAAGTGAAAGATCTTGACAAAATGAATGACAATAAATAGGCAAAGCCTATAGAAAAGCCAGATGACTGGCTTCTAAAAGCCAGGCTTCTCTTTAGAGGAACCTTTAGAAGTCTCTGAAGTTTTAAGTCTTTTCTTTTAGAACTTCTAAAGGTTCCTCGAAAGAGTCCTCTTCAGACTTCTGAAAGAACTCCTCTATAAAACTGCTGAATTATTTACTGTGGAGTAAGCTACTGCTTGCATTAATAGCAGTAGAGAGGGAATGGAAGATAGGAAGTGTGACATCTGTGTTTATAAAGACTTCCTGTAATGGTGACAAGAACTAAAGATCAGTAGGTCCAACTTACACACTTGCAAATTCATAGAAATGATAATAAAAAATAGAACTACTTGGTCTATGGATAAGTGTGGGAAGTGGACTTTTGTGAGAATGTGATGCCCTGCAAATATATTTATAGCTCTGTGAAGGTGGATTACGAGCATGTGGCTGAGAGTACTTTTTCCAAGGTCTGCCATTAAAAGCTCTTAAAAATTAGGATCTCAAGGGGCTAGGTGAGCTACACTTCTTGTAGGTAACCAAGAGATGACAGAGGAAAAGACAGTGCAGGAAATACGGTATAAAATCATGTAAGGCGGGGAGATGTTGATATGTGAATAAAATATTCATGGTTCCTCTTAAGATATCACTAGAGGGTGTTCAAGGGATCTCTCAAGTGGTTAAAAAAAGTCAAATAGGTGTTCTACACAACTTTTAGTTGCTTTATGACACTCGTTGGGAAATAATATCATGGATCCCAAAGTATAAATCAATTCAAATAGCGTTTAGAAGGAATCATGAAGGATATTTCGTTATTGGCTGTTGAAACACAGTGGTTTTGGTCAAACATCTGGTGCAGGAAGTCCATAATTTTTGTTGTTGGAAACTGGGAAGATAGACCAGGAAGGATCACTCTCTGCTGTTCTCCTTTCATAATGCAGCACAGGCCATGACCTGAGGTAGGACACTAGAGTCTGAATTAGAAAGCCATTCTTTTGTTCTCTTGGCAAAGAGTCATTGTCAGATTTCATGCCTCTTGAAGGCATTGTAGTTACTCATATGAATGTTTGATAGGTGGCAAAACAAAACTCAACTCATTTGTCCAAGACACGGTTACTCCAAACCGTCATTGGTACCACTGACCAAAATCTTGGCATTGCCACCCTGTAAATGAAACTGCAAATGAGTGACTTCAGGCAGTAGTCAGCACTGGCAAACAGTACAAAAAGAAACTGCAGAAAGATACTGTGAGAAAGCTCAGATCGATGCTGAGGAATTCGTTTGAGGCTTTGTCAAACACAGGTGAAAGTGACTCAGCAGCCCCAAGATTAGCTCAGCAGCAATGTTATTAAACTGCAAGAGTCATAACTGGAGAAAATCACAGGCAGAAAATGTGGCCCTTTGCCGAGAGAAGGGAGAACTCCAAAATGCTAAAAATAAAAAAAATTTGGAAGAAGGCACAGAAGGAGTAGCAGAAGCTAAACCATTAGTGAAAAACATTGTAGGGAAAGACAGAAAAAGATGAAAAATGTAACAGATAAAGCAGATGCTGCTGCTATAATGGGAAAAGACAAAGCATTTCAGCAGAAGAGTAAATGTGCCAAGCAAAGAAAAAAAGGAAAAAACATTCACAGCTAATACAGAAGGGAAAGCAGATGTGCAGATCACTTCAAAGAAATCTTTAACTACTCTAGAGAACCCTCATGCCAAGCAGTATTGAAAGCTGGAAACCCTGAGCCTGGCATTAACACAAGCTGCAAGAGGCTGAAAAACTCCTGGGAGATGGAAGTGGATGAAATCCCATCAGAAAAGCTGATGGCGCCTGACAGCACCAGTTGATGGCACACTGAGGGAGTTGTGCAATGAAGCCTGGGAAAAAGAGATTTTTCCTCAGTAGTGGAAATGTTGCAGTTTTATTAGACTGCCCCAACAGGGTGATCTTGCTGAATAGTGCAGCTGGGGAGATGTTGAGGTGTCATGGTTTAACCCAGCTGGCAACTAAGCTCCACACAGCTGCTTGCTCGCTCCCCCCGCAGTGGGATGGGGGAGAGAATCGGAAGGGTAAAAGTGAGAAAACTCATGGGTTGAGATAGACAGTTTAATGGGTAAAGCAAAAGCTTTGCAAGCAAAGCAAAACAAGGAATTCATTCACTGCTTCCCATCGGCAGGCAGGTGTTCAGCCATCTCCAGGAAAGCAGGGCTCCATCACGCGTAACGGTTACTTGGGAAGACAAACGCCATCACTCCGAACATCCCCCCTTCCTTCTTCTTCCCCCAGCTTTATATGCTAAGCGTGATGTCATATGATATGGAATATCCCTTTGGTCAGTTGGGGTCAGCTGTCCCAGCTGTGTCCCCTCCCAGGTTCTTGTGCACCTGGCAGAGCATGGGAAGCTGAAAAGTCCTTGACTAGTGTAAACACTACTTAGCAACAACTAAAACATCAGTGTGTTATCAACATTCTTCTCATACTAAATCCATAACACAGCACTATACCAGCTACTCTATCCCAGCCGAACATGAGGCTTCTGCAGTGTGAGTAAGAGAGGTAAAGGGACACTGGATGCAAAACAAGGAACAGGCTTAACTGAGGCTCTCAGCACTTTGGATGGACTTGATATGCGTCCTAGCAATTGTAGAGGAGTGTATAAAGGAATAGGCTCCTCTTATTTCTTTGGTTTTCAAAAGGCTTTGACAGACTATGAGAGGATCTTGCAGAATGACTTTCAGCCCTATGGAGTCAGATCTTCATGGCTGTATACAGAGGTGCAAAACATTCTCTTAAGTTGAACAACTAAGAAACAAATCAGCTCAAGGTAAACACTAGCAAGCATCCTTGTGTGCTGTGGCATTATTATTGATTGGATAATGCAAACATTACTACTAAAAACACATCCAAAAAGTATGAGGCTAAGCTAACAAAAGTAGCTGGCTAGGCAAGGACAGAAATCACTGATGCTAAAACAAATATTCTCAAAAATGAGAAGCTGAACAGTGATTTTGTAAGAAGAAACATCAACAAAATAGGAGAATTAATCTATGTGAGTAGTGTTATATGAACCAATGGAGAGCTCAAACAGGGAGTGACCAACTGCAGTATTGATTACATGCAGTGCAAGGGTAGCAAAGCTATATGGCACCAGGAAGAAACAGAATGTTTAAATAAATATAAATAAAAACCAGGTGGGTTTTTTTTATTTCAAAGTTAACATAGGATTTCAAGGGCTAAAGATCACCAGAGCCTTAGAGAGGAAACCAGCTGCGTTGTAAAGAAGTTCTTATAAAAGTACCGGACCGTGGAAGGACATTACCTGCCGAGAACCTAAAGAGCTCATCAGTTATCAGGCTGCCTTTTCAAATGAATCAGAAAGAAGAGCTGAAAATAACTGACCTTTGTATAGCGGCATACCAACTCGAGCATGGAGCTATCAGGTAGAATACAGCTGCTGTGAGGAAATGCTAAGAACCACCACTGGCAAAGAGACCAGAGAAGTTGATCTTAGCCGTAGCATGGAAGAGGCTAGTTGTAACTTCGGTGTCAAAGGAGAGATGAGAATGTGACGCCAGCCTTGACTCACACTAGACGTATTCAGAAGGGTCTTGTTTGCTGTGAATTCTCATTCAGATCAACGCTAAAGGCCTCAGAGTAGTTGCACTAAAGCCAAGCTACTTTCCCATCATCTTTACTTGTCATGCACTACGGTGCTGCCAGGTTCTGAGTGGGTAGGGGAACCGCGGGCGCATGAGAGGAAACCTTTGGGGGATCTGGTCTTTCCGTCTTCCTAACATATCTGTCGCCAGCATCTCTGGATGTAAATCCAGCACATCAACGTAAAATTGACAGCAACGAGCACACTTGGAAAAGGTTGTTTTCAGCTCTGAAAAATAATGGAAAAAATGCTTAGAGGAGAGTCTTCAAAAGAGCAGTTTGGAATGATGCTGTCATATGGCATTAACAATGATGAAGGACCGTGACAGAGCCCATTGAAATGAAGGGCTTTGCCCCATTCAAGACCATTTCCAATCCCAAATATTAGAAATTTATAACTAAACAACCTTTTATTGTACTGGTCTTCCCCCCCCCCCCCATTTATGAACACTCAAGAACTGTAGGAAATACTGAAATACAAATACTTTTCATGAGAGGAGAAAAATATATATCTGGAACACTGATCAAGGAAAAAACTCACAGTTAACAAGACCACATGGCTAATCATCAACAAGAATAAATCATTTTACCTCTCTTGAGGGAACTGTGGGAAATAACAGCAACTGACTGTTTTTATATAGTTTTTACTCTCTGTTGAATACAGATTTCCAGTGTTTGGAGTTCAGGATAGCTAGATATTCTATGCCACCACTTTCCTATTTTTCCATTTAGTAAATACATTTAAGTGTTCTGCTAAATATGATTTCAAAACTGTGAAGATAGTCCCTAAACAATGCAATTTTAAACACTGCACAAAACTGCACATAGATGGAAAGGCAACATGCAAATTAATGCTGTAGTTCCCCTTTCTAATACTGAGAAATCAAGAATGTCTTTCCTCCCTTACTGCAGACATGATAGGATGCAGTAATTCAGAGTGAGATAATCACAGGCTATTGATGTGTGATACATCTTTAAATATTAAAGCATGCTGGCTTTGCAAACATACCTTTTTTGCTAATGTAAATCAGCCAATCCTTTCTTTTTTTTAACTCTACAGTGGCATCTTGATGTGCTTACGCTTGGATGCCTTTCATCTTTGGTGCACATTCTGCTTTTTTCTCCCTAGGCACCAATTTCTGACATTTCAGCTGAAGTGGAAACTTGATAGAGGGAAGAGATTTTGCGCAGATGGAGCAGCTGCCTTTACATGCTGTGCTGGTGGGCATACCTGACAGTTCACTCAGCATATACACATGCCGTGCAGTGCTTTGTACACCCTTTCTTCATCATACCCTAGAGTGAGAACCTAGTTTCTTGTGATTTCTCAGGGAAGTTTATTGTAGTCTTGAGGTGTGCAGCTTTAAAGACATTGGCGATGTTGTTTTCAAAACTGTTGTTGTTTTTAAAACTGTTGTCGTTTTTAGTGGAATTCTCGTTTCCTGTATTCGTAAAACAGAACTCATAAAATGTCCTTTCCCATTTTTCTGCGTAGTTAAGATATGTCTTTAGGGATGCTGTACTTTTTTAACTCTCACATAAATAATTGCAGAGTGCCATATTGAAAAGATAAGAAGTGCAGGGGCTGTTAGCCTGCGGTAGCAGTTGAGAATCGGAGATGACATACTGGCTGCTGGAGTTCCCAAAGATAGCAGGCATTGGTAGGCATGGCTGCAATGGCGGTATTGTCCTGTGTTTGCAGGGTGTTGTGGCATTCACTTCATAAGCCCGAAGGTTTCACACCTGTATATATTTGCATTCTAATACATGGTTTAGAGGAATTAAGTATTTGTGAATAGAAAAATAAACCTAGTACCACTATAGACGCTTTAGGYCTAAGGAAAAACTGAAGTGTGAAGAAAATAAAGATCTAGATATAAAATATGTTGGTTGATTTCAGTTCAGTCTCATGAAGAAGAGATAATGAGAAGAGCAGGGCAGTAGGAAGCACAAAAAGGCTATATAACAGTGTTCACTAGAGAGAGTCTACCCTTAATGGACAAGGTAGGTCTTAAAAATTACTTTTCATCAGTACTCAATGGTAGCTCTAAGGATCCAAAAGCTACAATCTTCTCTATATTTCTTTATAGTAAGCCAACATTTGTCTCCACGAAGTTGAATTACACAGCACCTTAGGGCTCATCTAGAAAACCTATATGGTTTATCGGGGAGTGTAGTGCCTTCGAAGTGATGTGAATCAGCCGTGGACTATGACACGTTTGCTCAACTTTGGTGTTCAGACTGATTCCTGGCCTTTACTTTCTTAACCTTAATGTCTTGCTGTTTAAGACCTTGCAGTCTATGAACCATTGTCATCTTCTGTTCCTCCAATACTCCACAAAGCTTATTATCTTATAAATAGAGCCCCAATGTTCAAATTAATGGAGCTGATAGTAGTGCACTTTCAGCGTAGGGTGCTGGCCAGGAAGATAGCTGTCACTAGAGACAGGGCCGTAGTAGCCTTGAAGGCATACGTAAGTTTAATTGTATTACACTATGATTTCACTTTTAAAATAAATTATGTAAACCAACAAGGAGGGGCTGGTGGAGAATGTGAAGCTCAAGGGCAGCCTGGGCTGCAGTGGCCATGAAGTGGTGGAGTTCAAGATCCTTAGGGCACCGAGGAGGGCGCGCAGCAAGCTGGACTTCAGGAGAGCAGACTTTGGCCTCTTCAGGGATCTGCTTGGTAGAGTGCCATGGGACAAAGCCCTGGGGGGAAGAGGGGCCCAAGAAAGCTGGTTAATATTCAGAGATCACCTCCTCCAAGCTCAGGAGCGATGCATCCCAACAAAGAGGAAATGAGGCAAACTATGATTCTATGATTCTAAAATAAAGATAATCGAATCCTTGAATTTCAGCATATATTTTCCAACATCAAGAACTATTACAGCATAGAATAATTTTTCCAAAGATGTTTCAGAGCTAGAAATTGAACTGAGCAAACTGCTAAGATTTTTCGTTGTCTGTTACTCTCTGTCTTTGATTCTCGATGAGTCTTGTATTTGTGGCCCTTGTAGGGAAGCTGAGCAGACCAAATGGTCTGTCACATGATAATAAGCTTTCCCCACTGATTCTTTGATGCAGTAACTTCAGGACAGTTGCATTTACCTGAAGTTTCATTTGGGTTTGTGAATGGGCATTTACAGATCTGCTGGGAAGGGACTTCCTATCATGTCAGCAGAATAACAGTGACATWATTTATTTATCCTGCTATTTGTCTTGGAGTTGTATGCTGCTGTGAACCTTCCTTGTACAATCAATAGCAATAGCAAAGTCCCTGGTGGCTTGCACAAGGTCTTTGGCATGCCTCCCTTTCCAAGAGCAGACTTCTGTCTGAAGTAGGCCTTTCTTTTTTGTTTTAAGGGTCTAAGTGTAGGCTCAGAAGAACTATTCCAAGTGTAAGCCCAATTTGTATTGGAGGGACTTTTCAAACAGGAAGGCTGGCAGAATTTCATAGTGACAGTCATTTGCTTGATGAGCTCTTTGTCTCTGGGAAAAGCATTTGGCCAGTAGACAGGGCCAAGGTTTGGAGACTGAAAAGTGGTTTTTGATGCAGCTGGGATTTGCATTCCAGTGTCCCAGTGTCGGGACCCCATTTTGATGCTGAAAACCAGTATAACTAAGGGGAAGCACATATGAAGATGAGAAAATAAATTTTTTAAAAAGTTTCACTCAAAGAGAAGGAAGAAATAGCTTAAATGAAGAAACTGGGAAAACAAACAATATCAGAAAAAATGTAGCATAAGAACTTTCAAGTAACAGAAATAAAACTGTATTTGAAACCTTATTCTAGGAAAAGTCTTGCATTTTTTACTAAATTTTTTTTTTTTGAAAACTTTTATTTAGTGGTAGGATCCTCAGAGGAACTTTATGTGCTGCTTTTTATGTGGTTTTTTGGCTGTCTCATGTGGTGGAAGCAGAACACAGATCATTCAGACGAAAACATATGCCTGTTCTTCACTCTTTTCTTAATTTCTTTGGGCGAAAGTTGAAGGTTTATAGCTCACAAGCAGCAGCCTTATGCTGTCAGCTTCTCTTTAGGACTTTGTGCTGTGAACACAGTCAGATTGCTTTCTGCCTTCCCTGTCCCAGCCGCGCCTCCCTCTGGAATAAAATCTTGACGTTTTTCTCTGACATCTTCTCATCAATATCAATATAGCTGAAAAGAAACCTTGATCTCCTCCTGCTTTCCTCTAAGACATCCCAGCTACTGCTTTATTAGTTACTGTAGCAACCTGCTTGTTATCTAACATCATTTTAGACTCTGGAGCTTACTTTGCCTCTGGCTATGTCTAAGCCTTACTGAACTCCTTCCAAGTTCCCTTTTAATACATGTTTTCTGCCGGTCCACAGACCTAAAATTCTTGTCTCAGCTTGTTGTCTTGTGTCTTGACTCCTGCAATGTCCTTTCAGCTGGCCTTGGCAAATGCAGTCATGGCCTGCTCCTATCTATTCAAAATGGTGCTGCAAACGATTTTCTGTCCTGCCACTTTATGTTGTCCTCATTGCATCTCCCTGTTGACATCCTACATGAGCTATACCTCTTGGTTTTTGAACTCCCATATGAGCTTTTCTCTCTCTCCTGATGCCATTTCTTTGATGCAGAAGTGTCAACACCAGCCTCCATCATCATCATCTTTACATTTTTCAAAAAAAACCCCTTGTTGCCTTCATACTTTCCTCATGCTTGGTAGAGGCTTTTT
This sequence comes from Phoebastria nigripes, assembly GCA_035582835.1. Classification (NCBI taxonomy): domain Eukaryota; kingdom Metazoa; phylum Chordata; class Aves; order Procellariiformes; family Diomedeidae; genus Phoebastria; species Phoebastria nigripes. Next base: position 832,089 of record JAYKAV010000955.1, on the reverse strand, counting down.
GAAGAGCATCCCCTGCTCTCCATATCATGTCTTCAGATTCAAGTGCTGACAAAATATGTGACTACGGGTGGGATACTGATAGGCTGGCACTACTGATTGCTTGTTACGATATGTGATATTGCCTTGTTGTTCCATTGTTATTCCCATCTGTCCTTATCCCTCTCTTGTCCCTTGTCTTAACTCTTAACTTTGTGGAGGAAGGACGGTCTTTTTTACTTTCTCCTTGTGCAGGGTCCACAATAACTTGAGGCTGACCTGGGGCTGGGGCTTTCAGCAATAAAGTGGTAGGAAGAATAACTAAGTTAAACATAGCAGTATTTCCTTCAAAGGCAAATGTGCTTTTATTTCCAGTGAAACATACAATCCATAAACTTAATAAGAGATTACTTAGTGTAATAAATTCTGAAGAGCTGGAAAATCTCACCATTTTTGGGATCAGCATTTCTCAGATCCAATCATAAGCTATTAGTTTGGAGCGGTTTAGCCACTTGGCTCTTGTAAAGTAAAAGTGAATAAAATAAACTGCGGTTTAGCCACTTGGCTCTTGTAAAGTAAAAGTGAATAAAATAAACTGCAGTTGGATTTAAAATCTTCAGAATCATGAGTTTTTGTCTGATTTGAAATTAGTATAATGATCTTCATCAGTCCTTGCCTTCTCAGTCATGTGAATAATGAGATTTTCTTATCTTTATCAGATTTATTCTAACCCTTCTCTTCTTACATCATTCTCAGTTTGTTTCCTCTGAGATATTATGAATCTTGAGATTTGCAGTCAGTTTGGTTTCTTCCCCTGTAATTTAGCATAAACAATTTCTTTCTACATGATTGAACTACAATTTATACAGACTGTTTTAGTGAGGTGTGGTATTTTCTTCTGTAATAGGTGATGCCATGTTGAATAAGAAAGCTGAAATTCAGTTCAGGTGTTCTGAAGCTATTTGTAAACTAAATCAGGGGAACATGCTAACTGAGCCCCACCTCCTGCTTGTGAAATTTGGGGTTGTATTCCATGAGATTTTTTGTATATTCCGTTTGATCTCTTGCTGATTAAACAATTATCGATATTGAAGTGCATTTTATTCTTGAAGACCATAATGCCTTTGCATCTTCCTTTCCTTTCATTTCTGCATTAATTGAAATAACCTAGTGAAGCAGGCACTTTAAGTGATCCAGAATTTTGTTGATCGTCATTTTACATATTCAGCTTTTAAATTAACCGTAAGGATGTGAATAGTCTGAAACTGAACTTAGGCATTATTTACCTCATTACTGATTTTCCTTCACCTACATATTCATCACTATTTGGTGAGAACCAGGTCTCTTGATCTAAGCAGTATGTCCCCAAGGAAGGAATTCCTGCTCTTATAAGAAAAGATGTCCCTGGGACATTAACCAGTTTCACTGTGAGGGTTCTTCACCAACAAATACTGTTTTTTCAAGTATGTGTCTTGTAGGTGGTGTAGTGCAACTTATATGCAGCAGGACCCATGTTTCAAAATGCAGGACACCTTATCTTCATCATGATATATCGTAATGGGTTTTGTTACTTGTATAAGAGAAAGGATCAAGGGCCACATGAATTGAAAAAGAAAGTATTTGGGAATTTCTTGGATCCCTGCCATCTTGTGCACTTCTAATGAAATTAATTTATGATTGATGGCAGCTTGACCTTTTCTTTTGCTGATTTTTTTTCAAATAAAAAGTAAATTTAATATTTATATTCTATTTGAGCTCAGCTATATCTAGTAATAGAAAAAAAAATTGACCTTTGTGTAAGTGTTATTTAAAGGGAAATGAAAAAACATGAGGATTATATTTATTTGGTTTAGGAATACTGCACAAAACCTGCAAATGCCAGAAAATTCTGACAATTTGCCAATATAGCTTAAGTGGCAGCATGTAACTGTAGGCCTATCTTTGGAAAATTGGCCTTTGCTATGAAATTAACTCTATTTGCAATCCATATTCTATTAGGAGGCTATTATTCAAATAGAAAAATTATCATTAAAAGTGTTTGTCAGTGTGGTAAGAGGTTGAACAGGGCATAGAATTTCGTCTTGAATATTTTATGAAGAAACTTTCAAAAGAGGCATAACCATTTCTATCTTGAAATGAAGAGTGTTTCCTGTAGTTAGTTGGGAATGAGTTGCTTGAATTTTGTACGTCAGCCAACAATAATAAAATGAAAGCATAGCTTTGTTATGGCATTTGAAATTTCTCTTCTCCTGGGTAGCAGTCCTAATCAGTCCCTGAATTTATTATCAAGAAGATAAAAAAATGATGACAGCACCATTCCTGGGTACCTAACTGAGGCTTCAGGGGACTCCTTCCAGTTGCTTTTGTGCCCATTCTTTAGTCCCTAGTAGTCCTCATCCAGGTGCAAACAGTATTAAGATAACCACGACAATTAAATGCAGTTCCATTCTTTTCGGCAGCTGTCTGGGAACTGGCAGGTCCAGCTTTTGTCTCTTAACAGAGGAGCCAAACATCTTGCTCGCTGTAGCTCAGCCTCAGGGACAGAAAGAAGGATCTCTATATTCTATTTCTTAAAGGTAAATTTCAAGTGAAATAAAATTTCTGAAAATTAGCACTTTAGTTTTTCTACACAGCTTCTTCACTGAAGAAGATAACAATGTGTTTGTAATTGGGAAAAGTTATATGGGATAAGAGGCAGGAAAAAGGTTCAATGGGCTTTAGAAAAACAGCGCATGGAAATCAAAGCAAAAATATAGTCATACTGAAAAAATCAGTTTGCTGGGAAGGCGTATTTTAGTAAGAAAAGGAACTGGTAATAAAACATTTCAACCAGCTCCACTTCAGATCAAAGATTTTCAACTTGACAAAATCTCCTCTCCCTTCTGGTGTTTGATAGAAGTAAAGAACCACCTATACTAGGAAACAAGAATTTGAATAGGAAGGGTTTTCAGAGAAGTAAGAGACAGATTTGGGAATACCATCCAGTAACTTCTCATCACATCTCCTGTGTCCTCACGTGCAGAGTAGAATGGATCTGCCAGACCTGCACTACGAGGGTCATGCCAGAGCTACTCCTCCTGGGAGCACCGGAGAGTGAGCACACTGCCATCGCATGTACCTTTAGCTAAGCTTTTTGTTTTACTTGTTTTGAGACAGTTTTACATAGTAATTTGTCTAGTCACTTCTAATACATCAGCTTAGCACAGCAGAGCAAACCTGTATCTGTTCCCTATGTTTCCTTGCTTCTGTACCATTCTGTCGTGTATCCATATGTGCTTTCCAGCTGTACATTGGGTGGTAGATACCCTTTACAGTTTAATAAGTATGAATGTGTCATATTCAAAATTGAGATAAAAGACGAAATCTGTCTTCACTTTTTTCTAATAATTTCTTGTAGCCCTCGTTTATCTGTAAGGCAAGCTCACATTCTGGTGGTAAGCCACCTTTGCAAAAGGAAATTTTCTTTAAATCACAGCCCCACTTGGTCATTCTTTATATTGTAAAAGTGGCAGAACTGTTTAATGAAAGTGAAAAAAAATCAAAACATGCCAACCTTTTCCCCTCACTAGGTTTCCATGGTACCATGCTCATATAATATACAGTGACATGTGGCCCTGGAGAAATCTGCAGTTTTCCTGGACTGACACCAAAAGTGTACTGTTCTGTTAATTCAGTAATATACAACGTAGCAGATACAGAATGACTTTAATTTTATTTTGACTTTTAATTTCTTATTTCTTCTCCTCTCTGAAAATACTTTGACACTCATATCACTGACTTTGTGTGATGACATTCCGAAATTCAATGCTAATTAATGCTGCTGTATTTCCTGGATTACTTAGGACCACAGAGAATTGAAATGCAGTATCTTCTATGCTTGTTTATCCAGCATTTTAGCATTTTGTTTTGTTACACTTGATGCAACTTGGCCGGCTACATTTTTTTTTAATTTTCCCTCATGCAAATAATTGTTAAGCATTTATTTATGACCCTTTAGCAGTGCCCAAGAGGCACATATGACTTTTCTTTCCTAATGTGATTTGCCACAGAAATGGTGTTACTTTCTGAGATCCAGGGATAAGGAATGACTGTTTATCTCAAAGGCTGCTAATGTGGTCTGGATAGTATGGATAGACTGAAGACTGAGCAAATCCCGAGGCATAAAGCAGCCCTTCACAAACAATATTTTTTGCAGGCCTAGTCAAGTAAATGTTCTCCGCCAAGGCAATTGGTAGGGGGAAACAGGAGGTAAGATGGGTGATACTTGGCCTGCGCTACCTAGGAGCTCCCCACCCCCTCATTAGTTTCACAGGCCATCGACAATAAAACTCTAAGTTGAGAGGCGGACTGGCAATAGCATGCATGGAGCTGGTGAATAGTTCCTTCCTGCCTTGGAGAAAGCCTCAGGAGCAAACCAAACGGTGCAGTAACACTGAAATCCTGCTTTTGAAGTGTTGTGACATGAATGTGATCTGGCTTTACCTGTTCTTCTCCAGTGACATCTGAGAGTTAGACTACACATGCTTGCTCCTCAGCTCTTGTAGTCACCATTTCAGTTTTACTCCAGGAGCTGCCCTCTTGTTTTGRTCAGTTTCTTTATGAAGTAGTTGAAGGTAATACCAAGAATAGAGAATGAAATTCCATTTTTATGCTCCAGACACATGCAGTTCCAGCTCCCTCAGATCCAAAACCGGAACCAGTAGTCAGATAGATAAAAAGCTCTGGCTGAAACGCAGTCTTGGAATAAGATGGATGAGGAAGCTCTATGAAAACCCCTTGCCTTGATACCATCATCTTTACAAAGGCATCTGTTCATATGTTGTATGTGTAAGTCTTTATTTTATCCTGATCTTTTCATTAATCAAATGTCCTGAGTAGCAGCCTGGCTGAAGAAGACCAGGAAGCTCCAGTGGAATCAGGCTGAATACAAGCCAACAGTGAGCTCTCACCACAATCCAGGAAAACCATATACTGGGCAACAGGAGGATGGCCAGCAAACAAAGGAAAGCTGTTATTCCTCTCTACTCAGTGCTAGTAAGGCTGCTTCTGAAATACTGGGTCCAGTTTTGAGCTCCGTGGTTCAAGAAGAGTGTGGAGAAACTGGGGAGAGTCCAGTGGATGACTACTAGTGGGGACTAGAGCATTTAACCTACTGGTAGGGCTTGAGGGAGCTAAGCTTCGATAGGAAGGCAAAGATAGAAGGCTAGATTGGCCTAAGGGGCAATCTAGCCTACTTGAAGGGTGGTTGCGAAGACAGATCCAAACTCTCCTTAGTAATGGCAAGTGATGGAAGTAACAAGGGACAACAGCCGCAAATTATGGCTTGGGAGGTTTAAGCTGGGCATTAGGAAAAACTTTCTCACTAGGAGAGAAGTGCCAGACTAGAGTCTGTTAAACAGCTGCATGGTATTGAAGCAGCTGCACCTCAGTCATGTTACTTTTGTTCAAGCACCGATGAGTGGTCACACAGTTTTCTCTGTATATTGCAGAAGTATGTTAGGGTTTTTATCCCTTTTCTAGTAAAGATATATAAAAAGAATCTAACATATTCCACTTGGGTGCACGCTCTCTCTTTCATTGTTCCTTCTACTGTTCAAGTCTTCAGTTTTCAAAGCAGGCATTAGCCCCAGTCCTGCCGGTTTGGATGAGTCCCATGAGTTACTCTGTGTTAAAGGGGTGCTCCTGTCTCAGCTGGACTGCCATTCACAGAACAGCAGAGACCTATGGTGAATGGCTTCCCTCCTGTAATAGTGGTTTTGGTTTGTTTTTATTAATGAGAAAAGATATATGAGAAAGTTAGAAAATAGCTGTATTTCTCTAATAAACAGTGAATGAGGCTTTCCATAAAGGAATTGCTCCGGAGAGACCGCTATGTTTACTTCACAGGAGAGCAGAAGTAATTGTCGTGGTTTAACCCCAGCCAGCAACTAAGCACCACGCAGCCGCTCGCTCACTCCCCCCCGCTGGGATGGGGGAGAGAATCGGAAGGGTAAAAGTGAGAAAACTCATGGGTTGAGATAAAGACAGTTTAATAGGGAAAGCAAAAGCCGTGCACGCAAGCAAAGCAAAACAAGGAATTCATTCACTCCTTCCCATCGGCAGGCAGGTGTTCGGCCATCTCCAGGAAAGCAGGGCTCCATCACGCGTAACGGTTACTTGGGAAGACAAACGCCATCACTCCRRACGTCCCCCCCTTCCTTCTTCTTCCCCCAGCTTTATATACTGAGCATGACGTCACATGGTATGGAATACCCCATTGGCCAGTTGGGCTAGCTGTCCTGGCTATGCTCCCTCCCAGCTTCTTGTGCACCTGGCAGAGCATGGGAAGCTGAAAAGTCCTTGACTAGTAGACTACTTAGCAACAACTAAAAACATCAGTGTGTTATCAACATTCTTCTCATACTAAATCCAAAACATAGCACTATACCAACTACTAGGAAAAAAAAAAATTAACTCTATCCCAGCTGAAACCAGGACAGTAATGAACCAGCCTCTACTTCCTTGTCTTCCTAATTCAGAATATTTGTACACGCTGAACTGAGATTTCAGTATTGAAAACACAGTTAATAAGAAAAATCATAGAAACATAGAATGGTTTGGGTTGGAAGGGACCTTAAAGATCATCTAGATCCAACCCCCCTGCCACGGGCAGGGACATCTTCTACTAGACCAGGTTGCTCAAAGCCCCATCCAGCCTGGCCTTGAACACTTCCAGGGATGGGGCATCCACAACTTCTCTGGGCAATCTGTTCCAGTGCCTCACCACCCTCATAGTGAAACATTTCTTCCTTATTTCTAATCTAAATCTACCCTCTTTCAGTTTGAAGCTGTTACCCCTTGTCCTATCACTACATGCCCTTGTAAAAAGTCCCTCTCTATCTTTCTTGTAGGCCCCCTTCAGGTACTGGAAGGCTGCTATAAGGTCTCCCTGGAGCGTTCTCTTCTCCAGGCTGAACAACCCCAACTCTCTCAACCTGTTTTCATAGGAGAGGTGCTCTAGCCCCTCTGATCATCTTCGTGGCCCTCCTCTGGACTTGCTCCAAGAGGTCCATGTCCTTCTTATGTTGGGGGCCCCAGAGCTGAACGCAGTACTCCAGGTGGGGTCTCACGAGAGCGGAGTAGAGGGGGAGTCACCTCCCTCGACCTCTGACTGTCTATGTGTCTGGACCACACCAAGGTCTGGCAAGGTCTCCTTTCTCACAGGGCTGCCTTGGACCCCAGCACCCTGATTTTGCTTTCCCTGTCCTTAACCCAAGGCTCTGTCTCCTCTCTATCAGCGCATCTTGCTTGACTGACCAAAAGAATCTGCCATGGAGTTACCATGACCCGCTATTATTTCTTGTCTTCCAAGGGGAAGCCTACAAAGGCAATTTCGGTGTAGCTGCTCCTCAACTTGTTTATGGACTGAACATGCTACATCATGTAGCGTGATGTCATGGCTCTGACCCCATACCTGGATGCAGAGTTGCAATCAAATCCTGAGTCTCAGATATCACAGAGGTGATATCTAACCTCTGAGCCGGTAATGACCATGAGTATTTCTTGACTTTGTGAATAGTTTTAACAGTTTACTTTAGATCACCAACACTCATTTAACTTTGAGTAGTCACTGAAATGCAAAACGGTCAGTAGCATCTCACAACTGTTAGTAGCTACATCCCAGCTGAGAGGAGTTGCCGTGAATATTTCTAGTGTCTTCCTCCTTGAGTTGGAGTGCCGGTCCAGTCTGTAGTGGCTGTATAACATGAGGGTATGTGCTCAGCTATGAGCTCAGCTATGAGTCCCATGCCACTGCCTAAGTCACACTAGTTTACTTGAATTCACTTTTTCCATAAACGCCTCTCGAAGTACAGTACATACAGATGTAATTTTACTGTTCTAGTATGCTGATTTTTCTGTGTAGTGTAGCATTACATATCCAGTGATTCAGAAGTTACCGAGCCCACCAAACAGGGGCCTTTATGTCCTGTGTCCTCACACTACATGATTTGCATTTGCTACCATGTACCTAAACCTATATTGCATTTTGCTAGCTGGCCCTTTTGATAGCTTCCTATGAAACACCTGATTGCAATTCACTTGAATTTCTCTCATGGCTGACAACTTGCATCAGATGTGGTGGAATTGTCTTAGTGGACTTTATTGTTCACTGCAGAACTGAAGGATGGTAACTGCTTTCTAAAAAACTCTGGCTCAGGATGAAGAAGATGGTAGAGACCAGTACATACCTGGTCTTGATCTTTAGTGTAATGCATGCCATACTATTTGAATTGCTTCCTTTTGGTTTGATTCCAGTATTTCTGGATGGAGGCTGGATTGAAGCTATTGCCTAGTTCAATCATTATTTTTCCTCCTTTGACTTATCCTTAATAATAATAATTATTATTATTATTATTATTTTTTAACCAAGATGTCAGTTAATTAAAAAGCAAACAAACCTAGAGAATGTGGAGAATGTATGGTAGAGGTAGCTAAGCTAAGTATGAAAGTTAGTATGAAGCTAGAAGCAAAATAAATTGCAGTATCACTTAGGTGTCAGCAACGTGTAACCATTAGGTGAGACAGGGAAAACCAGAAGGGACAGTTTTACTTCCACAAATAGGTAAACATAGAAATAAAACCCCAAAAGGGAAATGAGCACACAGATGTAGTGGCAATAAACAAACTGTACACAAGATGAACAGCCAGAGAAATAAATAAGCAAAAACCAAAATAAATGCCAACAAGCAAGGCAGATGCAAAAAACCAAGCAGCTGTTAAGGAAGAGAAAAAGAAATTGAGCAAAAGTTACATGCAAGTGGAAGAAAATCCCACTGCATGGAATTTCAGGGCTATATCCTAAAATGCCCGGATTTCTGTGAACTCCATCGGAGAATTTTAATTGTGCAGACAGTATAGGTGGACACCAGTTGATGGAGGCTTTGGGTTATCATTTGTTTCCATTCTTTCATTTGTTTTCTTAAAAGAACAAAGGCTTTTTTCCTGAGGTATGTGGGCATATTCACTGCTGTGTATGTTGCAGATTCCCATAAAGTCAAGCATTTGTGATGCTGCCCACAGCCATGCCTTAGGGGCCTGTATCTGCAAAGTCTGTACAGTGAAGGATTCAACTTTTGGTGGAAAAACTGGTGCTCAGAGACTGGTGGAAATACCATCTGTCAAATATAGAATATCTTTATCTAATAAATTAATTTTAAAATATCCTGCTTTAGTTTTGGTTTTCCCCTCTGTAGCTGTTCCCTGTTATTAAAGCTTCAGTGCTGGATGAAGACTTTACCTCCTGGACCTTACCTCTTGGGCTATAATGGGGGTTATTGGAAGGAAAAAGTCATATATATTTTTTAAACCAATGTATGTGTTTTTTCTAAACCAAAAACTTTCATGTTACTTTTTTGTTATAAAAATATCTCCTTTTCTTTGCAATAGAGAAAATTAACAATTAGAGTTTCAAAAATGTGGTTTGGGAGAATTCTGATGCTTCCATTTCCATCCAATTTTTTTCTTTTCTCTACGCTTATGCAAAAATAGCTCTTTGGTTGTACTATTTCTTATTTGAAGTTGCGTGCTTTTCTTCATCACCATGGATGGCTTTCATCTCTGCCAGAATGTCTACTCCATTTGCTGAAGAATCCTGTTAAGAAGAGCTGTGGTATCCGTAAACGTTGAGTTAAAACCCCCATTCTCCAGGTATCAAAGACTGAGATAAAAGCACAGTCAAAACCTGGTTTCAAACTCATTTTGAATTCCAATGTTGCTCTGTAAGCCACGCTTCTTTTAGGGCAGGAATAGAAGTGCATGGACAGAATTCACAGAGAATGGTTCCTACTGGAACACAAGTGAGAAGAAAATCATGGGTTCATTCATTGTTTTGGAAGAAGAGCTGGAAATGTCGAAGTTCTTTGCCCCGCAGGTTATCTTATGATCATGCCACCCAGAAAAAAGCTTGATAAGAAAAGACTGATCAGGATGCGAAAAGAGTTGTTTAGAAAAGGATGTTCACACAGAAGCTGTTTGAAGACCAGCTTTTTTAGATAATTTCCATCTTCCCTATGATACCCATTTCAGCTACTTTCTCAGCCATTCTGTCATATCCAGATGCATTTTACAAAATAAGAAAAAAAAGCTTCTTCAGTGGTTTGAGTATTGATCGATAGTGGGAGACGTGAGTTCACTGACCTCTGCCAGTGTCTTGTGTGGTGTTGGGCAAGACTCCTCTGCATTAATTCCCAGTGAGTAAACTGCCATTGTCTTACAAAGATGTTGTGGAGAAAAACTGTATCAAAATGTCTGGAGCTCCCAGCTACGGCAGAGTCAGGGCTACATAAGGAAACTTATGGACATCGTCCTGTAGTGCTTTTTTTAAGTTTATGATACAGTGCTGGGAACTTTGCATCACAAAGTGTGAAACCTGTGTTATTGCACGCAGATTTTAACCTTTTCTATAAGCTTTCTAAGCTTTCCTTTTTCATCTGCTGCACCCAAGATTTCCGTCTCACTCAGGCTAAATATGTGTTCATTAGAAATGTGAACTAACTCATACTGCCATTTACAGTTTGTAAAAATATTTGCACTTTCTATTACACATGTCAAAGCAGTGTGCATGATCCATAGCTTCAGATGTTTAAGCTATAAAATAATTGGGAGTCTAGTCACTTCTTAATTAAAATAACCTGGAAGTATTCCACTTAATGACTTCATAACTGGCATCTAAACATTTGCTTCCAGCTTTTCGGTGTTATATTAGATCAGAACAGAAATGTCTGCAGAAGGCAGTCTTGAAAAGTTGTCTATATGTATTGATTTTTATAGTGCTATTTGAAAAAGTTGAATGCATCTGAATATAGAAATATGGGTACATAAACAATTTTATTACAGCAGCCATAAAAGTTAGTATCATCCCTTCGGGTCTTTGTTTATTGTTTAGGGATGCTTATAACAAATGAGTGTCTCACAAATACAGAATCAATGTGTTTTGGGCAATTTTTTTTCTCTTGATATATATGCTTTGTGAGTGTCTCTCTGGAGCATCCTTCTAGATGAAGTGAGGCAGGGCTGCTACATGGGGAAATGCAGTACAGGAGTGCTGGACCATCTTTACATTAGCAGACTCGTGGGTGAGGCTGCCCATCTATTCAAGTGACAGAAAGAAATTACATAAAGTACTGACTCAGTTGAATTTGATATGTCATTGAACAATGGGATCACTTGAGCCTAAAAAACCTGACACTGTGGCATTTCAGTTACCAGTTTCCCAGCTTTTTGCATTTGGGATTGTGTTTATGCTTTACCCAACATCATAATAGAGAAAAAAACCCCAAAACACTTTAATTTGGGTTCTTGAAACAAATGCCTTGCATTGCGGGAACCCAGTGTAAATATAAGCTGCACTTGTGGGTCGATATTCAAGTTCAGCAATTGCTAAGGCAGGCATTGCAGTCTATTCAGAAAGACAGTTACAGTATTTTAACTATTTGTTGGTGTTTTGTTTTGTTTTGCTTTGCTTTTTAAGAAACATTTCAAGGAAGCTTATCAGTCCCATGAAAATTTTCCTAGAAATATATGTGTCTCAGTTTCAGGGTGCAATTTTAGAGACAGGTAGCAGAACAGTTTTGCAATCCTTAATATGAAACTTTTAATATTAAAGTCTAAGGTTAAGATCCACAAGGAAAAGTGAAAGAATTGGAAAAGTCTAGAAAAGAGGAGCCATAATAATGATTCTCGAATACGTGAAAAATTCCGGCCAAAAAGTAAGGAAATAAAGTGTGCTCCCAAGATTTTCCTGGGAAAATCTTGCAGTGGTTGAACCAAATAGCCACCATTATCATCTTAAGACCAGTGGAAAACCATTCATAATCCTCACTCCAGGCTGTAACTGTGACTAAAATAGCACCAGTAGCACAAAGGTGCCCCTGGAGCTGTTATATTAGTGTTTTCCTTAAAACGGAAGCTTTGATGTGAATACCCATTGGAAGTAACTTCTTGTGATAATTTTTGAGATGGACACTTGTGTAGGATGTTGATGATGTCTCTGCTGAGGTACATGCTTTAGACAACCTTTGCTGCAAAATTTCACCATTGCTAGAAATTAGGTAGCTCCATAATTGTCTCATATTAAAAAGGCTTCCTGAGAATTTTCTTTCAACCTATAGGTCTTTCAACCTATGTTCAGTACATTAGATGTCGTAAAAGTGACCAGTTGAAAAAATGAATCATGAAATAGGAAATCTGAGTAAGATTATAGATTCACTGAAAAGCTGAATTTTTGTCTAGAAAATTCCACCAGTCTTTTGCAAGCAGAAACTGGACCCCAGGGCACCAAAAATTTGTCTGTAAATCCATTCAGATAGAGATTTTATTTTTTATGATTGCCTTACTTCTGAAAGATAAACTTCTCCCTTCTAAAACCATTAGAGAGATTACTACGAACCATTGATTCCAGCCCACAAGAGGATTTTATGATGCGAAAGAAGGAGATTTTTCAAAAGATTTTTGGTAAAGCCTCTTCTGCTGTCCTATCTGACTGCATTGCTTGCAGTCGGGAAAGCATTGCCTTCTTCCAGAACAGTGTATGAAACAATATCACAAGGGAAGGAGATGGTTAAAGAAATGGGAAGCAGTGTTGATGTTTTGTCTTTGAGATAAGGTGCAGATGCACTATACATAAATCATCAAACTTATTGGAATACGCTTTGTATTAGGAAAAAGAATTGATTTTTTTTTTTTTTTATTTTAAAATGTAAGAAAACTATGATGGAGAGACTGCATTAGAATCAGTGAGGAAATGTCATGATATTTTACAATCCTGACAAGTTAATGTCTGAATCAACATCGTTGCACAAAATTTCAGGAAAAATAAAGGCGTTTTCAATCTCAGAGCACACTCTGTATKCAGTAAAATTGTAGATTATTCATACGTATTATAGAAGCCAAGTCATTAATATTAAATAAGTCAAAATGTTCGAAGGACTTCTTGAAATTTAAATAGTACAGAACAAGTTCTACAGTTAAACTCATATCTGGAATTCCCATGATCCATAATTCTTCACACTTGAGAACAATTTTAGCAGTTTCAAAACGTATCCAGGTAATGTGTGTTGAATAGTATTTAACATAGGAAAGAGTGATTTTTTAAATTGGATTTTGTCAAACACAACCATTGTAATGGGCCTGTGAATTAAAGAATGTGGAGCATGCCAATATGACAGACAGCTTAATACTGTGCTTTAATAAGCATTACTGTGGAAGCATTATACTGACAAAAGTGAAGGTGCCTTCTGCAAAGAACCCAGCGTCTAAATGGCACACAGAGAGAATTTTCTAATATTTTGTGATGTTTTCTGTCTTCTAGAGTATCAGAGCTTCAGGGCTGGTACTGTTGGAAACCATTCTTTTTGGATCACTTCTTCTGTACTTCCCAGTAAGTCAAACTATAACTTTTTTGAAAAATTATATCCTTGCTGACATTTTAAAACATTGTATGCATCACCTTGGTGAAAACATAAATGTCAAAACTATTTATGTAATGATTAATTTAATCTGACTATAAAACGTGCTGTGTTCTGTCAGTATTCTTAAGAACACTTGAATGTTTTACTATATTTGTAATAATTCTCCATTTTCAGTTTAGAGAACTTTCCAGTGTTTTTTACTTGGAAGTTTTTAGGTGTTCTGGGTTAAGCTGAGTTTTTGCTTTGAAAGACAATACCTCTCTAAACTATGCTATGGGAAAAATATGCAAGGTGTGTAAAAGGAAGACATTGATTATACCAAGTTTTTCTCTGGAATGTAGTACAAAGGGGAGTAATTATTTCAGTGTATTACTGGCATATATTTTGATGTTTCTGAAGCTACGTGACATCTGCAATACCGTGTATTTGGGAAAATGAGATGGTATTATCCCTATGCTGTAAGTGGGGGGAAAAAAGTAATTTCACAGTCACATGAGGAATATATTACAAAACTCATAGAAATGTAGATCCTTTCTCTTTTCAAAAATCCCAGAAAACTTGAGTTTCTTAATTGCCACATAAACCCAATATAATGTCTAGATAAAGCAAGACATCAAAGTGTAAATTGAATGAAGTTGATAGAAAGCATGCAGATCAGGAGACAGAAACAAAGATGGAGTTGTGGATTATTTTAAAATATGTTTACGTTCTCTTTGCCTCAGTAGTCAGAATCTTCTGTGCTTTTACAGACCATCATGTAGTTACTGAGAGACTAGCTGGAATACAAAACTCCTTAGCAGTTGCAGAACAAGTAGTGAATAAACTGTAGTAGAATGAGGTGTGAAGAATACTATAATAAACACAAATCCTGATGGAGTTTTTATACATTATTTTTTGAATCGTGGGCCTTTCAAGTTCTAAAGAAAAAGTGTGTGCATTTCTAGGGAAGTTTTATGTGTTTTTTCATCTTTCACTTTGCAGATGTCAGGAAGAAAGAAGTTTTGTTTTTTTCCATATTGTACAAATGCTTTTTACAACTTGCAATACCTCTCCCCGGGGTTTTCAGAGCTTCTTTCATATTCTTCTCCAGTGGGCAGAACAGAAGGCCCATGCACTGCTTCCTCAGCTGGTGTAGAAATGCTGTGAAGCATTTACAGAAATTCGTAGCATAAAGCATAGCGTGAGGGGTTTCCTTTCCATGGCTGTCTCCTCTTTGCTTTCCCAGAGAACCCTGGAGCCGTATAATGGCTTCCCCAGGTAGAGGCTCCATAAGAACCAGTCAGTGTTTGTATAATCTCAACTCCAAAGTGCGCCAGAAGCCTCATCATAGCTCTTGCTGTGTCTGCAGTCTTCTCACGTGTCACTAATTCTTCAGTTTCTTTCCCAGTTCTTGTCTTGATCCTCTAATTGTTGTATTTCACAGAGGACGAATGTCCTTTGGTGGCTTTTTATCTTCAGGCTTCAGGTGCTCAGTGTTAGGGATACTGAGATACTGTCGGTGGAAAAAGTCTTCTCTCTCAGCAGTTGACTTGAAGAAGAACCATCCTGTTAGATGCGAGAGACGGCCATCCACAACCTTTAAATGCAGAGGGAGAAGAGAGGAAAGGAAATGGAGCTGGGTGGGAGGGGTTCGATAACCAAAGCATCCCCTCAGCTTTTCGCTGATGTTTAAACATTTCTCCCTTTTTTTTCACTGACATTAACGATGTTAAATGTACAGCAAGTACAAAATGACAATTTGGCATATTTTGAGGAAAAATCTTTTGCTGAAAATTCCTGCTTAGCCTGTCTCCCAGTTGGGATGTAGATACTTGACTAGAGCTTGTCCTTCTCTGCACATCTCGTTCTCATACTATATAAAACTGTCCACTAAGAACACATTCTGTTAGAAACTAATATGCAAAGTGTATGACCTGACTTCTCTCTTGTAGCAGTTTTATGCTCCCACACTCTTTGCTGGGGCTCTCTTTCTTTCTTACACAGGTAATTACTAATCAGGCTGTTACTCCTACAGGCTGAAGCAAAAAAGAAAGAAATGTTATCATTTCTATTTTCAAGGTCTTTAGAGGAGTGCTGTAGAGAATGTGGTTGTGGGAGGTCATATTAATGTTCAGACAGAGAAATTAATCCTGATTTCACCAACTGCAAGAATATGGTTTTGTAAAAAAACAAAGAAGATTGGGACTGATACAGAAATATGAGGATTTCAATATCCCTGTCCCTCAAATCACTGCAAGGAAGATTTCATCAATTTCTGATCCAGGACAAGACAGTGGAACAATAAATGTGTGAAGGCTATAAAGCATAGCCAGAGAGGTCTATTATATAATCTTTAAGAAAAAAAAGCCTGTGTTTCTGCAAGGTGTGAGTCCTTGGAATGTGAACTCTTGACATTTTGCTGTGCATGGACAGTATCTAAATGTGTTCACCTGCTTCTTTTCTGGAAAAGGAGCACAAAGCAGAGCAGGATGGCATGAGAAAGGAAGAAAACCCGAGCTCTAAATGGAGAGTCTCGTTTGCACCAACTGACATTCACATACATGTTCATTCATAGCAAGGTGTAGAGCATAGATTATCAATTATCATATTGGTTATAAGTCACATACATGCAAAGCTGATCTTCTTTTTCCTGGGTCATATCCATTGTTTATTTACTTCTTCCTGTTATTTGGTGGTTTTAATTGTTTCTGAGAAGAACTGGGAATATTCTGTAACTCAGTGATGTGATTAAAGACTTAGTAACATGTACACAGAGGTAGAGTTGTTTCAACTATTTGATTTGGTCCTCATTATCATTTGGTCCATGATAAAGGAGTGTATTAGAGCTTTAAGACTAGTTAATATAGATCTCACCTCTTATACACCCAAATTAGGCTATGTTTTCCACAGCTAGCATGAAATGCAAGTTAAAATATGGAATGGAGTTCACCAGTTTGGGCCAGACAAGCATCACTGCAGTAAGGTGTTCTCCTTTAACATAAGGCTGTTTTCCTTTTTGTATCATCTCTTCTTCTCTTGTGATTTGGAAGGTAAAACCAAAAAGCTTTACTTTCACGCTCAACTAAGTGCAGAATTACACAGCTTGCCTTAGTGCATATACAATGTAAAGAGATAAAATGACAGCATTTCAGTTCTGAATAACTCAAATCTCTGTTCGTTTAAGGATTTAGTGCAAAATTACATTCTTATTTAAAAATTGTCTCAACACTGCTTTAAGTCTTTTGCATCTTTACTCTCCACTCCTCTACATTTTCCTAATTCTCGCTTTTTCTAGATCCATTCACCAGTTGTTCTTGGATTGTTTTGAGAGCCTTCAGCATACAAATTTCACTGTGTCCAGAAGGGCTTTATTGCATCTCTGACTTTCCTTACCCTCCAATTAAATGGAAATCAAAACCTACTTTGTTACATCACTTAACTTCTTTCACTAATTGTCATTGTTTTCATGTCTACATGCAGTAATCCATTCATAGTGTAGCGTCATTAATTGAAAAATAATATCACCAGCCAGCTGCTTTTGGTGAGAAAAACAGCTGTTACAATGCCCTTCTAACCAAACGGGCAGTGTAAATGATGGTCTCCACCAAAATTTATTATTCAAATTCTGCTATATTGATAACAACACACTGATCTTTCCTGAATTATAAGCAGGCAGATGAGCTTTGTCTATTACAAATGCATAGATTTTACCCAGCAGTTGCTGGGCAGCTTTCATTTCTGAGGCTCTCATTTCTTACATTATCTCTAGTTCTCAACAGTAACATCTCTGATTTCCCTTTACTTAGGCTTTCCAGTTATCGATGGACTGCCTCCAAATGAACGCTGGGCTTTCTAATTGATTTTGCTTATATTTCTTTGTTCTTAGATTTTGAAGAGAGGGCCAAAACCTGACTGTCTTATGGAGGAGTCTCTTAACTTCTTGGCATCTGAGGGGAGGATTCTCATTACTTTCCTTTTCCAGAAATACTGACTGTGGTGGAGCTTTTAGACCTTTCCTAACTCCCTATCTTGCTAACGCTTGGAACACATCTTGCATTAACACAGGTTTGAAAGCTCTCTGCATGTTGCAAAGACCTTCAAAAAAAGTGAGCACAAACTCAATATTGTAATAGAGTAGCCTGTTAATTGCATTAGGGGTCAGATCTCAGTTGATTTTAGGCATCTGTAATGGACACAAGCTGGAAAATAGGAAATTCTGGTTAGAGACCAGGAAACATGTTTTTACCATGAGAGTGGTCAAATAGTGGAACATATTGCCCAGAGAGGTTGTGGAATCTCCATCCTTCGAGAGGTATCAGGACTTGACTGGACACAGCCCTGAGTGAGCTGACCTGATTAGACCTGCTTTGAGCAGGGAGCTAGACTAGATGACCTCTGGAGCTCCCTTGCAAGTGAAATTATTCTATGAGTCTGTGTTTCTAGTATAGGTATCCATAGCTGAAACAGTCATCCTACACTCAGCAAATAGTGAAGAGAAACTTTTACGGGGGCCTTTTACGACTCATTTTAGACTTCAACTTGAGGATGAGGTGGATCATGGCCTAGGCTCCATTGACTATAAAGGAAGCCTGGGGTACTTGCCTCAAATGGCGATGAATTCCACCCTAGGCAACTGCGGGTTATCTGTTATATTAAACATTTTCTATACTGCTAGTCTACTTTAACTGAAACTCCAAAATGCACTCCAAAATCTGTGCAATATTATGGTATCATTTCTAGAGCCAGAGATAAAAGTTACTGAGTACCATGATGCAAAGAGGAAGGGAATAATTTCTTCTCTATGTTCTTGATTTGGCAGATAAGAAGTACTGGGTTTAAATTCCAGCAAGTGAAAGTTATGTTAGACAGTGGGGGGAAACCTTTAAGATCGTGAGGTCAGTTAGACCATAAGATGAACTAGCTTGGGAGGCTGCGGAGTATCTTTTAAAGACTGTTAGGATTTTTCCCTTCAGTCTTATCTTCTTTTGGCTAAAGAATCCAAATTCTTTGTCTTTACTGCTATCCCTTGTTTTTCTAAACCTCTAATTATAGAGAGGCAATATTGCTATCAGTACAGAGAAACGGAGATGCTGCGTGGCAGTGCATTGACTTACTAATGCTCATGAAGCAGTTCAGTAGTGAAGCCTGGAATAAACCTTGTGCTCAGACATCTTGTTGCATGCAGTAGGTGTTAGGATCTGTTTCTGGGACTGTGTTACTCCCTCTTTCACACTCAAGCTAGAACGACCTACCCTTTCATGTTATGAGAAGGAATGGAAAGATGGGAGTAGTGGAGCTTAGATGTGGATGTGGGCTTTTTTCCCTTGAATGATCTGATGCACATTAGCATGGTAGAAGTGAGCCATAAATGTTGGGAGGATTAGGCTGTGGTAGCTCCATTAGTCACAGCCCTGAGCATAGCAACAAGGTCACTGGAAAGCTCTGGTTTTGGCATTGATGAATGTGAAAATGGAATAAGTGCATAATACTTTTATGCATTTGTCCCTCAAGTATGCCTATAAGGGATGCATTACAAGAGCTCAGTCACTGTTTATTCCTTACGTGTTGATGTTCACTGAGGCCAACTGAAAGATTTTGCTTTTTCCAACACATTTAGTGCTGCACATTCTGATATATTGTAGGGTAAATCGCAGGCTTTAAGCCCGCTCTGATACCCCAGATGTTTTAGCTTGATTGTTTTTCAGCTTAGCTTGGTTGTTTTTCAGCATATAGCTACATCCTCTTTACTCATAAAATAGTTTTTAAAGCTCTTACAATGAGCACCCATCATTTTCTTGTTCTTTTTCTCACAATAGCTAAAGAACATGCTTGTCTTCAGTATAGTATTCATGTCACTGAAGTCCAAGGACACTGTAACTGTCTGCTCTGAGATAAGCACTACAGATTTCTCTAGCACTCTAGAAAAGGGTCTTTCCATTTTATTTGGATCATAGTGGAGTAGATGTCCAGCCAATGGAAAAGGCAGATTTTAAATGCCAGGTTGCCAGGATTTTAGATGTACATTGTCTTGCTTGGGCAGAGAAGTGAGGGAACCGGCAGAAGATTATGCAATAGTTTGTGTCTCTCAATGTCCTTGTCAGACGAACATACTTTCTGAAGTTAACGTGCAACCAGTAAACCAATAGTTTTTTTTGAGAGTCAGCTTGCTTTGAATGCAGAAGCCAAAACTAAGCTGGTGTAGCCTCTGCATTACCAGCTTGTGCTTCAAAGTACGGAAGCCTCATAGGCACTGGTAACACTTGTGTCCTTGCCTCCTCACTAAGAAAAATGTTTATGACTGTTCTTATTAACAGGAAGCAGGCACTGAAGAATTTCTGGTTTTTGAATAAGTGTATTTGAAATAGCAGAAAAACAAGAAACAGTGTAATAGTTCTTCATGGTTCTGTTGTCGCTAATCTACATAGCTGTCCTAAAAAATCTAGTAGCTACTGTCAAGGAAATAACTAGAATCTGTTGTATATATGATTATCCACATCTAGAACTGTGATTAGCCACAGCTATATGTCTCATGACTTTGATTTGATACTGGTATTTCTGTGTAGATGGCAAATGTTTGGGATATTGGAAACTCAGTAGAGCTATGACATCATAAATTCTAAGAAATTATAAAAGTGGAATTTGGTGAGGAGATTGTTCTGTGTGTTTGTGTATGTCTGTGTGCTGTGTTCACAGAGTACCTCAGGCTGGAAGGGACCTCAGGAGGCCTCTAGTCCAACCTCATGTGCAAAGGAGGGTCAGCTATAAGACTAGCTAGAAGACAAGGTTACTAAGGGCTTTATCCAGATAGGGCTTAAAAACCTGCAAGGATAGAGACTAGCCAACTGGGCAGTATGCAGGCACATAATAAAGTCATGTGGTTGTAGTTTTTGAATCTTGTGATGAAATATGTGATGTTGTTGGAACATATAGTGGAGTTTATAAATGACAGGCTGTAGATAGGTCATTGAAGGTACAGGTACTGATGTTACTATTCTTTCACGTCTTTGACTCCCACGCTCATACTTGTGACACTACTTGCGATACCGAGACAAAACCCGATCTCCTCCTTCCACAGATCCAAAGGTGCAGTACAGGATTGTAGGAGGGCAGTGTTATTTTTGCTACTCTGAAAGCTTTTTTGAGAACTGAGTTTGAAGGACACATTTGTCAGAATCTGGGTTCACTGAATAGCCAAGTATATGTGCACGTGCAGGGCTTGAGAGCTGGAGAGAAAAGGCCAGCAGTCAGTGACCTGAACCAACTGCCACATTGGGTTTTCATTGACCTTTTTATTTTAAATGACTGTCTTGCACTGCTGACTTGTAGGGACTTATGTGACACAGTCTTGTCAGCCCTTCATTCAGTGAAATTAATCTGGTGGTGAGGGGAGCAGGGCAAGATCTTGTGGACTTTCCTCTTTACTCATAATTCCACTGAAGTAACTCACATGAATACTCTTACTTGCATATATAAGAATTTGTAGTTAAAGACCCTCCATTAACATCTTCTTTTCAAAGTAGTATTACAAAACCAGGCCACAATCCTGAAGAACAATGCACAATATTTAGTCAGGGCTTTTAAACTTTTTTTGATACAGTATGAGCAGTAACATGCACAAGTTAAAAATCTGCTACATTTGAAAAGTAGAAGTTGTGGGGAGCTCTTTTCTGATCATAGAAAAATTACCAAAGGGTGAAATGTGGGTAAATTCATATGGAGGAAAATAGTGCTGGAAATATTCATGGTATGCTTCTTGCTAATGCCTGGAACCATGCTATAATAATCCATCCTCTTTGCTCTGCTCTCTAAAGCTAAACCATTAGGGGCTTGGCTAGTGCTTGAGTGGGATACCATCGCAGTGCCATAGGCGAGCCAAAGAATTACTGAAGAACACCTGGTAGAAAAAAAAAATCTAATTAGTGAAAGTCTTCACTTGGCCCCCCTGTTTCTGCTGAATTAGAGTAACAAAACAGGAAAAAAGTCTTATTGAATGATTATGTACTTTATTTTATATAACTCTTGTTGGATCTCAGTGGCATATAAGCTAGAAAGGATAGGAATATTTTTCTCGGCCAAACATGTTTTGGTGATCACATTGACCACTGGGCAAGTGAACTAAGTCGATATGCACGATGTTTTAGAATATGTTCGAATTTTACTGTAGTGACTTAAGTTTATGAAAAAATCAACACATGAAAAAAGGCGCTCTCATGTATTAGTTCAAAATATAAATGTGATAGAACTTCTATGGGAAAGATAATGAAAAATTATATACCACATTTTTATTAAACTGTAAAACTAAAGGCAAGAGTTTTTGGTAGTATAGATGAGCCAGGATTGAACTCTGCCAGAAAGGAAAATATTAAAAGTTGTAGTCAACATTTGATGTATTCTCAGTAGGGCATAGTCCTGACGTCAGTGATTTACCTTCACTAATTAGTTTAGTACCTGAGAGACTGCATGTTGGTGGGAGATAAATTTCAGTCATTCTTTTTCACTTACCCAGGTGTCTTTCAGTGAAAGCTAGGGGTATGTTCATATTTTTCCACTGAATGTCTTTTCTCATTGTTTATTCATGCTTTCATACCTGAGACCCAAGGAGCAACAGCTGTAGTCAAGTGAAAGGCCTGTAGCTTGTCATTAAATCTTGCCGAACTTGCTAGACTCAGCTGTTGCCTGCTTCCTTAGTTCGGGGTTGTTGTGATCTGCATTAACAAGAATCTGAAGCAAAATGAAAGCAGGAGCAGTTCATGCCTAAGGAAGACTTGACTTAAATAATCTGATACTACCAAGCTGTTTCTGATAKGAAATTGAGTGCAATTGTAAACCCATGCTGCCAGAGTGAAACAGGCGGTATGGTAACTCACCATGCCTTGGAATACGAGGTTGAGATATTAAAGGTAAGACACAGACTGGTATAATATGTACGACTGAGTGATAAAACATGGTATCTTACCTATCAACTTCCATGTCACTTGACAGAGTACTCTGCATCAACACAGAGGAAAAGGGAAAGACACAATCTCCATCTCAAAGCCTGTTCACTGTGAATAATGCAGGAGCTGAAATACGCTTTTTTTCTCACTTGTTTTTTCTTCTCAGTCCCTCTTCTTTTATGTATGAATGCATTAGGTATTTCCTAACCATTTACTTAGAGTTTAAGTGTCACACCATGGAGGATGATTAATGGTTAATGATTAGGAGGGATGAGAATTTCAATGCATTACAATGGAGAAAGAGGAAAGTTGATGTTTTTGGAAGAGGTCATTAWGAAAGGAGACTTCATCCATCAGAGATGAGACTGCCCTTACTTGGTCATTCTGCATGCTGAGAACTGAGAATATGCAGGCAATGGTATCTTTATGGTTTTTAATACCAACTGCTAGACGTTGTTAAGCAGTTTTCAGTTTACAGGCAAAATGATATGATAACTAGTGAAATCTTTGCACTGGAAAAATCTTATAGAATTATAATAGTGGTAGTGGAAAGTTTTCATTATTGTGTAGCACTTTTAAACTTCTCATTTCTAAACTCTGGGATAAGAGATTATTGGGATTTAAATCAATGCTTTTACCCCAAAACCACTTATCACCTGATGTAAATAAGAAATTAGGTTTTTACTTGTAGAGAGGAGCTGGAAAAACTAGTATGAGAGCAGAGAAAAGTTTACAACATAAAATGTAAGTTGTAGTATAAAATTATCCAAACACAGCAACAAGTACTAGTGTATAAGATATGCTGTATTTCCTCTATTATTGATAATAATAGAGTCATCTGGCAGAAATATTCAAAATTTTTGTTTGCCAGGGTTAAAAAAATGAAGAGTTAGGAGCCAGCAGGTAAAAAGTTTGCCATGAAACTAGCAAGTCTGATTCCTGAAAATGCAACATTCAAGAGAGTAGCGCCTGGGTCTAAATCTACAAGACATCAAGTAGGGAGAGATGAGATTTCTGTTCTTAGAAGTAACAGTAGTACTGGGGATGGAATAGAACATGTTCACTAGAGCAAGCAATTAGTCTTTACAAAAAACAGCTTTTTCCTATGTGATACAAAACCTTCCAATTTATTGCATACAACTCTGTGTATTAGGACCACATAGAAAAAGCAATAGTATTTTCAGCGAACAGTGTTTTATACAAACTATTTGATTTCTGGGTCCTCTGCCTTTGTGGGACTACGCACGGATCTGCAAATATATGCAAGTTTTGAGGAAGCTATTAAGGAATATCGTGTCCTTCATAGCCAATACACAGCATCCATGTGCTGATCTCTCTTTGAACTCTGAATCCAAAGCAGATTTCTTGTAGTGGCATGATGCAGTTCAGTAAGTTCTGCACATTCTTGAAAAAAAAAGGAGCAAAGAGGAAAATATGTCAATTCAAAACTCTTATTGGAAATGGATGGGAGTATTTCAAAGCTAAAAAATTTTTAAGCAATTCCAAGGTAATATATATGGATAAAAAACATAGAAAATAAGAGGATGAAATGAGACTTTCTTTCATCACACAAAAAGTTGCAAGTGGAAGAAAATAACATTTTTATACAGTTCTCTTACAGTATATCATTTATCAAACTTATATTAAATTATTTAGATCATCCACAATTTTCATTATTCTTTGATGTTAATCTTTCAAAGAAGCCGGGGTGCTAAAGCCTTATTGCATATTGTTTAGTTTGTAAAAGCAATGTAAAGAGAAAAAGGAAAGGATGATAGTGAGAAAAAAGAATAGAGAACTTTGCCCCTGAGAATTAAAACACAGCAAAAAGTCTAATATAGCAAAAGGAAAATTAATCCAAAATTGAGCAACCAAACAGTATAGAAATGAAAACAAGACAGAAGTGATATCTTGTACCTTGATATAGTGCTGACTTTTCTTTCATTGTCATGACTACATGTTATAGAAGATATCTGTAAAACCACAGGTAGTACATTCAGTGCTTGTTCTTTGCTTCCATACAGTTATTTCTCACTACTCCTTGCAAGCTTTCTTCTCCTTTCCTAAAGCACCACTTACATAATTGTAGAAGATAAATCTTTTATTCTTTCCTTGTGCTTCCTCTGTATTGACGTGTGGTTTCTCATTTCATATTTAAATTATGAACTCTTTGGTACAGAGATGTTTGGCATAGCTGTTCCATGCACAGCAGGGTCCTGATCAATGAGTAGGAATCACATTACAAATGGCTGTTACTAATAATAACAATGAAAGTGTTTAAAAATATTTTATTAAAGGTGTGAGCAAGGGCACATTTGATGGTGAATTTTCATCTTTTCAAAGGTCTGGTAGCATGCAACTTTTTTTATACTGCTAGAGATGATAGGTACTTTATGAGAATAATCTGAGAGTATTTGATTTAGGCTTGAAAAGATTAACCCATAAAAATACTAACAGAAAAAAGCCTGATTCCAGTCCCACGTGGACAGCATTCAGAGCTACTCTACTAGTTTCTATGGAGCTGCACCCAACTTCCGTGACAAGACATTAGATGATAAACAAAGCAGCGGGGAATAGTAAGAAGAAAATCCATCACTCCCACTAGGAAGCCTCAATCTGCAGGATATAAGATAACGGGGAACAGTGGGAATGCTTGCAATGTCAAGGGGCAAGAGCAAGAAGAGGTTTGTTTGTGTGGAGTGGTAGTGCTGGAGGGGGTTCAGATGCATGCTAGATTAGGCAAGGTTTTTGTGACTAACAGCGATGCCTAAGTCTTGAAGTTAATGTAATCCTTTAGATGCCTTAGTCCCCTTGGCAAGTAAGGACTACTGGTTACTTGTCTTGTCGTCTTCTCCTCTTATATATTACAGACAATAGAAGGTCCTTGCTTTATATGTCCAGTGTGAGATTGACTTAAGGGTAGTGAGAAAGGCAGTAAGCCAAAAAGCAAGCAAAAGTAAGCCTAAGCAGTCATTTGGAATACCTGGAAACTTTATCAGTGTCAAGGTTTTAAAAGTAATCTGAACGGCCAAATCCACTGGAAAATGCAAAACACAGTCATAGTGTACATACACATTAATTCTGACATATTCTGAATGTGTCGGACTGGTGCACATGGGCAGATCCACTGCGAAGGCAGAGCGTGTTCCTTGGGTGTGCTGAAATCTCAGTGCTTTGTGATGGAGTGAAGTTGTGTTATGAATTTCTCACAGGAAAGCGTGCCCTCTGCTGCGGCTGTGGCTGGGCTCCATTCAGGCAGCAGCACATCGCCGCTTTGGGCATTTGCTGTCTGAGAGCATATTACAAAGAGGTTTGGTTCTACTTCGTGGTGTGTGCACAAAGTTTGGTGAAGAAACATTTTTGGATAAGGGAAATCTTAATAGTTCTTCGTTTAACTTCTTTTCTATTAAATGCATATTGATACTGCTTTTACTGTATGATCAAAACTTTTTTGGTCATTTTCACTGAAAGAAATGTTTAATCCTGTTGCATGTATATCCAACAGGTATATTTTGTTTAGCATATGCTGGTACTTACGCAGACTATAATGACATTGTTTAATATCTTCATCAGTGACGTAGATGGTGGGATCGAGTGCACCCTCAGCAAGTTTGCAGATGACACCAAGCTGAGTGGTGCGGTCAACATGCCTGAGGGACGGGATGCCATCCAGAGGGACCTGCACAAGCTTGAGAAGTGGGCCTGTGTAAACCTCATGAGGTTCAACAAGGCCAAGTGCAAGGTCCTGCACCTGGGTCGGGGCAACCCCCAGTATCAATACAGGCTGGGGGATGAAGGGATTGAGAGCAGCCCTGCCGAGAAGGACTTGGGGGTACTGGTGGATGAAAAGCTGGACATGAGCCAGCAATGGGCGCTCACAGCCCAGAAGGCCAACCGTCTCCTGGGCTGCATCAAAAGGAGCGTGGCCAGCAGGTCCCAGGGAGGTGATTCTGCCCCTCTGCTCTGCTCTGGTGAGACCCCACCTGGAGTACTGCATCCAGCTCTGGAGCCCTCAGCACAAGAAAGACATGGACCTGTTGGAGCAGGTCCAGGGAAGGGTCACAAAAATGATCAGGGGGATGGAACACCTCTCCTGTGAAGAAAGGCTGGGAGAGTTGTTGTTGGGGTTATTCAGCCTGGAGAAGAGAAGGCTTCGGGGAGACCTTATTGCAGCCTACCAGTACTTAAAGGGGGCTTACAAGAAAGATGGGGACAAACTTTTTAGCAGGGCCTGTTGCGACACCACAAGGGGGAATGGCTTTAAACGAAAAGAGGGTAGATTTAGACTAGATATAAGGAAGAAATTTTTTACGCTGAGGGTGGTGAAACACTGGAACAGGTTGCCCAGAGCCCCATCCCTGGAAACATTCAAGGTCAGGTTGGACGGGGCTCTGAGCAACCTGATCTAGTTGAAGATGTCCCTGCCCATGGCAGGGAGGGGTTGGACTAGGTGACCTTTAAAGGTCCCTTCCAACCCAAACTATTCTATGATTCTATGACATTCAGAAAGAAAAGTAAGGGAAGTTTTGTTGGCATAAGGAAGTTCTTTCCACTTTTCCTTCAAGTATTGTATCTTGTTCAGAGCTTTGTCTTCCTTCTAAATTTGGGGTTTTTCTAGAGGAAATAGTTAAAATAACCACTATTTTTAAACCTTGGAGCTATGATTTAATCTTCAGATCTCTTCTTCCATGTCAATCCAAGTATGCAAGTTGTCACATTAGTCAGAGTCCAAAATAATTTTATATATTGCAGTAGTATGTTGTTAAATCTACTAATCTTGCTTAATTTGTTAACTAGCCTAATCCTCTCAAATATAGCATGTATTGGGGTACAGAGCAAGTGTTCTCAATGTTCAGCTCACTCWTTTAAACTCCTAATCTGAAATCACCAGCACGTTGAACCATTGAAATGTTGTTTTGAAACTCGGGCAGAGCTCCCTGGCTCATGGAGTCAGCTCATCCTTTTTTCTGTCTCTATTGATGGCATTGCCTTGAAATCTGTAAAGAACTAATCTGTAAAAGTCTGTGTGCTGGGTTATTTAGTCAGCTATTTATGTCCATATTTATTAAACTTGTATCTACTTTCCAAGCCTCAAGGCATATTTACATCTTTGAAATCATAATCCAAATAAGTTACTGCCATAGTAGCAGGCACTCTATGTTCAGGTAATCACCAGTCATTGCTACAAGAAGGGAAGACAAAATGCTGTCATAACAAGTCATTTAAAACCCTAAGGAACATCTGTATTAACCATTAATTCAACATAAGGCTCTGTTAGACAATCATATGCTCTAGGAATTTTGGAAGATAGCTGAAACAGAACGTACCCTAAATACCTACAATGTAAGTCTCAAGCAAGATTAATAGATTCAGTAACATTAAGTCATTTGCCAATTATATTGGTAACAGTAAGGTATCTGCCAATTTCAGATGTCACCAAGAATATTGAAAAAATCTAAATTTAATTTTTAGCTGCTCTTTATGTAACTTTTCTGGAACCAAAAGACATGCCACACTACTAGATTTACAGGAAAAGAAACTTGATCTGTTTTGACCCCAAGCTGAGATGACTTTCTGTGGGCTATAGTTACTGCTCTTGGTTATGGGAGTAACAAATAATAAGGAGCACTTATTTTCTCAGGCAGGATATCTTCTCTGTTTAGGATAAGTGCCTTCAGTGCTTACTACATTTGGAAAAGAAACCTCTAGTTTATTAGGCTTTCCTCAAGTGTCTATAAACTGGGCTAACCTGATAACATCAAAAGCCTTTCCTATCAAATGATCTAGTTGTGAAAGGCACTCATTTCTGTTTTGACTCTCCAGTGTGTATAGCAGATATCAGAGGTGATCAAGAATTTGTAGACATGAAATTAATTTCATAATAGATAACTAATCAAATTTTATACCATAATTAGCATGTGTTATTGTTTATATTAATGACAAGGCCCCAGATAATGGATCAGATGAAACAAACAAGCAAGTTGACAGAGAATGAATTCTTGAGAAGACACTAAAGTAGGGAAGAGTCACTGTTACTTTCAACAACTGGAAAAAAAAAGTTTGGAACCTTGATCTAACTTCAAGTAATATTTAGTCTTAACTGATTAAGAAGGTTAGAGAACAGGAAAAAAAGAAAGTTGAAACCACTCACAGTGAAAGAGAGAAAAAGAAATAGAGGACAGAGAAGTCCCTGTTGCTAAACACTATCTGAGTACTCTGTTGGTCTGGAGACCATGGCAGATGTTCTTGAGATTTTGTAGTTACCTAAGCAAGTTCTAAGAAATGTTTTTTTTTTTTTCCTCCATGTGCGTCTTTCATAAAGTAGATGAAATTTTGTAGCATGATACAGTGAATCTGCTAGGTTCATCTCCTTATACTGTCTAAAGTAATGCATTTTTTTCAGACATGTCACAAGCAATCCTGTCAAAATTTGCCTGAGTGGGTTTGTTTTAAATAGTTGTGATATATATAGTAAGTGTTCAAGAACCTTGAAGAAAAAGGTCATGGCCTTCTGAGTACTCTCAGCTCCTCATCTAAATGTGGGTCTTGAAGTGTTTGTTTTGGTCAGTCTCAAATATGGGGTCTCACTGCTTGGGTGTTTTATCTCATTGCTATCTGCCTTTCTATCTATCTTACCAACCTGACTTCTCTTTCAAAAAAATGCTGTGTTTCTCCCTGGCCTCCTGAAGTTTTGTTATTTTGGTTTCTGTTTACCATCTCATTCTTAGTTCTGGTGATAACTGTTCATTTTGCTCTTAAATATTTTGTCCTTCTGCTTTTATGCTGTTTTTATTGTACAGTTGTTTATCCAGCACCCCAAGCAGCTTGGTAGGGAGGATGGAGAAAGAAGTTCATATAAATAAATAATTGTTGTTAAATGTGGAGGACCGCCTAGCAACAAAATGCAGTAGAATATGTCTCTCCTGGTAGAGGATGGGCCTTTTCTTTGATAAATTGGTAAAATGTTTGGAGGACTCCCCCTGTGCTCAGAAGGGAGTGGAACATTTGAAGAAAGCCTCCTTTTGCTGTTTTGTTGATCTGTTAATGAACGCATTTTGTGGACCGTGGAAGTGAGATGTGTCAGGACTGCAAATGAGAGCTCTTGCCCTGGAAGACTGGTATTTCTAATGTTTTATTTTTACAGCTGCAGCAGCAGGAGGGAACCAGCAGGTACTGGTTATAGCTATTTTGGTCAGTGTCTCTGAAAGGAGGAGACCAAAGGTGGTTGAATAGTTAGGCCATTAGCAGGGAACGTGTTTCCTAACATAGCTTCATTTTTTATCATGGCAAGTCTTTTAAGGACTCAACTTACCATAGGGTTAGGCATTGCAATTGGTTGTTTTCCAGGTTAAAGCATTAACTGTCAAGAACTTTCCTCAGAAACCTGCTAATTGTTGCACTGACAGGTGTGTTGTTTTGTCTAATCCCACTAAATGTTCAAAATAATAAAAAATTGACTCCTCTGAGTTTCTTTTTCTTATCCACAATTTATTTCTCTACAGTTATTTTACATGTTTGAAATAAAAGGCAATTTTAATCACAAAACCCTAAACCCTAAGTTACAGAAAAAGCATAGTTCAGCAAAACAAACTGCAAGTCCTAATGCTGTTCTGGGTGTTTGAGTTCAAATCTTTAGGACCTGAAAATCTCACATATCATGTGAGAGAGAGGATTGAAGTTTTTAATGACAACTGAAAAAGACATTAAAGATCAAAGATATGCCCATCAAATACAAAACATCTCAAATGTTTTTGTGGTTTATCTGTTTCTTTTTGAAAAAGAAATTGCCCATGTCAGACAATTAAGAATTCATCAATATGTTTACTTGTGCATTTGCTAATGCAGTTTTATGGAAAATGAGAATGTATACAAAGGTTAGCAAATGCGATATTTGGAAGATGATTTTTCAGGTGATGAGCAGCAATACAAATCACTGAGGTGTCATGAATCTTTGTTTTCCAGAGGAGGAGAATTTATCACCCTTAGTTTCCTCCCAGTCAATGATTTCACTTTTTGCAACTCCCCTTCATCTGACTCCTCTCTTTCCTGCACCATTGCACTTCAAACTTCTCACCAACTGCTCAATGACCTCCACAGACTCTTTAAAGTTCTTCAAGTCCACACTCAATTTCCTGAAGATCTGCTCTGAGATCCATCCCTCCTCCTTTCCACTTCCGGGCAGCATTTCCAAGGGGAGATTTCTGTTCTGATTTGTTCTGTTTAGTTCGTTGCCACCTACACGTGTTGAAGGTTTTGAAGACTGCTCTTTCAGAGCTGAGTATGTTGTTCTTGTACTATTAAAGAAATATTCCTCCTGAGGTCTGTAAAGAAGAATTTTTCTCAGGCTTCTCTGAGTTCATCCAGCTATGTTGCTGATATATTGCTTGAGGTTGTTTCTTGACAGCTTGTGTTCAACATGGCTAGTCTGAGATCATTGCTTTTCATTTTAAGACTTCTGCATTTTTCTTCYGTAACGGAACTGACACCTGTCCATTCAGAACATAGCCCTCAATGAGCTAATGTCTGTGTTACTTTCATTGCCATCTTATTTCTGTGTTCCTGCGTTCCCTGATGGTTACCTTAAAATTCATGAAACATACCTTGCATTCTAGGCCTGTTTCTTTCCTCAGTTGGATTTTCCTAAAGTTTTTTTTTTTTCCTTTGAGGTCCCCAGTTTAAAATAGTAGTAAACATTAAATTAGGCTAAGTAGTTCTGAAGCCTTTTCCAGCTTGTTCTCCTCTACAGTATTTCAGAGTTGAAGGATGGGCTTTACATGGTCTGTCAGGTTACTAGCTGCATGTGAACTGTAGAAGTCTTTCTCATCTGAAAAGGAGAGAGTGCTGAGAACTGAGAGTAAAACTTTGGAGTGGTAATTTATGGTACAGGTGTTGTTTTAATTGATTCTAACTTTGAACATCACATTTTACCCTTGGGCTCCCTTTATAGCCTGTGGAGAAAAGCAGGCACCTCTGGAGGACAGCGCTCATAACCCACCTTAGGTGCCTGTAGAAGGACGATGTGAGTTGCCCTCTGCCTATGATGCTCCCCGTTGAATGCAGAGGGAGCTTAGGCTGCCTGTCTTGGACTTAGGCGTTTTCACTTGTCTTCCCTAGCTCAGGTGTGTAGAAGCTCCACTCCATATTTCTATTCCCTATAGAATTATAGGGATTATAGTATAAAATCACACTAGTTGAATGTGGTGAAGGAGAGTGAATATAGAGAGTATGACTTTCTCACATACCATGTGAAGGAGTATTTTGTGGCTCATGGAGATGCCATGCGAACCCTTTTGCACTAAAAGTCTATTTCAGGGTTGCTTAGGATTGCAGGAGACTGAACTTGATGAAGTTCTGTGTTGCTTCTCATAAAGAAGAAAACATTGGCACAGATATACTTAAATCGAATTATGCCGCTGTTTTGGAATCAATGTGCTGTAGAATTGGTATGAAAAGTAGCTAACTTTTGAAAGAGAATCATGACTTTGCAGGCAAAAAAGAAATCACAAAGAAAGCACCATATCTGTTTCTGTATATAAATGTATAGATATATAAATTTTCATACAAGCAAGTGATTAATTTTATATGTACCAACACACACATACATGGACATCAACTGGCAAAGGGATTAGAAAATGTCTGTGTATGTAGAAGTTACGCTCAAAAAAAAAGGTGTGATATTTTATTTACAACTATCCCCTCATATGCACATGCATACCCATAAACACAGAATCAAATTCTGCAGCACCATAGTATCGATATATATCTATAGTCTATAGGATCTCGAAGTTTGTGAAAGCATTCATTTTTGCACCATCCAAGTATCTATTCTGTACTGCTTTTATTTATTTAAGAATATTTTCCTCCTCTGAAGCTCCATGACAGGTGGAGAAGTAGAGCTCATGTCTCCTGGTATCTATTTGTTCACCTTAACACAAGAACTTGAAAGGCTGGAGAGTCAGACTTCTCCAGTTAAGGATTAAGTGTGCTGGTTAAACTCCATGAGAGGTAGGAAATCCTATCTCTAAAAGACTAAAAATGTTATTGATGAATTGATCTGGCAGTATCTTGCACGTGTATGGCAAGGAATGTAAGGGCCCAGCTACCTCTGAATTCAAATTCAGATGCCAAGAGCTGGGAGCTCTACCTGAAAGAGATGCTTTTCTAGAGAGTCTTCAACTCCCAGCACTTCTTAGGTAGCAAGAGCAGTGGTCAGAAATGTGCTGGATCCTTTACAAACCTAGACAAATGGCAGCTCTCGTGACAACAAATGTGCAGTAGCAGAATTTATTTCTAGTATGTTTTCAATAGCCAACTGACAATGAAAATAGGAAGACAGGAATTGTGCTGTAGTCTTCATTTGCCTGCACCTTGGAGCCTACATGCAGTGAGGAAATAAGAAGCATGTTTCCTTGAAAATGCTCTGTCTTATGGTCCTTCCAGCAATCTCAGCTGTTCTCTAATTATAGAGGTGATTGATTTTTTTCTTTTCCATCCATGCTTAAGAACCAGAATGGCAGAAATACATCACAGAATGTAAGTCTGTGAAGAAAAATTGCTAATGAAAATCTGGAAGCAAAGAGTTGTCTCAGGAACATGTAAGAAGAAAGGTCTCCTTCACTGAGATCAGTCCCCTGCTCTTCCAGGCAACCATGGTAGTAATCCCACTCATACATTTATCATGTTCACTTCTCCTTTACCAGGCCATTATTGAACTACTGCTTTGCAGCATCCCTGAGCCACTGGTAGGTAAGTAGTGGCTTACCTATGGATGTGTCTGTGTTTCCAGAGAAGAGGACCCGTAGTGCATGCACCTGCGCTCTGCACAGAGGAGGGGCTGGTTCTGCAGGCTGCTCTGCTCCAGTGTGGCAGACAGGAGTGGAGCTGATTTATGCTGTTCTTTAAAAATCACCTAGAGATCACATGTGACTGAGAGAAAATCTCTGAAGAGACTGATCGCTTTG
The DNA here is from genome assembly GCA_035582835.1 of Phoebastria nigripes. Classification (NCBI taxonomy): domain Eukaryota; kingdom Metazoa; phylum Chordata; class Aves; order Procellariiformes; family Diomedeidae; genus Phoebastria; species Phoebastria nigripes. The sequence continues at coordinate 798,789 of JAYKAV010000955.1, read as the reverse complement.
AATCTAGAAATTTATTTTTCTAAATTGCTTTTCATTTCTCAGTCATAATAATTTATCAATATCTGATCAACACTGGATAAATATTTTTCTTGTCTGGATTTATATTAAAAAATAATTTTCTTTTGACTCAAACCAAAGCGTACGAGCACTCTGGCCCTCTTAGCCAAGAAAACTGTTCACAATCTTTTGGAAGGGAGCAACTTTCATATCCGTGTGATATGAGAACTGTAAGAATGTCAGTAGGAGGAGAAATAGTGTTTCTTTCCTATTTCTATAGTTTCCACTATGGAGTGAATTTTGAGTTTGCAGCTGTGGCTGGTTTCTTCTGGACTTTGTTAATTACCCATCATTAATTAATTATATTAATGACATAATTTGTTTAGTATGGTTAATATAGATTTAAGACCAGTGGGATCATAGATCATGTCATCAGAATATGTCACTCATTTTCACAATTCACCCAGTTACCTCTCTACTGAAGCCAATAGCTTCACTTCACCTAAAGCAGATTTCCCAGACAGGCATCTGTTCTTGATCTGGGAACATTATGAGGTGGAGTGTTCCCACCACTTCCTCTGGAGGTTTGTCACACCATGGCCTTTGGCTTGTCCCCACTGCTATTGTTGCTACAGGTACGTAGGCTGAAAATGAAAAGTCGATAGTTCCAGCAGTGATGTTTGCAGTAAACTAATCAGCACTGGCTGGATTGAGATGTCCGGCTGGTATTTTGTGGAGAGAGGTTTTCTAAATTACTGGTTGTCAAAATAAATACCGACAAAAACTTTCCTGCAGAGGGTAACAGACAGTTGTGTCCTACTCCTTGCTGTGGTTTAACAGGATATTTCAAAGACCTGCTCTGTCCCTATTGTCTTTTCCAAGTAACCATCTTAAAAGTTGGTGTCAATAAAATTCCTACCTTGGCTCGTGAACCTGCTTAATGTGTAGTTCAGAGAGAGCATGCAGCCAGGAAGGAGGTATTCCTGAAGAACCTAAACTATCAGGTAGTTTTTTCTCACAAACTTGGTGTTAAATACTTCACTGGCTTTGTTAGATTGAGACCAGGACATAAGGTATTTTTGGAACTCTAAATGGCTGCATGTTTTCTTTTTCCCAGGTAGAAGTCTGCTATTTGAAAATAGATAAAACCCTTCTCTGCACTGTATATTTGTAGGGATTTCAGCCATACTGTAATGAAATGCAAAAGTCTATGTGAGTGTTTTATGACCTGTGTCTTGCATTAAGTATACTTGGCAAGTTGCCCTGAATAATTTAGTCTATTATGTCTTGATTTAGCTGCAGCTCTTGCAAGATTTATTTTAATATAGACTACTTTACCATTATGTTTTTAAAAGGTTCCTTTTTCTTAAAATCACAGACATGGTCTTAAAATGAATTGGTAATTTTCCTTGTTTTTAATAAAATGTTGTATTGCATAGTGTCCTTCTTTATTCATAAAATGAAACTAGCATATTCTTAAACCTGTTGTTAAAATGTATCAAGTATTTGGCAAATGACTGGGCTGAATAGATGTCTGTCTTCTTCATTTGAGATGTTTCAGGTCCTTAAAATGATCATTTTTCTCCTTCTTGGGTGACCACATCTTTGTTAAGAAAAGATGATAGTAGTGCATCCAATGAGAAAGTTTATTTTTCCACATACTGAGTAGGTAAACTAGGACATTCAGCTGAATGCTGTCATCTACCCAAGTGGCATGTCACACTGAAGAAAATGTATTTGAACAGATGAAAGAAATAGTTGGATTATAAAAGTTAACTGGTGGAGGAAGCAAATATTTTACAAGATATTTTGACTTTACAACTTCCTTTGATTTTCCACTTTCATAATTTTGCATTGGTGTGAACAATTTTTGAAATGTGCTTATGCGTACATACCTGTTGCCTAGATAAAACGTTCTGATGAAATTACTTCTATTAATTTTGAATTATGTTTTTTGAATTAAACCATGAAAATAGAAGCATTGAATGGTTAAGGAGCTCATCTTCTCCTCTACACTTCACTTGTGCTTCTTTTCTCATCCTTAGCGTGCATGTGGCTGAAGCCCTGAATGTCCCACCTGCTCATCTTTGCTTTTAGTGTTGCTGCTGGCAGAGCATGTCTAATAACCTCCACTCAAAACCTGACCATTTGCTTGATCAGGAAACCCCCATTTTCACATATATTTCAATATTTAACTGGAAAGTAATCCAAGGCCTTTGTGTATAAGTTGAGGAAGAAGAAACATCAAATGAAAGAGTGCAGAGTGTCAATGTGATCTACACTGCTCTTAACACTTGCAGCTCTTTTTGAAGACAGGGAGCCAGATATTTTTTAAACATTTGGGTAGTTGCCTTTTAGTGAAGTCAAAGGCTCCTAACTCCCTGGCTAGCTCCTAAGTATCTTTAAAATCAGATCAATGACTATACATTAATTTTGTGCTTCAAGGCTGCGGCTGGTGACCTACATGAGTCAGGAAAAACATTTTTCCCCTGTGCACAGTTAGCTACATGGATTCTGGTAGGCTTTAAATTTTCAAACACAACAGTTGTTTCTGTTTTTAAAAATCTTGTTTAAACAGATTTTAAACCTTCTGTGGTAATGTGTTGATTGCAGTGGAAACTTCTGACGTCCAGCCAAGTCCACATCTGGCCAGCTTGAAGTCTCTGAACTGCTGAGATCAGCCAACTCTCAAGTCCTCAGAGTCTGACTTCTGAGGCTGTTCAGGCTGCTGTTAGGGTAACTGTATTAAAGAATGTGAGGCTGTCAGAAGTGACCCAATATATGTATGAGGCATTGGTATAAAGATGGAGAAATAACCGGCACATCAAAGTAGATGGATAAGAAGATCCATTGGGCCAACTAAGCCCATTCCTCTTTGGATTCCCTGAAAAGTATTTATTTGCTTCTTTTGCTTTATGGTGGTGGTGGAGCAGAAATACATTTGAATGAGAACAAGGAAAGGGTAGTATACAATTCAGACTTTATTTTCTCTTCTCTCTTAAGATGGGATGTGACTAGAACTATTGTATAGATATTTTTTTTTTTTTTTTTTTCAGTCTTGGGTTTTTCAGTGTTAGGTATTTTATTCATTGTGCTACACCTTGTCATGGTCTCAAGGGAACTTCTGAGCTTCAGACCTTCTCCCTGTCTTGTACTGGATGCTGCAGAAGCATCCAATAACTCACAGTGGTCAGGAAGATACCTTTCCTGGGCAAACATTTGTCCCCAAGAAATTGGATTTGCCACCTCCAGCAGCTCAGTGCCTATAGCCCCTTAGGCTGGAAGACCTAATACTTCCTGAATGACCATGTTTTACTGTTTTAGGATCACCACTCCCTGGGCCAGAGCCATTGAAATCTCTCTTTGTATTTGAGAAGTTTACGGTTGAAGGTAAATAGTTTATTCTATTACAGTGAAAAGCTAGGCATTAATTTCTGTGTTTGGAGATAGATACAGAGAACGTATGTGATAACCCGTCTCTTGATTTAGCTTGGTTTCAAGGTGATTTCTGTTTCTCCTCAATTCCTCTGATGGTTCCCATAGCTGCCTGGGGCAGGGGTCTAGTCCTTTTGGTAATACTAGTTCTTACGCTTTTCTTCCCCAAAGAGGATACAGACTTAGTGTGTTGTCTTTCTTTATATCCCCTTTCTCTTGTTGGTTGTGAATTCACCCTTGCGGAACCCCCCAACCCTTGGCATTTATAACTGATTCAGCCAGGGTTTATGTCAGTTTATAAGCTGAGGAAGTGTTTTCTGACACAGTTTTAGCCATTATTAAGAAAAAAACCTGGAATGCCCTTCTCTACTGTGTGGGCCTTGTTGGGCATAACAACTTCATTTGTTGTGAACAAATCTGTTTACAGAGTGCAAGCATGTCTCTTTTTAAAGACATTGTGGATTATATGTTAACTTTTTATTACTTGACTTTAGAATACTATTCATTAGGCCAACATAAATAGGAAAAACGAAGCTGGATCATTAGTAACTCTTAAGTAGAGGCTAGAATTTATGTCAAATAAATGCATTTTCAGGCCAGGTGTTCAGGTCACTTATAAATGAATATTTCCACAGCTGGTAGGATCTGTGACATATCACTTTTTCTCTTCAAATTGGAGGAAAGACATGACGGCGTCTTGGAAGTCATGTGGACATTTATTTTCTGCAAAATAACTTATTCAGAGATGCCCTGTCAAGCGTTAGCTGAGATCTGCCTTATGAACAGGAAAAAAAAAGACGGAAAATAATTGAAGATGTATCAAGAAAAAGGCATTCTAAGTATGCAGTCTTGTGTCAAAACAGAATGATCTTGAAGGTTCTGTTTGCTTAATCACCAGATAAATCTCTCAGAAGGCTGAATGAGCTCCACTATAAAAAATATGTTCTATAAAGAGCTTTAGAGATCTGCTGTTACTGCCTGATGGGGATGAATCCAAAACATAATAAAACTTAGTGATAGCAAAGCATTCTGATGAATCAAGTTCTAGAAGTCTGTCCTTGTATTTTACACCAGTGCTGGTGGTTATGCGCTTATACTGCATTGTGGACTTCCAAAAGACTTTACAGGCAAGACATCTCTTTCCTGAAATACCACCAGAGGTTTAATATATGTTTTAAGATAGGTGATGGAGAAAACCCATCTACAGTTGAAAGTATAGTGGGAGGGAAAAGAGGATTTCAGTAGGAGGAATTTCAAGCTGGACTTTGTGTGGGCAGCTAGGAAGAACTTGTCATCTTTTATGAAGAAACCCAAAAGATTGTAAAAGGCCGTAAGTATTTTGACTTTGACATACATCTTATCTGAAATGCATTGCCCCCAGCAGCAGAGTGCCTCCAGCGCTGTGTACTGGAGAGTTGATTCAGTTCCAATTCAGAGGCAAGAATAAAACCTACTCTGGTTTCCTGCAGCAACTATATGCTTTATAGAGGCATTGTGCTAATGATCCAGCATATATCTGCTTTAAAATTGTGAGATTTGCAAGGATAACAGGGTTTGATGGTACTGTGTGTCCATAGGCCTATTAGAGTAAAACGTTATGGCTTAAAAAGCACATGTGGTTTAAAAAAAATGGGGTGGAGATGGAAGGAAGTGTTCTTATATAATTAGCCTAAGTATATATTCAGCTGTTATCATACCTCTAAAATGTTTCGTGTAGTTGCACCAGAAATATCTGTTGGTACTACAGGATTGGATAATGAGTTGTGCATTCACTAATATTTAAGCAGATGCTCTGAGCTGTGAATCATGTTTCGAACAGTGGTATGTGGTGCCCATAGTGTACACAGGCTCATGAATGCCTTCATTCATGCCCATCTGTTAAGATGGCAGTGTGCCCACATACAAGTTGATTGGTCCCTTTTCTAGAAAGCATAGTGCCAGACTGTTAGGAGTTTGGATGGCAAGCTTATCTAACATTGCAAACAGCGTCTCTGTTGCGGGAAATCCCTTCTCAGTATCAGGACGGAAACATTAATAGGTGACTTGATGTACTAGGTTACCCTGGAGGATATTTTGTCTTGAAAGAAACTACTGAAACATGGCAGAAGAAAGAAGAGTGCCCATCTCGAAGCACAGCAGGATACCGAGAGGACGCGTCTGATGGCATGTTCCGTAGCAGAATTGCCTAGAGACAGCCGAAGACAGCTATTGCAGTCAGGCAAGGGCAGATGGTGTTGGGCAGTGGAACAGATCAGATGGATCTCTTCACAATATCTCCTAAATGCTTGTTAATGGAATTAGCCCAAAAGGCATCATCTTAAATGGCTGTGTCATGTCCTGCATTGAACTGTACAGAGTACTTGCAGCAAATTCTGAAGTTAAATAAAAAAAGTAGGCAGTTTTCCTGTGAACCTTCTTGGATTAACTGCACGCAATTTTAAGACAAATTTGGTTATTTGAAAATGAGAAAAAAATCAATACTTTTACATCGCTTTTATCTAAAGTAGGTGACTTTCACCTCGGATCCATAACCAGATGATGCTGATGCTCAAATTCTAAGCTCTGTATCTCATTTCCATGTATCTAACATGGATAACATCCCTGCCCACAGCACTAGGAACTGGATGATCTTTAAAGGTCCCTTCCAACCAAACTGTTCTATGATTCTACAACTGAGGGCAAAAATAAGAAGAGTTCAAAAGTGAAACTTCGGGGTTTTTTGAGTTAAGGTCCTGCTCAAAATTTTTCATGTTTAGGTTTAGGATTTGTAGCACTGACAATTCCATGTATTTTTTAAAATACTTGCTCTTTGACTTCTGATCTCTTGAGACATTATAGCATTGCCCATTCCCTCTCAACATGGAGTATAGGAATTTGATGATTGAAAAGGAAAATGAGTTTTTGATCTATTCATGTGATTTTTATGGCTTAAGAATCAAAGTAAAAAGTAACTTGTCTTAAATACATTACAAGATTGTTAGAGCTGGCTACAGAGTGTTTGGCTTAGTCCTCCTAATGCAGATTATTAATTTACATATAGTGAAGCAACTTCCCTAAAATAAATCTGAAGTACCTTTCCTAGTCAGTGGAGATGTGTATGTGAAACCTTTAGGCCAAGATTCTGTCCAAGTAGCTGAAGCCCTAAGGTTCTTCAAGGTTCTTCAAGGTACCTGCCTTTATCCGTGGGTTATCTATGGCACTTGCATTAGCAGGGCTGATTTACTAGACCCCTACAATGTAGGTGGAAATTATATGCCTGATTTAGGCAGACTGAATCCCAGTCAATGCACCTCAGGGAACTGCACAATATTAATTAAAATATTTTCACCTGGATCTGGTGCCCAAGGTGAAGGGCAAAATTAGTCATCTTATAATGTGCACAGTAAAGTTAATCTGAAAAACAAAAGAATATTTTGTGTTGCACGGAAGTATTGCTCACTATTAATATTATAGAGCTCTGATTTTTTTTTTTTCTTTTAAAGAATCTTTCTAAATGCTGTATATCTTTTAAGAAGCAATGGCACTGAGGCTATAAAACTCATTATTTGCTCATTTTTTGTGAGGACATTGTCTGTTATGCTTTTGAACATTAAATTGTTCAAAGTTAGTTCTCTTTGCACTTTTACTGTCCTACCTGTCCTGATAACAAAAATTTGCCGTAGTAGGCGAGGTGCCTGTATCGACTTTAGCCATTGTCTTTAGAGAGCGTGTGTGCCTGTTCATCATGTCAGCTGAATAACTGATCCGGCTGAACGCTGTGTCAGCAAGCTAAGTCTCTCTTCCATGTCTGTAATTGTCCAGCTCTAAACATACTTGACAGTTAGCTGGTGACCTTAGAAAGTCTTTTCATCTCTGACTCCACAGGTGGTAGCGTGACTACTGGGACAATGTTTTGGCAAGGGTAATAATAGCTTAAAACACATTGAGGTTAAAAGCAAACATATAAATGCATTTGTCCAAATGACAAAGATGAGCCACAGTTTATGAAGTCTCACGCACAGCTGCAGTAACTGGTACATGAACAGGCACTGTCCGACTTCTCTCCTTCTGGTTTCCAACTATTTTTTGCCCAGATCTTTGTTGTTTAAGGAACAGAAGCTGATGTCTAGTATTTAAATGGATTCCAGGAGCTGGTGAAACAGAGGATATCACATTTCCTTATATACAGTAAATAGATTTTGTGACATCCATCAGCAAAACCTATGAGCATTTTTAATGAGATTTATGCTGCTGTCATGGTCAGCAAAAGGGGACTACTCTGGTGGGCAGAGTAGTCCTTTAGAACTGGAGAGGGATTCCCTTGCTCTCTTCAGAGCAGCCTGGGTATGTGGGTGAATTCTGTGCTCATCCTATGCTCCTAGCTCAGAGCTCTGCAACCTATTGCTGCGTATTGTTTGTCACTTTAAGGAAGGCTAATCTCTGGGAAGAACAGTAGGGAATGGGGGTTTTGGTAACCAGAGGGTAGAAGAGGCTGATATGAAACAAAACCAAGACTTCTCTGTGTTATGTTTCTTTTTTTGTTTGTTTTTTACCTAGGGAGAGTGAGGGATGGAGTGCAGCAGCCATACTTTTCACCAGATATATAGAATCATAGAATCATAGAATAGGAAGGGACCTTTAAAGGTCACCTAGTCCAACCCCCCCCTGCCATGGGCAGGGACATCTTCAACTAGATCAGGTTGCTCAGAGCCCCGTCCAACCTGACCTTGAATGTTTCCAGGGATGGGGCTCTGGGCAACCTGTTCCAGTGTTTCACCACCCTCAGCGTAAAAAATTTCTTCCTTATATCTAGTCTAAATCTACCCTCTTTTCGTTTAAAGCCATTCCCCCTTGTGGTGTCGCAACAGGCCCTGCTAAAAAGTTTGTCCCCATCTTTCTTGTAAGCCCCCTTTAAGTACTGGTAGGCTGCAATAAGGTCTCCCCGAAGCCTTCTCTTCTCCAGGCTGAATAACCCCAACAACAACTCTCCCAGCCTTTCTTCACAGGAGAGGTGTTCCATCCCCCTGATCATTTTTGTGACCCTTCCCTGGACCTGCTCCAACAGGTCCGTGTCTTTCTTGTGCTGAGGGCTCCAGAGCTGGATGCAGTACTCCAGGTGGGGTCTCACCAGAGCAGAGCAGAGGGGCAGAATCACCTCCCTGGGACCTGCTGGCCACGCTCCTTTTGATGCAGCCCAGGAGACGGTTGGCCTTCTGGGCTGTGAGCGCCCATTGCTGGCTCATGTCCAGCTTTTCATCCACCAGTACCCCCAAGTCCTTCTCGGCAGGGCTGCTCTCAATCCCTTCATCCCCCAGCCTGTATTGATACTGGGGGTTGCCCCGACCCAGGTGCAGGACCTTGCACTTGGCCTTGTTGAACCTCATGAGGTTTACACAGGCCCACTTCTCAAGCTTGTGCAGGTCCCTCTGGATGGCATCCCGTCCCTCAGGCATGTTGACCGCACCACTCAGCTTGGTGTCATCTGCAAACTTGCTGAGGGTGCACTCGATCCCACCATCTACGTCACTGATGAAGATATTAAACAGTACTGGTCCCAATATGGACCCCTGAGGGATGCCACTCGTCACCGATCTCCATGTGGACATTGAGCCGCTGACCACTACCCTCTGGATGTGACCACCCAACCAATTCCTCACCCACCAGACAGTCCATCCGTCAAATCCATACCTCTCCAGTTTAGAGAGATGGATGTTGTGGGGGACTGTGTCAAAGGCCTTACAGAGATCCAGATAGATGACACCTGTAGCCCTTCCCATCTCCGCTGATGTAGTCACTCCATTGTAGAAAGCCACTAGGTTAGTCAGGCAGGACTTGCCCTTGGTGAAACCATGCTGGCTGTCTCGAATCACCTCTCTGTCCTCCATGTGCCTTAGCATAGCTTCCAGGAGGATCTGTTCCATGATCTTGCCAGGCACAGAGGTGAGACTGACTGGCCTGTAGTTCCCTGGGTCTTCCTTTTTTCCCTTTTTAAAAATGGGTGTTATGTTTCCCCTTTTCTGGAACTTAACCAGACTGCCACAACTTCTCAGATTATTGATGGATAGTGGCTTAGCAACTTCATCCACCAGTTCCTTCAGGACCCGTGGATGGATCTCATCGGGTCCCATGGGATTGTGCACCGTCAGGCTCCTTAGATGGTCTCGAACCTGATCTTCTCCTACAGTGGGCAGCTCTTCATTCTCCCAGTCCCCGCCTTTGCTTTCTGCGGCTTGGGCGGTGAGGCTCGAGCACTTGCTGGTGAAGACCAAGGCAAAAAAGTCATTGAGTACCTCTGCCTTCTCCGCATCCCGGGTAACCAGGTCTCCCGTTTCATTCCGGAGAGGGCCCACATTTTCCCTCGTCTTCCCTTTATCCCCAACGTACCTATAGAATCTTTTCTTGTTGCCCTTGACGTCCCTGGCCAGATTTAATTCCATCAGGGCTTTAGCTTTCCTAACCTGATCCCTGGCTGCTCGGACAATTTCTCTATATTCCTCCCAGGCTACCTGTCCTTGCTTCCACCCTCTGTAGGCTTCCTTTTTGTGTTTGAGCATGTCCAGGAGCTCCTTGTTCATCCACGCAGGCCTCCTGGGGTTTTTGCCCTATTTTCTCTTCGTTGGGATGCATCGCTCCTGAGCTTGGAGGAGGTGATCCTTGAATATTAACCAGCTTTCTTGGGCCCCTCTTCCCCCCAGGGCTTTGTCCCATTTTACTCTACCAAGCAGATCCCTGAAGAGGCCAAAGTCTGCTCTCCTGAAGTCCAGGGTAGTGAGCTTGCTGTGCGCCCTCCTCGGTGCCCTAAGGATCTTGAACTCCACCATTTCATGGTCACTGCAGCCAAGGCTGCCCTTGAGCTTCACATTCTCCACCAGCCCGTCCTTGTTGGTGAGAACAAGGTCCAGCATAGCACCTCTCCTCATTGGCTCCTCTACCACTTGGAGAAGGAAGTTATCCTCGACGCATTCCAGGAACCTCCCGGATTGCTTATGCCCTGCTGTGTTGTCCCTCCAACAGATATTGAGGTGGTTGAAGTCCCCCATGAGGACCAGGGCTTGTGATTGTGAGGCTGCTCCTATCTGTCTATAGAGGGCCTCATCCGCTCRGTCTTCCTGGTCAGGTGGCCTGTAGCAGACCCCCACCGTRATGTCACCTGTCCCTGCCCTCCCTTTMAKCCTGACCCATAAGCTCTCGGTYGGCTCCTCAYCCRTCCCCAGGYRGAGCTCCATGCACTCCAGCTGGTCATTGACACAGAGGGCGACACCCCCTCCTCGTCTCCCCTGCCTGTCCTTCCTAAAGAGCCTGTATCATTCCATCCCAACACTCCAATCATAGGAGCCATCCTACCACGTCTCCGTGATGCCAATAAGGTCGTAGCCCTGCAGGCGTGCGCACGTCTCTTAACTCCTCTTGTTTATTCCCCATGCTACGTGCGTTTGCATAGAGGCACTTAAGTTGGGCCCCCATATATTCTTTGCAAGAATGTGATTCCACTAAGATGAAAAATTTGAGCATGGCTTTTGGTGTACTGAGCTTCCAGGGCAGTGTTTCTGTTGCCCCTTGGCTCCAATCCATTAGAGATTATTCAATTTAAAAATTGTGCCCCTAAAATTCACTGTGATTATAAGAGACTTAACGCTGACAAAAGCTTAGAGAGGGCAGTCAAGTGAACATCCCAGGGAGCCCTGATGGGAAGGACACGCTCTTAGAACAATCTTTTGGAAAGCCTAAGAAGCAAGCAAAACACAAGTATAGCAATTCTTGCTGTTCAAAGCCTTGGTCCATGCCAGACCACATGCAAGTTACGGAAGAATAGGTAGAAATGGATGTTGGCCCTTGGGAGGGCGTTGCAACTCTTCTCCGTCATACAAACATAGGAGGAGATTTTCAAAAGACCCAAAAGAGAATCAAACTTGGATCAAGTCTTTGACAGCTTCCGCAATGTACTTGACCACTGGGCGAAGGAGAAGTTCGAATGTGTCTACATTCAAATAGGGAGATGAGAACAGTTTTCGCCAACAGAGCCTTGCCTCTGCAGCCTTCGCAGTGAGCTGCCACATGCCAGCTCACACCATGCTGCATTGGAAGTGGTGTTTTCTTGGTTGATAGCTAGCCAAATGCCTCAGCTGCTCATACAAATGGTTCAATGCAAATCAATGAGATTTTCTAGACACTAGCAGTTAATATTTCAACAAGTAACTGCGGATAAAATTGCTGTGTCAGATTTCATGGCAAAGAGAGCTGTTGCCCTTGTTCAGAAAATTCTGTGCCTGGAAAGTTTTCAGACCTTCCCATTTCAATCATCTGAAAAACTCTGCTTTCAGATCAACTTTGAAATGTTCGGAGTCTTTGCATGCCAGTCTTTTTTGGCATTGTTTTTCTAGTTTGGAAGAATCAAAGATGAAACAGGGTGTTTTCCACCCCCTGGCAAACCTCAGGAGGCAGGTTACTGCTGCAGGCTTTGCTCTGGTTCTCCAACTGTCCTAATGTGTGTAACTGTATATTAGGATAAGAGGTCACTACTATCATTCAGGTCTTTCTGAGAAACTTCTTGCTGGATGCTCTATTTACACAAGCGTGTTCATGTGTGTGTGGATGCATTTTGGTTTTCCAGCTGATTTTCCAAGGAGAAGTGGGCCTTTTGCTGCACGCTGTTCCCTTCCCTACACGCAGAATTTGTAAGATTCCCAGAAAATGTCTACCTTGAAACATGTCAGTCCAATAACAGTGAAAAAAGCAGATTAAATTTTGCACCATGGTTTGATTCAACAAACCATATTTTTTAAAGAAACAGCTTGATTCTGCTGTAAAAAACCATGCCAGCAAAGCACAGCAGCTTCTTCTATCTCTCTCAGCCCACATGTCTGCCATTTTTGCCCCCACTCTCCTCAATATGTCTATGTCACCCAAAGGACGTAGTCCTGGGCTTTTGGCCAATATCCTGGGCTTGAATTCCTACATAGAAAAGCATTTACTTAGGAAAATAATATCATGTGGCAGCCAGTAGGCACAATACTACCTCTACTGCCAGAATGTACTGACTCTAAATGAAGCTGTGGCAGGTGGCCTGTAATGTTTCAGTACTTTCTTTCTCTAGACCAGGATTACCCAAGTAATTTGTACTACGGTGCATTGGGTTGTTTTACCAGGTTCTGGTCAGATGGGTGGGATGCACTGGATCTAGCTTTGCTGGACCAAGCAGGGTCTGCAGGTGGGGTAAGGGCAGTGTACAGCCGAATCCCGGGGGCAGCAGGCTCCTGGTGGGGCCGGGCGAGTGGGAAGGAATATGGGATCATCCCTCAGGACACCAGCGACAATGTCTGTTGGAACGAGAAGAAGTGGACTCCTGGTTCAGATCGTGACCGAGCAGCTCGTGACGATTTGAGCAGCCCTGTTTTAGATAAGGGTGGCATTTTACTTGGTAATGGTGCTTTTATATGCACTATACCTGCAGAAGTAGCTTTATGTTACTGTTTATTGAGTGTTGTCCTCATGCATGGTACTTGGTAGATAGAGCAAAAGGCCAATAGGACCCTTCTGTTGTTGTGATTAGAGAAATCCATAAGTGAACAAAAAGGTTATTTTCATTAAGAAAGTGGTGATGCATAGGGACATCTGGTATAGCTAAGGGAAAATATATGGGGAAGAATGAGTCAAATATGACATCGAGATTTTGGGGTTTTGGACAGAGAGAGGCTAGTGCAATCATTTTTACTGTGGCAGAATAGTTGGCAGAGAAATATGAGCAGCTATCATTTTGCTAGGTTTATTAGAAGGAGCGACTTTGAAGTGTAACCTAGTAAATACAGTCCATCAAACCAGAATTAGGCCAGCTGCATATTACTGGAATAGCTCAAGGAAAATGTCCTTGTCTGTTCTATCCTCTTCTCTGGGTACATGTTTTCACTCGGTTAAGAAAAGTCAGTGGAATTGCATTTAAACGTGTTGTCACTTCACAGTCTGTCACAGGGCTTTTGCCAGCTCCCTTCAAAAGGAGTTGGTGCCTAGAACTGTGCCAGCTGGTTGATCTGATCATCCCGTCACTTACTAGAAAATCCAAATATACAGCAGTACGAGCTGAAATATGTCCTGTTTTGCAACTATTCTGCATTTGAATGAAGAACTGCTTTCGCATTAAAGCGGTACTGAAGCTCTCTTTATCTTTCTGTTCTATAGGTTGTCATTTTGTATTTTGAGCCAAGTGTATTTCGCTGTGTTCTCCTAAGATGGGTTCGTCTTCTGGGCTTTGCTACTGTTTATGGAACTGTGACGCTCAAGTTGCACAGGTATTTCACATATTATTAATTTCCATCTCTGTGGGAGTATGTGCAATCTGTGTGGGTACTTAGATGGAAGAGCTGCAAATATTATCATAAACAAGTGCCGTTTCTGATTTTTAAAGCCACTGTGTATTTCTCCTCACTGTTCCTGCTCAAATTATATGCTACTAATCCCAGTAGAGAACTATGAATGCAGACAGGATTTGATGAAAAATATATGTCAGCTGTAAAATTGTGCAAGAACCCCCTTTCACGAAAGATGACTATATTTTACTTGGATACAGGAAAATACAGAAGTGTTCACAGAGTGTTCAAAAGTGTTCAAAAGTTTCCCTGTAAAGTGTTCATAGTGACATTCTTTCTAAGTGTTTAGATACAGCGATGGTGAGTAAAACAATACACTATGGTGTATATACTTACTCTTGTTTTCTTACGGCTCATAAGTCAAGGGCTGCTTTCTTCAGGCAATCACAGCAGACWGGCTGCACGCTCATGAGCATCAGTGCCTGCCAGCAAAAATGTGTGGGAAATTGTGGGTTCCATGGGGTTGGCAGTGCATTCACATGCGATTCAGACATCAAGGTTCAGAGACCCAACTTCAAATTCCACTTCTATAGTCCTCTTTAAAATTGAAGCCTTTTCTGGCTATGCTTGATAAAATCCTAATGCTTTTTCCTCTCTAAAATTTAGTGAAAAAAATTACTGATACATTCTGTAAGTATTTTTATTGAAGCAAAGAGAAATGCAGTATGTGTATATTGGTACTTAGACATCTTGAATGAGGTAGGCTTGCTCATATTTTTATCTTTGTTTCATTACAGTGTTGGCATGTTAGATAAGGGAAGTTTGATATTATGCTCGTACACTGAATGAGGACTGATAATATCTTGTGTTTCATGTTGCACTATTGGCTTGTCACATTTTAGGTGGAAAACCCTGCTTTCCTATTGAAACAGAGCCTCTTCTTGCAGCTCCCTTTTGTTTGTGTCCCTGGTTACAAGTGTACACTTTGGCTGGTAAACTCTGACTGTATAATGCTATGTCTGGCCACATCTTCACATTGAAATTCATCCAGAAAATCCCACACCCTCATGGTATTTTCTGGTTTGAACAATTTCTGATGCAAAAAGAATAACAACTAGAGCACTATAGAAAAGATGTAACAGAACTGGTGATTTTGCTTGGGTGGTTTGTTATCTGTAGCTCAGATATATAGAGAAACAGCCTAAGACTATGGAAGACTCACATCATCATTGCAGTTCTGCTACCCTAACAGGTTGTTTATATGATTTTACATGGTGTGAGGAAGCTATATCCTGACAAGGGAGATGATCTTCCGTTTATATGAAGTGAGGACAGGCTGTGAAATTGGGCAGAAAATCTTGCACTTCTGCTTTGCTCATTCAGCTGTTTGGTGTTACTTGGCACCTGTGCTGACAGGCTCAGCAAACGGGACCAAGATTGAACAAGAAACCAAGAATGAATTACATCCTCATCCTTGATCAGCACAATACAATGAAGGCTAGCAGCAGACTGGACTGTATCAACAGGACCCCAGCCAGAAGATTGAGGGAAGTGATTATTCTCCTTTACTCAGCCCACCTTAGGCCATATCTGCAATGCTGTGTCCAGTTTGGACTCTCCCAAGACATCAGTGAACTTGAGTGAGTTCAGTGAAAGGCCATCAAGATGCTCAGGGCTTGGAGCACTTGCCCTGCAAGGAGAGGTTGAGGGAACAGGGCTTGTTCAGCCTGGAGAAGAGGTGTCATTGGAGGGACCTAACAGCAGCTATCCGACACCTACAAGGAGGTTACTGAGAAGATGGAGCCATGCTCTTCACAGCGATGTATATTGGGACAACAAAAGACAATGACAAATTGAAATGGGAGATTTCAACTTTATACAATATAAATTAGCATCAGGGTCAATGTTATACAAGGAAAACATTTTCACTATCAGGGTAATTAAGCAGTGGAGCGGGTTGCCCATGAGGTTGTGAATTTCCGTCCTTGGAGGTTTTCAAGACCCAACTGGATAAAACCCTGAGCAACCTGGTCTGGATCCAGTATTAAGCCTGCTTTGAGCACTGGATGAGCTTCTGAGGTAATTCCAACCTGAATAATTCTATATTTCTTTGTGAAACATGAAGAGAAAAAAAACCCTATTTCGTATATTAATCTAGAATTACTTTTTCTAGGAATCTATCTTTGTTTTCCACCCAGGTTTCCTGACCATTTATTTCCTACATTCATGATATTGTCTTTTTTTCAGTCAGGGAGTGTGCCTTGCAAAAGACTGAGTCAAGGTAGAGATATGTTTTATTATATACATTTGCAACAGTTACGCTAATTAAGAATAATATGATGCTAGTAGAAATTTTTGGCAGATCTAATTTAATCCAGAGTCATTGCAGGGTTGAAGAATGGATTACTGCAGACACCACAAGTACTCCGGACAAGCACTGGTTCCCTCCTGCAGGTAGCCTGTGTCTTGCCTGGGGGAAGAACTGATTGCTAGCAAGGAACTTGTGATTTTTCTATGTTTAATGGGAAAACCAATATTGTGTAAAAGCAGCTGTTAATGATAACCAGAAAGTCTAAAGCTGCATTTCTCAACAAATGAGGTGCTTTGGGTAGCGCTGGAGCATGAAGGTTATCCAAAGCCAGGTAGGAGGCACTGGAAACACTTGTTCCCTTTGTGGCTTTTTTTCCCTTAGCTCCCCACTTCCCGCAGAGGTCTTTGAGGTTTTGTTATGGTCAAGCATCAAGGAGAAATCAGAAAAGTAGCCAAAAGCAGATGCTTATGGAAGAGTGAAAGAACAGGGAAGTCATGTACCCATTCATTCTTTGAACACCCATCACAGTCAATTTCTACAGTGCCTCATCTTAAATTGCCTCTTTCTTATTCACTGTGCATTTTTAAAAGAATGAGCTGATGTTTATGGGGGTGGAAAGATGGGGGTAAGGAAATGAGCTTAATTTAAGAAATCTAGCTGTAGAGCCATGAACATAAAACTCAGTACTTTCCTCAACAATGAATTCTCCAAAATAATTCTCTCAAGAAATAATGATGTTTCAAATTTAACCTTTTGGGTTTAAAAGAGCTGCTGATGTTGCATCTTTCAGTATATTCTGTGACTGAAGACTCAAGCCCTGTGTTTTATGAACAGGTTATCTCATTTTTAATCTTTTGTGAACTTCTACCATCTGGTGTCAGGATTAATACAGAATCCTTAATTCTGGATTAAAGCATAAGAATGGAAGAAAGCTATAGGTATCTACATACAGACATATGTATATGTGTGTGTGTATATACAGGACAGCTTACAGACATTTTAGGAGAATGAAACCCAGGAATGGGGTCTCTAGTTTGTGGGAGTCTCCATTTCTTATATTACTGAGAGAAAAAGAGGAGAGTGGGCAAGTGAGGAGAATGAGAAGGTATGGAGAAGGTAATGTTCCAGGTATGGAAAACAAGACAATGACACACAATGGCTTTTTTTAAGTACTGATGGTGGGATGGGCGTGTTAGTGGAGGGACAGGAAGATGTTAACCCTATGAGGAAATTCTGCACTTCATCTAAATGCTGTGCTAAGATTACATTGCTGTGCCTTGCCATCTGATACAGTCGGAGCAAGTAGTGGCCCTTCCTACAGATCTTTGTAGGTGATAAAGAAAGGAGGAGAAGAGCAGCATGGGCAGTGTGCAGTGCAGCATGTCACGTGTCGTGGTTCAGTATCTTACAGAAGAGGAGGCTCATGCTAGCAGAGAAACCAAAGAAGATGTCCGTCTGCCTCTTGAAGCACTTGGGTGGAGGTGTGCATTGATGGTGAAAACGTGAAAGAGGAGGACATGGCATAACCTCCTCTTGTAGCTAGGGGAGGGAAAGAACATACAGATAACCCTGTCTAGAAGTGGCTGGTGGGAACGTGGTGCACAAAGGTACAGAAGGTACCTCGGCAGCTGGAGCCTGTACAGCTGGGTGGTCCCTAGGCCAATATTTCACAGTTCATAGTGCCAATAGATCATAGTTCCATAGTACCAATACGCCACTACCCAATGTTTCCATGAGAAGGGGCACTTGTGATGAAGCATCGCGGAGAGAAGTTTTGTCTTGGAGTAGTGGTTACTGTTTAACATCAGCTTAGGTGGGCAAGGAAAGTGAGATGGGCATTGGCTGTAGTGGTGAGCTACCCTTTGTTTTTGAAATGAGTCAGGCCCTCGTGGTCATTTTGGTTGAACACTCCAGAAAAATGGGAGATTTAATTTCTATCAAATTATTTGGTTTTTTCTTATGGAAGGCAAGTGTGAAGTGGCTTCAGGTAGATACATACACAGTTGGATTTTACCACTGGATGTGGTCTGTAGTGGTTGTTATCCCATGTGAAACAAAAGGGGGAAAAACTGTTTTGGAGACAGATGTTGCTGTTGCAGAAATGCAGTGTCCTGAGCTCTGGTCTGATACTGCCTTGTGGAATTGTTTGGGTTTTTACTGCTTTAACTTGACTGGAAGGAATAGGTGTTTGAGTCTGTTTGCAAGGCAGGAAAAGGGGTGGTTTAGTCAAGCTGTAGAGCTGGTTACACCATAGGGGCTTATTGTAACCATTCTGACCATTTGTCTTTCTCTTCCCTGGAAGTAGTGTATTTTAGCACCTGAGAAGTTTGATCTTTGTTATATTTAGGCAGCTCTGTTCATTTGGTAAATCCAGTTCCTGTGATCTTATGGTAAATGCTCGGGGGCAGCTATTCCTGTTTATTATATTCCCATGAAAGAAATCACAGCATCAGCTGCAAGAAAGCCAAGTGACCTGTCACTGTGAACTCCCCTCTAAAGACCAACCATCCTGAGACAAACTTGCTGTGAACACTATAGGTGTATGTTATAGGATATATTCCATGGTTCTTTGTGCTGAAACTTGCTATAAATCTCCCCCAGGCCCTGGAAGGAGATTTTGTCTGCCTCTCCTTCTGCGGGATTTGTGGAACTGTGCACAAATGACTGATTTTCCCTTTTCTCCTCCTGAAAGCAGGCAAGCTGCAACCATGGTTAGATTTGACCCCAAGACTCATAAACTTAAAAGTACTCCTCTCTTGGGTGAGATAGTTTTTTGTAGTAATCATGTTTGAATTAAAACAGGTAAAAACTCATGTTAGTTTTGTGCAGTTACATAACAAAGCCGTAATCTCAAGYTTCCTTATTAACTTTAGTTCCTGATAATGCAAACGAAGGTCAGTGATACCATGTTTCTGTATCTTCATGCAACCTCATGGAAGGAGGTTCGATGTGCAGTTTCCCTGGTCTCTGACTGCATTGTCTTAAGCAAGAGAAGGGAAAGGGTATGTGGTCAGACATGAAGCTGCGCTCAGTCATTCCTGCAGAGAAGCAGTAAGTGCTGTCTGGTGCATAAGTCAGTGCAGATCCCTGCAGAGAGGCAGATGAAGATGTGAAGACATTTTTCTGGAGGGGGAGAGACACCCGGTTTGAAGCCTTGGCTGAACAGAGTTGCCTGAGCACTGCTTGTTACTGTTCCGGCTTTGGGAAGAAGGGCAGCTGGACTTTTGAAAATAAGCATCCTGCACTGAGAAGATACTTGTTTTGTACTGCCAGTTTCTCTTCTACAAGGAAAATTAACTCAAGAAGCTTCCAAAATTTGCCAGTGCTTGGCAGAGAAGGGCTCACATACCTTTTGCTGTGGGCTGCTGGAGCTCCATGCCTCTTGTGGTGAGTGATTCAGATCGCTTAAAGAACCACTGTCAAAAGTATTAGCAAAAGTGGTTTTAATATGATGTTGTAAAAGTGCGACTTAACAAAGTTTGGTGGCAAGGTTCAGTCTATTACTGTACAGCACAATCATTTGAACAATGATTCAAAGTTACCAAGACACAAATCAAAGTTACCAAGACACAAATTAAAGTTACCATACTACAATGTTATGCGCAATATCGGTCGCTTACCAAAGATCTGCCGTTGGTAAAAGGTCTCTCTGCCTCGAGGAGCAACCTTGGGAGGCGTCCCAGCTCAAGGGGAGATCACTGCCATACCGCCACGCTGCCTAGCAGGGAGAGCTCAAAGAAGGCTCACTTAGGCTGTCATATTTATGGAATAAAGTGGTTGGGTTGTAGTCAAATTACATGTGATGGGAAAGGTATGCATGAGACTCCTTGTACCCACAACTTTCTTTGTTCCTTGATAAATGAGTCTTTGAAAAGCCACCCGCTATTCATGTGTTAATCGCATGATCGGTGTTCCAAGCTCATATGCATCGATGCTCACTGTGTCACTCTGCTCCTCTGTGGGTTTTCAGAGAACAGGTTGGAACTAGAGGAGTTCTTGGCTGGGCTACAGCTCAGGCCTTTACCTCCTTTGGAGCCAGTACCAAACTACCGCTAGTTTGGTTAAGCGGTCGAGTGCATCCGTCACACCTCTTTGATGCTCTTGCATCTGTAGCTCCCTGTTCTGCCTCTTCTCTTTAATTTGTGTTCATGTGAGAGCTCCATGATGCTGCTTTGAATATCAGAGCCAGCAGCAGTGCAGAAACTATAAGGATTAAAAAAGAGCCTTCCTGCTTTACTGTCACCTCACTATCAGCTTTATTTTCTTGTAGTGATGACTCAGATGAGAGGGAGGTACCTAGTTTCAGTTAAAAGAGAGACACGGGGAAGAAAGAGAGACATCAGGTACTTTTTGCATTTATTATTAACTTAATTTAATTAGGAAAAAGTAGATCTTCTGTGAAAGCAGGGCATCTCTGTCCTCTTCCACTACTTTTTCCACATGTAGCAGTTTTACAAACATTTACCTGTCTTTGCTTAAACAAGAAGTAAAGCARTACATGGAAAATGTACATGGATTCTTATGTCATTTGCGTTATTTGAAGCTCACATCACTGATGTTTCTTTTTTATGAAAAGAGATAGTTCAAAGACAGCAGTGAAGAAGAGGTTGTACGCACCAAGTCCTACAAAGCTTTTGTGAAAAACAGTGTTGGGGYGGAAAACAGACTTTATGAATGTTCCCGCAGAGCGAAGGCTGAAACCTGCAGCATCAGCAGGTCCCCCTCTGCCTGATGTGCCCCGGGCGGGCAGCGGGCACGTGCTGCTGGCTGCTCCCACGCCGTGCCTCCTGCCTGGCTGCTGGAGGAAGCAGCAGAGAAACGGGGGCTTTGAGGGCTGGGGGCAGAGTGAAAGGCTGGGAGATGCAGTTTAGGGAGGAAGGGAGTTGGACTTGCTGCAAAAATGTATACACATACAGTAGGAGTTCATAAGGAACGAAGTTTCACTAATTAGGCTGGTTGTGGAAAAAATCTGTTTTCTTGTTAGCATGTCTTAACCTTATTCATTCATTTCCTGAGTATAATTCATTTCTCTTGCCTGCTGCAAACCTTTGGTAGTTTGTTTATTTATTTTTATGGGCCTTAGACAACTTAGAGAGTTTAGTAAATTCCATATAGCATTCCTGCATGACGCACATTCAAGATGAAATTCTCATTTTGGTAGTTCTTCTAGATTAAATAACAGAGTCACAGTCTGGTTTATTGTGGCTTTTTTCCCAATAAAATCTGCATTATTAAAATCCTATTTAGCTCTTTTGTATCCCTGCCATTCTCAAGCAATAACTAGCCTTAACTAGACAGCATAATGGTTCTGTTTCATATTTCTGAATAAAATATCTACTTCCATATGTATAAACTAATAAAATGTAGCACAACTGTTATAGAGACACTCAGTGCAGAATTAATCTTGATGGCGCACAGTGTAGAAGTGGGACTAATAAACATTATCTTTAAGCAAAAAAATCAGCGGCATATAAAGTACGTAAGATTATTAGAGCACTGTGATCCTGAAAATATTCTCATCCATATTCCTGTTAATATTTAATATATATAAAAATATTGTAGATACAGCTGTACAGTTCCATGGGCTGCTTTTTTTTAGTCACCTTAATATACCACACATTCTGCTTTATCATAGTAGACCGAGTTTGGCTAGGAAAGTTCAAAGAGAAGATGAAGAAAGTATCTGGTGTTTTAATATTAAATTATATGCCCATCATGATTAAAAAAAAAAACAGTGGGTTGGAAGGCCCTCTACAATGATCTACAGGTATCACAAGACCTTTCAGATCTCTTTTGTGTGGCTGGCATGCGAGAGCACCATGGCAGATAATGGGAGAAAAGACTGGTTTTGCACATCAGATTACATGATAGCAGAAGGGTTTCAGAGCTGGAGCTGGAAGACATCCTCTCAGAGACCTTATCCAAATCCAGGACCCCATCAGCTGGCATTGCTGTGGTGCAATACAGCAGCATCTTCCTTCCAGGCAGGCATGCATTTGTGCATGCATTTGCGATACAAGTAATGTAGCACTACAGACTGGTTTTTTTCTCATTCCATGGGAAGGACAGAATTGGTCAGTGGAACAAGGTATCTGCTGCCCAGCTGTCTGCTGGGTGGGATTATGGCATGAAAGAGAAACCAGGCATTGCGCTGCAATACATGAGTTACAGGCTATTTGTGGAGGAGTGTGAAGAGGGAGTTAAGTGTGTGAGTCACACTCCACGCACAGGGGCTGATCGCAGTTAAGTGGAAGCAGAGATTTGCAGATCACATACGCTGATTGTCAGTGAAAAATCATGACTGGAGGGGAGGCTTCTGGTGGGCTACTGTGAAGGGTCAGGAGTAAGCCTGATACTATTTAGMATTTTCAGTTGCAATGAAGAACCAAGCACAAAATGATTACTCATAAAATTTGTGGGTAACACAAAGCTTGGTGAAATGGTAAATTTTGCTTCAGAAAGGATAGTAATGAAAAGTAATCTTTATTGCTTGGTAACTTGGGTTTAGTCAAAGAGATACACTTGAATACAGACAAAAGGCAAATTATAGTTAGGGACTAGTTAAAGACACGGAATTGAGAAGAATAGGAGTTTTAAAGGTTATCAGTAGAGAATTGATTTTGCAACAGGAGGTGACATCTTTGAGACTAATACAAATGCATTATGTCCTGTTCCTGAGATGCATTTTTAAAGGAGGTATGCAATAGATGGATGTGGTTCAGAAAGTATTTGAGGGCTGGGAAAAGTGCTTGATACTGTGAAACCTAATCTGTTTTTTAGATCAGCAAGAAGACTGAGAGATGACTTCTTGTGTGGTGTATAAACAAGCAGGGAGAGAAAAAGTAGTCACAAAAGACTCTTTAATCTATTGGACTGAGGTTTAATAAGATCTGGTAGCTGGAAGCCAAAGCCACAGAAATTCAAATGAGCAGTCTGGCACAAATTCTTCTCAGAAGAGTGCTTAGCTATAGAAAAACCTAAAAAGAGAAAAGAGGAGGTTTTTGTGCTGCTTTCAGATCAAGACTGAATCCCTTCTTGGAAGATATTCTATAGTTAAATACTACTACAAATTACAGGAGTTTCTATAGAAAAATGTAATGGTCTGTGTTATACAACTGATCAAGCTATGTAATTCAGTGGTAGTCCTATATTTGGCCTTTATTTTACGAACATGCAGTAGACGTGATAGCATTYGTGTTAGTATGGATCTGTTGAGAAATTAAGCATACTTATAAACTGAAATGACATATTTATAGTTGTACTGTTTAATGGGACACACCAGGTGCTTTGAAATTAGTCCTGATCACTTATCCTAATGCAGATCTTTAGTACTGGGAAAACTGGTGCCTGGGCCAAATATTCTCAGATATTAGTTGCTCTTTTCTGGATTATTGTGAAGGCCAAAAATTGCCATTATGTTCTTGAAAAATTGAGTCTTTATCTGACCAGTGGTAACCAGCCACTGGTGACATAAAATGTGGTGTTGCCATGCTGTAACATACAGAGGGGTAAAGCTTGTCAGTGTTGTACCAGTCTGCACACCGGTGAGTTATCCTCATATATGCTTTTCTGAAAGATGTCCAAGGTGCTCTAAGAATTTTAGGTGCAATGTGTTAGATCCGTGATCTGAACTGGAAAGGCCCAGACAACGCTGCCTTGGCTGCTTGAAGTTCAGGAATACTTAGACAATAGGTCCTGAAGAAAGCGTCAGTATTTATTAATTCAGTTGCAAGTATCAAGCTATTCCTTTTAGAGCTAATCTGTGATATTTTCAATTAAAAATTACCACACAAAATTTGTATTAAAAATTAAAACTCTTTTGCTATTGCAGAGTATTACGGTACAGTGCACCGGCAGGTTTTACATGCAGCTGAGTTTTGGATTTTCTTGACTTGAGTCCTACCTCTTTCATGTGCACAATGTGAGCCTCTGTACATAATTGCAGTTAGTTGTATACAGTTCAAGCTGGAGCCTCTGTTTCTAGCAAATCTAAAAATACTAGTGGTTAATAATCAGTGTAAAATTTTGAGTGCCTATTTCTAATGTATGAATTAAGTTAGCTAGCAGCGCTGAGTTACTCAAGGGCCTCTGGGTCTCTTCCCAGCCATCACCACCCCGTTGTGCTCTGGCAGTTCATAGCAGCGCAGTCGTTCTGGTGGAGCCATGTTCTGCACTTGGCCTCTGCAACAGCAACATCTATGATTTTTCCGAGATCTTCCTCAGCAAAACAATCTCCCTCCCCCTTGCTGGGATTTCAGGGCGATGCCACCTGTTCCTCCCGGGTGTGCCTAGGGGAGGTTACAACTTCGCATGAGCGCAGGGCTGCTGGTGGTGAAGCCCCTGCTGTTAGCAGCCTCTGCCTCAAGCATTGGCTTGCACAGAGTTGTTGGGAAGTGGCAGCCACTCTTGTGACCACAAAACTTCCTAAGCTTTTTGTTTCTCCTTGCCTATCTTTTTATATATCTATTAGGCCCCTCTGACTCTGGCATCAGTTTTCTCCAGTGCAGGCGTTCTTGTTTTCAGCTTTATATTCTACAAAATAAGCAACCAGGGATTCACTGGTGCTGCCTTGTTGCTGCATGTGGACTAAGGTCTTTCTCTGATGTCTTTCAGCATTACTTTGACATCATTTTCTACTGTTCGGTTGTGGATAATGCAAATTGGCATTACCTGTCTGAAATCATACTTCA
The DNA here is from genome assembly GCA_035582835.1 of Phoebastria nigripes. Classification (NCBI taxonomy): domain Eukaryota; kingdom Metazoa; phylum Chordata; class Aves; order Procellariiformes; family Diomedeidae; genus Phoebastria; species Phoebastria nigripes. Next base: position 774,076 of record JAYKAV010000955.1, on the reverse strand, counting down.
GTTCAAACTACATAAATTCACAGCTTCCAATCAAGAGCCGATGTCAGAAGGCACCGTGGCAGTTTCACCAAGGCTAGTAAAAAGAGAGCTGATATGTGCAAGTGTGGAATTGTTTGGTACCATTGCCTCACTGAAATAAGGCTAAAAACCTATGGGCTGTTTTTTCCAGATGCCGCAAACAAATTTGTGCCCACATTTTTGCAGGAGATCTTCTGTTGTTCTGCTTGGCTTGTCTTTTAGTTTTGGCATATGTGACAAGCTTTTAGAACTTTTTTCATGCCACTGTTTGTATTTTTTTCATAAAGTTCTGTATTGAACTTTATATTTGATACCAGTTTTTATTAAACCGTGTATTTTCTAGCTCCCCTATGGTTTCCTTCAGTCCCTAAATGAACATCATATATTCCTTCTGACATACTTGTCTAGCACCTCAGAAATCACTCTCTTGTTGGCTTTGAACAAAACTCCTTATAGTGCTGAGAGCCTTGAAACTGATAAAAGGGCTGGAATTGCACCATCCCAGCCATCCCTTAGTAACAGCCTTAATTACTTTATGCAGGATCTTTCCTCAGCAATAAGTCTGCCTTCTATCTTAGACTGGACAGGCTTTTTTTTCTTTTAAATCGGATTAACATAATCCAGCTCTGGACGTTGCACCTCTGCACTTTTTCAAATGCTTTGGAGAATGTGGCTGCAATGACCAAATCTCTTCCAAGTTTTTATTCAATTTACAAATCATACTTTGCTAGTTGAGAAGATAGCCTACGTATTGCTCTGGGAACCTGTCGTGGTTTAACCCCATCTGGCAACTAAGCACCACACAGCCGCTCGCTCACTCCCCCACAGTGGGATGGGGGAGAGAATCGGAAGGGTAAAAGTGAGAAAACTCGTGGGTTGAGATAAAGACAGTTTAATAGGTAAAGCAAAAGCCGCACACGCAAGCAAAGCAAAACAAGGAATTCATTCACTACTTCCCATCGGCAGGCAGGTGTTCAGCCATCTCCAGGAAAGCAGGGCTCCATCACGCGTAACGGTTACTTGGGAAGACAAACGCCATCACTCCGAACGTCCCCCCCTTCCTTCTTCTTCCCCCAGCTTTATATGCTGGGCATGATGTCATATGGTATTGTCCTGGTTCCGGCTGGGACAGAGTTAACTTTCTTCCTAGTAGCTGGGGGGGTGTGCTGTGTTTTGGGTTTGGTATAATAGGAGCGTTGATGGCCCATTGATGTTTTGGGTGGTGCTGGGTGGTGCTTGCACCGGGGATTTTTCGGCCTCCCATGCCCTGCCAGGTGCATGGGAAGCTGGCGGGGGGAGCATAGCCAGGGCGGTTGACCCAGCTGGCCAATGGGGTATTCCATACCATGCGACGTCATGCTCAGTATAAAATCTAAGTGTGTGTGTGGGCTCTGTCAACACGGGATGGGCTCTCGTGTATCGGGCAACGCGTTGGTTCGGCGGGTGGTGAGCAATTGCATTGTGCATCGCCTGCTTTGTATATTCTATTGTTGTTGTTCTTGTTATCACTGTTACTATTACTGTTCTACTTTGTTTTATTTCAATTATTAAACTGTTTTTATCTCAACCCATGAGTTTTCCTACTCGTGCCCTCCCGATTCTCTCCCCAATCCTACTGGAGTCGGGGGGGTGAGCGAGCGGCTGCGTGGTGTTTAGGTGCTGCCAGGGTTAAACCACGACAGGTATGGAATATCCCTTTGGTCAGTTGGGGTCAGCTGTCCCAGCCGTGTCCCCTCCCAACTTCTCGTGCACCCCCAGTCTACTCGCTGAGCACTGCTCAGCAATAACGAAAACATCACTGTATTATCAACACTGTTTTCAGCGCAAATCCAAAACATAGCCCCATACTAGCTACTCTGAAGAAAATTAACTCTATCCCAGCCAAAACCAGCACAGAACCTTGTAGGTGGTGACTGTCAAACTCTTTTTAGAAGTAGCAGTTGATGGCTTCTGGTGAGTATCAGCTAGCATTGGCCTCTGATGAATAAAAACCTATTATACCCGTGATAAAGAGACATTGACTGTTTTACCATTTTAATGTATTAAAATGTAGGGTTTTGCAAGGACATATATTATGTAATGTTCAGTTTTGTCTGTGGCTCAGTCTCTTGTAAGGAAACTTTGTCAGTGTCCCTCCTCAGAAATACTGGCTGGCGCTCAGTTCAATTTGTTTGCTTCCTACGATGATACCTCAGGGCTGGAAGCCCCATGAACAAACTTGTACTGTTTTTCACATTCTTTATTGGGATTTGCACTCACATCTGCTGCGCAGCTGCACCATCAGGATCACTGATACAGGCAAGACAGAGAATCCTTGTTGACCATTCTATGTGTTTTCACATCCTTTTCTCATTTGGAGGGGAAACATGGTGGTGATGGCCACTGTCTATTTATACTCCTCTGTGAACTTTGTTCCTGTGCTTGCTGTTTCTCTCATGTGGCATTCTGGTATTCGTTTGTCTTTGCCCAGAACCCCCAGCTCTCATCAAAGATACTTAGACTCTTGGATAACTGTTCTAGAGTTCTTCCTGTACCAAAATGGCACATAGATTAATGGTTTTTGTGCTAACAAACAGCTTTTGTGTTTCTGACTGAAAATTCAGGCATGCCCAAGATAACCTATATCTCACCTAGAGGAGACAGTGGGCATGTGCCATGCATTGAAGCATGGTGCAGAGGTACCAAACAAGTGTTGACACTTGATTTTCTCCCACAAGGTACAATGTCATGCAGTTGAACAGATCTACCTGATCTTTCAGATCTACCTGAAAGCAGTAGAGCCCTGCAACAGCATGCCAAACATAGAATCATAGAATCATAGAATCATTTAGGTTGGAAAAGACCCTTAAGATCATCGAGTCCAACCCTAAAACTAACACTGCCAGTTCACCACTAAATCGTGTCCCGAAGTGCCATGTCTACACGTCTTTTAAATACCTCCAGGGATGGTGACTCAACCACTTCCCTGGGCAGCCTGTTGCAATGCTTGATAACCCTTTCAGGAAGAAATTTTTCCTAATACCCAATCTAAACCTCCCCTGGCACAACTTGAGGCCAACTTGAGCAAAAAAGCTCTCTCTTAACAAGTAGCTGAGGTGTGCACCTCACTAACATAGTCATGGTGCTTCCAGTCCTAATACTAGTGTGCTTTGTACTAATACAGCATCTGTGTGCCATGTCCCATAATGTCTCCTGAAGATGAGAGTGTTGCACAGTTGCCTCAGCATTTGGCCTAGTCCACGTCCTCCAGATTTTCCCTGGTTAGGGCATCTAAATGTTTCTTTCACATTCTTACTTATATTGTAGTCTTACAGGGGCAGGGTTGCACCTTTAGCTAGTCTTCATTTCCCTTCTGAAGAACCAGAACTACCTACTCCCTTGCTTGTTTGTCAGAGCAGCAAGTGATTCTCACTCCACTTAAGCTGTTGCCGTGTGGTAAGCAGCATAAATCGCTGACGTTGTAAAACTGTCGGTCATTTGGACTCTTATGACGCTGCTATGTTCTTCCAGGTTGTTCCTCAGTTGCCTGTTCCTTGCTTCTCCAAAGAAAGGTATAGCTGAGCGAGACCAAGAGTGAGGCATGCTTTTATCCTCTTAATTTATACGCGTTTTGTTGGTAAAAGCTACAAACTGAGTCTTTTCCAATGATCTATTTATCCATATGTATATTTAACTTACCAGCTTACAGGGTATTTGCTCACCACTAAACTCCAAAACTACACTTATTTTTCATTAGCTGTGCATTTACTTTGAGCACTAGGCATTATTTCAGGTGCCATTTTGGCTTGTCTGCCTTGGACTGCCCTGAGGTTAATGGTGTGGTACTTTGTTGGTTCATTCATCACTGCTGTGGAGCCAGCAGCATTGCTGGTTTAGTCCTGTGCGGGGTGTGAGTGCTCAGCTGGAGTGGGCAGACTTGTGTCATTCTTCAGCCTTTCTTCAAACACCGGCCATGGCACTAGACAAGGCATCTGTGTTCTTCAAACACCATGCCTGGTGTTTGAAGAACACAGATGCCTTGTCTAGTGCCATCAGGTGCAATGCAGTGTTTATTGTAGATTCCTCCACATGCCTTTTTGTCCCACGGGTCTTCTGATCCCAAGTTCTGTTTAGGTAATTTATTTGCTAGACAAATCCTAGTGGCTTTTTAAAGGGCTAATTCTGTGATCCCAGTAATTCCCTTCTGAGTTTTTTCGATCAGATGTCAGCCACAACCAGGTCTGTTACTCAGCTGCTCCACCTCAAATGACAAGACCAATTCTTCACCGTAGGTATGTTGCAAACTCTCTTGTTCCCACCTTCTTTTGGGTGTCTGTTTAAAATAGCACTTTTATGAAGAAAGTCCTGCACTTTCAAATTTCAGTGTAGCAGTTTCGTAGCTAGCTGTCACTGTCTCTGCCTGCTGCTCACTCCTCCGTGCTCCTGGTTGCATGCACACAGCTTGCCTGAGCTTGAAGGGTTTGCCAGTTCCAACTCCAGGCACCATGAAGCACCTAAACTGCTTCTTGAACTGAGAAAGATAGGTTGACCACAGAGAAGTCAGTCGTCTGTATTTTGTTTTTCCTTCTGTAGTGTTCAGAAATCATGCAGAGCCAAAGTCTGCTTCATCCAGTGGGCACAATCCAGTTAGCGTTGCACGACAGGAGGGGCACAGCCACCAGCTGCAGTCGCTTTCTGCCAGATCTTCCTAAAAGCGCAGTTCCCCACAGCTGGCAAGCACGTTCTTGTACAGAGTTGCATAGTGGCCAGAATGCGATGTGTCTGTTAAACCTGCAGTCCAGCCAGAGTGCCCAGGCTTTTTGGAAAAAACAAACAAACAAACAAAAAACCCAACCCAAAGCCCTTTAGACTTCAGCTGTGAGCCTTTTTGTAAGAAAAAAGGTAGAACTTATAAATGAAGTCAGTGAACTTTGTAGTTGTTTTCTGCACCTTGTTACTAGAAGCAGAGTGACTGTATTAAAGCCACTGACAGAGATCATCCTGCAAACCCAAATGGTACTATTTATCCCAAATCCCTAAAGTGTTTCCTGGGTGGGCTCCCCAACTTCTGGAATGAACACAAGACTGTCGAGAATAGCAAAATTGAGTAACCTGAAAGATACTGGAAATCAAAATTATTGAGACGGGTTTTGTAGCTATCTTCTCAGAAGACAATGAGTATTTAAGCTTAGCTGTTTCCTAGCTTGTTGCAGCCTGGATGCAGCCCTAGCAGACTCGGATGTATGAAGAGCTGGCAGCACACCCTGCCCTGGAAAGCCTCAGGTCTGTCACCATGCATCTGCATTAGCATGCAAAGTCAGAGTCATCAATGTCATTTGCAAGACTCAGATAGAATACAGAAACCAAATTATGTATCTCAAGACTATCTTCAGTAAAAACAAACCATGTTTTCCGTTCCCTTTTGATTCCGTGTTCAGTTAGACTGGGCTGATTTGTTTTATTTTCGTCTTCATGCCATATGAAACACCACATTTAAGCTGCTTGCTATATTCAAGAGTCCAGATCTGTTTCTTGTGTGATTAGCTCTTGTTGCATGGATGTCACCAAGTCTGAATTTGGGTCAATGTCTGACTATTAATAAGAAAGGAGTCTTATTAATTCCCCCTTTTTTCCCTGTTTGTTTCTTTGGGTTATTTGGTTGTGAAGCAAGGTCATTGCCAGTGCATTTCTTAGCACTATTTGATGTCTCTCTGATTGGAATATTTCTGTTTAAACAAGTACTCTTTAAAAAAAATTCATGGCTATCAACACTTTTCTAATGTATATGTGACCTCAAAGTGGAGCTGGGACTCTTCCTCCTTACTTCATCTTTGCAGATTTTACGGAGCTTCGAGCTTATTGCATTTTGCTCTCATTCCGTTCAGTCCATTTTGTTGTCAGTAGGGTCTCATCGCTGTATGTGGGTAGATTGCCTGGGTCTGCATCTTTTACATCTTTTACATCTTTTACATTTGATTTAAGGTGAGAATCTCTGAGTGTTTTATCTATCTCATAGCAATAAAACTTTCCTCTTTCTTCCTGAAAATTGTGGAATTTAAATTAGCTCTCCTGTGTGCTTGTTTAATGCTCCTTCAGAATGGCAGAATATTTTTAATTCAATTTTTCTTTAAATAGACATACTATTCTTGTTTTTCTAGATTGGCTTAGAACCCTTGATAACTAAACCTTTGACCATAATTTAAATTGTCATTTTTTTCATTATTTTATGGTGAACACACAAAGCAACACTTTTCAGAATTCAGCTTGTCAGATGATGCTATTTCTTCCTATGCATCTGAGAGGAAACATAGAAGATGAGAGTTAATGTTTCTTGCAGTTGACTTTTTTAACTTGAATATTTTATTGCAGAATGACAAATGAACAGAACGTTTCATTTATTTATTGAAGTTGTATGTTGTATTGATGTATATAACCTTGCAGGGGAGTGCAAGTATTGCACTACCCTCTTCATTAGAATGGGTGACAGTGTTGTCTAGTAATAAATTTGGAAAATAAAAGTGAAAAGGTGTACTTTAGTGGGCCCCTGAGAGCAGAATTTGTGATACTTTGTGGAATATTCAGTCAAAGCTCTGAAGAAGTTCATAGAACAAGTTATACAAAAGAGCTTCTAATGCTAACTATGCTTCTAATGCTAATACACTTCTAAAGCGTATTAAATCTTAAGATTTAAGGTCTGAATAAAAAGCTTGTTGCAGAAAGCATACTAAGAAAGTATTAGTGACTTCTGAGTTTCTTACGTCTATCTATACATCTGTATACTGACTACACAAAGATCACAGGAGATACAGAATCACAGAAGAGCTGAGGTTGCCAAGGACCTCTGGAGATTATAGTCCAACCCACCTGCTCAGAGCAGGCTCAGCCAGAGCAGGATGCTCAGAGCCATGTACAGTCAGGTTCTGAATTTCTCCAAGGACAGAGATCCACAACCTCTCTTGGCAACCTATTCTAGTGTCTGACCACATTCAGAGAAAAAAAGTTTTTTCTTATGTTTAAATGGAATTTCCTGGATTTCAGTTTGTGCCCATTGCCTCTCATCTTGTCACAGGGCACCGCTGAGAAGAGTCTGGCTCCATCTTCTTTACCCCCTCCCATCAGATATTTATATACATTGATAAGATTCCCCCTGAGCCTTCTTTTCTCCAGGCTGAACAGTCCCAGCCCTCTCAACCTCTCCTATTATGAGAGATACTGAAGTCCTTTAATCATCTTTGTGGCCCTTCACTGGGCTCAGCTCCAGTATGTCCATGTCTCTCTTGTAGCAGAGAGCCCAGAACTGGACACAGAACTCCAGGTGTGGCCTCAACAATGCTGAGTAGAGGGATAGGACCACCTCCCTCAACTTGCTGCACATACTCTGCCTCATATAGTCCAGGAGGCTGCTGGCCTTCTTTGCCACAAGGGTACATTGCTGGCTCATGGTCGATTTGGTGTCCACCAGTATCCCCAAGTTTTCTTCTACAAAGCTGCTTTCCAGCCAGCTGGCCCCCGGCATGTACTGGTGCATGAGGTTATTCTTGCCCAGCTGCAGGACTCGGTATTTCCCTTTGTTGAACTCGGTATTTCCCTTTGTTGAACTTTGAGATTCCTGTTTGCTCATTTCTCCAGCGTGTTTCCATCCCCCTGAATGGCAGCAAAACCATCTGGTCTCTCGGCCACTCCTCCCAATTTTGTATCATCCACAAACTTCTTGAGAATGTACCCTGCTCCATTGTCTAGGTCGTCAATTAAGAGGTTAAACAGTGTTGGCCCCAGTATCGACCCTTGGGATACACAACTAGTGACTGGCCTCCAACCGGACTTCTTGCTGCTAATCCACAACCCTTTGAGCATCACAGTTCAGCCAGTTTTCAGTCCAGCTCACTGTCCATTTACCTCACCCATATTTCATCAGCTTGTCTATGAGGATTTTATAGAAAACAGTGTCAAAAGTCTTCCTGAGTCAAGATAAACAACATCCACTGCTCATCCCTCAGCCAGCCAGTCATGTCCTTGCAGAAGACTATCAGGTCAGTCAGGCATGATTTCATCTTCATAAATCCATGCTGACTAATCCCAGTCACCTTGTCCTTCATGTGTTTGGAAAAGGTTTCCAGGAGGATTTTTTTCTATCACCTTCCCAAGGATTGAGATGAGTTTGACCAGCCCGTAATACCTGGGATCCTCCTTCTTGCCTTTCTTGAAGGTTGGAGTGACATTTGTTTTCTTCCAGTCAATAGGAACCTCCCCCGATCACCAAGACCTTTCAAAGAGTATTGAGAGTGGCCTTGCAATGACACTGGCCACATCTTGTCACATCCCATGCATGGACTTCAGTATATCCAGTTCACTTAAGTGTTCCCTAACCTGATTCTTTTCCACCAAGGTTAAATCTTCCTTGCTCTAGACTTTCCCACTGGTCGTGGGGATTCCTGAAAGCAAGTCCTACTAGTAAAGACTGAGGTGAAGAAGGGATTGAGTATTTCAGTCCTTTCTGTGTCATTTGCCACCAGGTCCCTGCATCATTCAGCAGTGGGCCTGCATTTTCCTTAGGCTTTTTGTTTTTTGCTGCTGTTACACCTGTAGAAGCTTTTCTTGTTGCCAGTTGAATCTGCCCTCACCAGATTGAACTCCAGGTGGGTTTTGGCTTCCCTAAATCCATTGCTGTTTGCTCAGATAGTGTCTCTATATCCCTCCTGGGTCACCCGGCTCCTCCTTCCACTTCTTGTACACGTCCTTTTTATGTCTGAGTTTAGTCAGGAGCTCCTTGTTCATCCATGCACACCTCCTGCCACCTTTGCTTGATTTCCTGCACATTGGTATGGTTCATTCCTGAGCTTGGAGGAGCTTGAACTTTTTTTCCCTTCTCTCAGGATCCTGAACTCCACCATTCACAGTCACTGCAGCCAAGGTTGTCCCTGACCTTCACAGCCCCAGCAGTTCTTCCTTCCCCGTAAGCATGAGGTCCAGCAGAGTGTCTCCCTTCCTTGGCTCCTCAGTCATCTGCGTCAAGAAGTTATCATCAGTGTGTTCCAGAAACCTCCTGCACTGCCTGTGCCCTGCTGTGTTGCACTTTGGCAGATATTGGGGTTGCTGAAAACCCTCATGATGACCAGGACCTGCAAACATGAGGCTTCCTCAGTTGTCTGAGGAAGGCCTACCTCAGGACCTTGTATTCCTGATGAGGCAATCTGTAGCAGACACCCACCACAGTGTCACCATAAGCTCTCAGCTGGTGTCCCAGGGCAGAGGTCCATGCATCCCAGCTTCCCTCTCACAAACAGGGCGACTTGCCCTTCCAGTCTGTCCTTCCCAAAGTGCCTGTACCCATCCATGGAGCACTCCAGTCCTGTGATCAGCAGTTATTTTTAAGGACACCATTAGTGCTGTTGCTTCAGGAGGTAGTCCTAGCTGTTGAGGCAGATTCCTAGCAGTGTGGTATTATGCAGTGCAGGGGAGGGAACAGCAAGTATTTGTCAAGACATGCAACTTTAATTATTTTCACAAAATTTAAATTCAGACAGACAGAAACTAGTTTCCAGGAAACTGTAGCTTCCTCAGAAGTGCTCATGATTAACTTAATTAGCGTTTTTTTCTGATTGCTACACATGCTTACACATATTGARAGTAAACATAGTTGAATGAGCATTTACCTGGCAATAGAACATGGAAGCTTATGAAAGCATTAATTTTATTCAGATATTGCTGACACTATACAATGATTCTGGACTATACAATGATTCTAAACTACCTTTAATTGTATGTTGTATTTTATATGAAACATTGGAAAAAGAACATAAAGAATGGAATTTATCTCCTCCAGAGCACAAATGTAACTGATCTGTTTCGATAACAATAGTCAGTAACATGCCAGATTCATGCAGAAATAGCATATGGAAAAAACACGGGGCTAGTCTGCACTGCTGTGTACCGTGCTGCTTGCACGAGCCAAGCTGGGGCTAATCAGAGCAGAAGAATCCATCCGTCTTCAACAGTTTATCAGATGTCGATTTTATACAGCTGGGGCTTTTTAGTTGCTAGATTTTTTAGTTATTTGTTCTTTTACTATAGTAGTATAAACAGAAGAGATGTATTCTTACTCTTCCGTATTTGACTACGCTCTGGCCAGAATTTGTTTTCTGCTTTAGCTGAGAAACTGCTGTGCACATACTGATGTTCATTTTCTTACACGGTCATTGCTCTACTTGTTCTTCCATCAGGAGGCATGTTTGACATACTGGAGTATGAGTGAGATTGGACCTAAAAAATTCTATTTTGGTCTGTTTACCTTCACTGTAGAATTTCCTTTTTTCTAAAGTTCTTGGTGAATGCTAAGAGGGAAACATAAATAAGTTGGGCAATATGTCAGGGAATTTATGTGACTAGCAGCTTGGTTACCAACTAATGTCTGTTGTCCTCTGCATCATCTGCATTCAGAAGAAAAGACAGGGGTTTGAAATAATGGAGGCGTGGAACCTTTTGTCATTGTTGCTTTTGAGAATGGAGAATTTAAAAATGTAAAATAAGGAGACTACCAAAGCAAGGGGAGGTCTGCGGGTAGTACTGCAACCTTTAATAGCCATATCTGCACCTCTGTATTGATAGAGTAGAGGTGTATTTATATGTGATGTTGTTCCTGCATCTTAAGTATCTCCTGTGAGCCTGGGAGTTGCACCGAAGGACATGAAGCTGCTGTGGAAGCCTTTGGTATTTAACTTGCATGTTGGGCTTTTTATTCTACGCGAGGGTCACTGCTCCTCCATGCCAGCAACCAGCCTCTTCCTTTCCCCACTGTAGGAGATGCTTAACATAGACCAATAACTCAAAGCCCAGTTGTACAAGGTCCTGAGTAACCTGCTCTCGTTGATCCAGCTTTGATCAAGAGAGTTGGATTAGGCGATTTCTTAATCTCTCCCTTCCAACCTCGGCTATTCTGGCATTCTGTGAACTAATCGACCAGAGCCACAATAACTCCCCAGATGCCTAATGAGCTTTAATACCCTTGCCAGGATTTTCATTCCCTTCAGTGTAATCTACTCCAGGCGCACATTTGCAGAGGAATATTGTTAATAATAACAATATTTTATCACATGGAAATTTTATCCAAAGAAGTTAGCATTGTTTATTGTCTCAGTTTCTGTTGGTGGTAACACTGCTATATCATGACAATTGGAGATGTTCCTGATTTTAACTGCTGTAAGAGTGGTTTGAATCTTATCTTTTGCAGACAAGCTGAAGAATAAACTTTCCTTTCAAATACACATGAAGGTCTTAGCCATGATACCTGCATGCACAACCGTGAGATAAAGTTAATATTTATTCCACAAGTGGAAGGAGAACATAATGCTGATATAAAGAGCTTCGTTTTCAGTAGAGTTGATATAAAACACTGCTGCCTGTCAGTCACATTATGAAGCGGTTAAAATTTATTTTATCAAAGTGGGCACAAAACCCTCAACAAATATTATAACTAAATATTACAGTTATGTGTCTTTCTGCAGTTTTCTGTACCACATTTCATCAACCCCTGTCAGTTTTGCGTCATATAATAAGGGTACTGGCAACCCAGCACCTCTTCTTGAGCTCTGCTGAAGTACGGAAGTCTGCATTGTGGATCTGAGAGGAGGATTGTGTCCAGTGGGTGTGATTACTCTTTATTACACCTAAAGGAAGTAAAATAGTAGGACAAGTTCCTTCTGTTACATCTGTGCTGTTTGATTATCTGTCATGGTTATGAATGCATGTAAATGAGAGCAGAACACATCAAAGACTGGACTTTTCAGTGTATCCTCATTCCTCTTCCTCAGTGTCCTTGTGGTTGAAAAGAAATGCAAATTTGGATTGTTCTTGTTCATGATTACTTGACTCTTATTTTGTTGGGAAAAGGTAGATAACTTTGAGTGCCAATATGTAAGAACTCTGCATGGTTAATTTATGTGGACTACTAGAAAAAGAGATTTTTCCCTATATTAGCTGTATTAATTTGAGGAAAAAGCATGAATCTTGGAAATTCCACCTATGTAAATCTCATCAGCATTAGCTGAAATTCAGGATTTTTAAATTTTTTTTAAAATAAGGTTTCCGTATCTGTGTATGATTAGCAATGAAGTGATAAGATTGGGAGGATGATGTGATTAAAAAAAGTGAACATTTATATGGCTTTATTTGGATATGTAAAGGTGCACATGCTCTTGGTCATCCAGTATGGAGGCAGCTGTATGAACCTCTCTCAACCAGTTCACAGTAACTTCCAGCACTGAAACATTCTGACAGAAGGAAAGTGAAAGGAAAAAAAATACACTCCAAAAAATATGGAAGAAATAGAAGGGCATAAAAATGGTGGTGTGTTACAGTTTATAAAGATGGGGGAAGTTCCTGTCCTTTCAATTGCTGATGTTTGCTTCCTGCATCTTTAATAATGGATTGTCATTTTAAAGTAGTGTGTAGGAACATCATTTCACAGCAGAAAAGGAAACAAGTGCTTGCAAGTAAATTGGTGAGGAGATGCTTTAGTGCCAAAAGATTTTGTGAATAGTGCTTTAGTGAGCGCTCCACAGATACAGTACTTCTCCTGGTCTCTTTCTTTTCACTGGAATTTTTTTGAGGCAATATACTTAAACCAGTTTATTTTGAAAACTACTTCTCTTGAATGTTCTCTGACAATGCGGCTAGACCCACAGTCAGCGACAGCTTTGAGCTGCAGGAACCTCCTCCAAAAAAGCAAAGAGAAAACTCAGAAAAATAGGGATCTGTTTGACCAGCAAAGGTGACTGATTTTTTTAATGGAAAGAACTCAAGGCAGCTAGATATATCAGGCTAGAAATAGCAGCGTTTATGCCTAATTCTTCACTTGTGGACTATGCCCTTGCAAGGCAGGTCTTTTTTGATTTGATCTAACAGTGAATTTTGAAGTTGCATCAAGCTCTCCACAATCTTCTCTGCTTCTTGGGAATTTTGTTTCCAGGCTTGTGGATCTGTTCCAGGTCTCCTACTGTCACCCACTGCCGTCTCCCAGATCTCTTCCTGAGCTTGCTCAGCAGTCCATTGACAGACAGGGCAATATCATTGCTGTCAGAGAAGTCTACTGACCCCATCTTTTCTTAAAGAATTGTATCTTTAGTATCTTAAAAATAAAGCTAATACCAGATGTCACATGGAGTTTGAAGATCCTCAGGAAAATCTCATCAGCATGAGAAACTGTCTGAGGAAAACACAATTCGACTCCTAAAGAGAAATTAATTTTACTCTGCTTTTCATCTCCTCGTACAAGTGGAGTGATTTGGTCACTGTAGCTCCTGTGATGACAAATGCAAACTCAAACTCTGTGATTAGAGTTTGTTTCTTTAGAGCAGGGATGGGGAACCTTCTTTTTGCTGGGGCCTGGGAGACCATACAAACACCTGTACTGGTCTGCTCATTAATGGGTTCCCAAGGATGTCAGCCAGTAACTGCCCAGCCTGGGTGAAATGAAGAGCTACATCTGGCCTTCAAGCTGTAGGATCTCAGATCCTGCTCTAGAAAATTCAGTAGCAGAATTGTATGATATTATTATAAGAGCACCATTAATAGTTTTTAATGTTGTTAAAGCAGCTAATAAGACAAAAGAGATCACCTAAAGCACATCTCATTTTATGGTGCTTTAGTATAGAAACTTGCTATGTAATTAGAAATAAAAACTCAGTAAATTAATGAGATCTTTTTATTGAAATCTTATCTTGTTCCAGCCACAATGTAGCACACACGAACTAACAGTTACAATATCATATCAACCACATGTGTAATGGGATACAAGAGGGAAAACAATGAAGCATCCATCTATGAACATTAAGACATTTATCTGTGAAATTATGGTTATGTTGTTTTTCTTCAGTTGTTGACTACTATTTAGTGCATTTCTCAAAAAGCTAAGTATAATGATCTGTAAATATGCTATGGATATATAGTTCAGTCCTCACAATAAACAACTGCTAGCAGAGTGAATTGTAATTCACTCAAGTTCACTAAATTTTTGTTCACTGCTTTTTGATCCAGAGAAAAGCCTTGAATTGTTCTTATATAGTACCTTAATAAATTAATCTAATAACTTAAATTTATAACAGTGGTGAAGCATGTAGTGCAGCTGCTATTAATTGCAAAATCTTATAGTCCTGTTGAAAATCTCATATGTATTGTTTTTCTTAAAGCTGCCACTTTTCACATCATGCAAGTGGATCAGAATATCTACTGTCTTTAGCTTAAAAGTAAGGAGATATTTGTTTCTGTGGTCACATTAAACATGCTGAAAAGGTACCGTCCGTTTTTTAAGTGGGGCTTATCATTCTCTGATCAGAAGTGCAATGCTTGCCAGTGAACTAAGAAGGAGCAGAAAGGAAAGAAAATCTTTCTGGATCAAGATATATAACCAAATTTACTTTGGCCTGGATTTGGGCTTTATCCGTGGCAAGACTTTTCCTATCTGTAGAGTGACTATTTTGAGAACAAAAGAACAAGCTTTGGCATAAGGTTTTGACCAGCTGCCTTATTGCTGATCACTAGAAAATGCCTCTGACATTCAAAAACGTTGTTGAAATTGTCTGTGAATGTTTTCAGCAGGAGAGGATGCCTGTATGGAGTAGCACTAACAAGGAGGGGAACTTGTGTCATCCCCACTGGTTTACTCATCAGCCTTTGTTAAATGAAGCATTGTGAGCAGGGATCGGGAGGAGAGTTGGCTTTTGTACATTAAACTCCACAGTGCTCTGTGAAGCAAATTTTGTAATGAAAGCCTTGAAAATGTTCTTGACCTGTTGTAGGAAAGGATTACCAGGAGGCAGTTCTTGCATCTATTTTCACAGTGTAAGCTTCCTGATAAATAGTGACCTTGAGATCTTTTATACTGCCTGTTTTGAAAGTCTTTGATAAAGGTAAAGAACTGAATAGCTTTAGATTTACAAAAAGATAATAATCACCTGATGATTTTTAAGAAGCAAATAATTAGCTTAGCCAAAGCTTGTGTAGGCTGAAGGATTTATAATCTTCAGTCTAAACTACTGGCAGCAGGAGTCTTAAAGATCTATGAATTAAGGTTTCTGCCACAAAACCACCTCAAATTTGAATTAAGAAAAGAGCTCAACAAGATTGGTTTGCTTATGGAGAAAAATGTCTGAGGAGCTGACCTCATTTTTACTGGGTGAGGGATGTAGTTATTTAAACATATCTATCAGGAGGAAATTATTGAAATGGCTATGTTAACCATTTGGTAGCAGACTTGGAAAGAGATGGCATTGTGCCTATCCCGAGGCCCGGGGATTTTCAGAATTTTAGGAATCTCCCATAGGATTCTGTGGTCATGAGCTCTTGATTTTGGTGCCACCGAAGCAACCGTGTGACAGAACCTTAAACGTGAATAGTTGGCAAACAGGAGACATGTCACTGCTAGTTGTCTGGGGACAGATTGATGGGCTTTTTAACAGTTTACATAGTCACAGTGTGCTCTGTAAGAGCTCTGCCTGGTCAGAGTTTGACAGCRGAGGGTCAGATGTTTCACTGACACTGTGTAGTTCTGCTAATCTCAGCAGGATTCGGGGGGGGTATTAGTGCAGTAAGTGGTTTATTAGAAGAGATAATTAGCACAAAGCAGATGAGGATTTCATAAATACGGAGACTTGGTCTGCATCACTGAAACCTAGTTACGTGACATGGCAAGTCCGCTTGTTGAGCCTTCTTACCTCTCAGCTCCCTGGTGCTTGGTACATCCATCAGCACACACCCAGGATGGGCAAATCCAGTTGAGGAACAGCCATTTCTGATGAGACCTACCTGGATGATACAGTAATATGAACAAAAGCACTTCAAAAAGCAACACACGCACGCAGTTTCAGTGTCTCCTGCAATGGGAGCTAGCAGGCAGCCAGAACAGAAGTAGGCAGCAGGGCAGTGAGCTGGGGAGCGAGGAGGCACTGGGGAAAAGCAAACCTCAGCTTATCTGTCAAAAGACTCCAGCTACAGTCCTTGGAATTGGCTGCAGACAGAGAAAGCTCTTTGAGCTATAGTCCACCAGGAAATTGAGCTTTCCTCAGGTGGGAATTTAGACTTGCAGGTGAAAGGAGAAAATTAAGCATATGTATAGCATGAAAAATGTCAGAATCTAGGCTACATTTAAAGAAATAACAAATTATTTTGTTTGCTCAGTCCAGGCTTACCTGCAGATTGACAGACAAAAGCTACTTCAAATCAATACATTTTCATCAAAGCAAGTCATATTTTTAGACTCTTTCCATGTTATTAAATATGCATGAAACTGAGAGTCCAGTGCTGCTCACATGGGAATGAGTGAGTGGTTCTGATTGCAGCAGGAGACCTATTGGACTCCTATTGGCTCCCAATACCCGGAGCCTTCCCTTGAATGGCATGTAATTTCCCTCCCACCTTCCTCAGTCTGGTCAAACTCTTGGAAATTATGGCAGCACAGTTTATCTCCTATACATTGATCCAGAAGGGGGACTTTCATCGAAGCACTGTAGAATTACATTTATACATGTAGTATTAAAGCTAATCTAGGAAACTACTGTACTTGAGTAGGTTAGCATTGTCATGAGCCATGTGTCTTTGCTTACTAATGGTATTTTTTACCAGGCACTGAGATAAAATACATTTTTTAAGTCCTCTTCACAGCTTGCTTTTCTAGCCATACATTTGATAAATTTGTATTACATTAGTTTCCCACAATAGGAAATCACTTCAAAACTCTGGGGAAGGTGTCAAAGAAACAGTACTTTCAAAATCACATTTTTGAAACTAAATAGAATTTATTAAGGAAAAAAGACACCACTGTTTCCCTGATCACTCAGTATACAAGACTATCTGATTGGTAATTTGGTAATGTACTGTCAGGATATCCTCAGATATGAGTATTGCCATTTATTAACCACAGACCCCCAGGTGAGGATTTGAAGCGAGGCACGCTTCCAGAACAGAGGAAGCAGTCCTGCAGCACAATCTCCCTCCCCATGTTTCCAGTACCATGGGTACCTAGGGTTTACCTTGTAACTATCTAGCAAGCTTATGATACCATAGTTGTCTCACTGTGCAGACTGGCTTTCAGCCAGCTCGTGCTCTGTTACCGATAAAATCCAGTGCATTTGGAAGGGTTAGTCAATTCTTCTAAGAATTTGTTGCCTTTCATGGCAATGATCTTCTTGACAGTGTATTTGCTATTACAAAATCCTTTCCTGAAAAGGAAAATGTGGGAGATATCCTATTATCTACACTTTGATGTATTGCAAGTGTGGTGTGAAGGAGTTGAGATATTTTGATGGCTATCAGTGATATGTGGCCAAGTTTGTTGGCTACACATAGGATGGGGACTCTCAGAAGTATTCATACACCCAAATAATTGCCAGAACTTCTTTTTTCTAATTGTTGTACCTTTTCACTGGACAAGATATGATGTGTATGATGCAGGTCTCGCTGTGCCGTTGTCATACTGTTGACATGGCATGGCGCTCAGCCCAGGTTTGCTCAGGTTCAAGATGGTCAGACTCAATAAAACAAAAGATCATCCTGATTTCAGTGAGTATCTTCTAGACTTCACATCTATTCTATGCTGAGGTCTTCAGAAATCACTTCGGAAGTAGATAATGACTAATTTGGAGACTTCCAGCTGGGATGTGGTTTAGAAAGCTGTTCATTTCTCTCTCTCAGTTGGGTTTTATCCTTTCCAGCCGAGAGCCAGTAACTAGTGGTATGAGTGCATCTAAATAAGAATTGTGAGGTCTTGGGCCATAAGTGTTGATGTTCTTTCTTCAGTCATCTTTCCTGATGTGGAAGTAAAACCTGCACTCAGTGTTTGTGTTTGTGTGTGTGCCTGTGTGTCAAGTGTGAAGTGTAGGCTCTCTTTTGTATTGACATGGTGCCATACATGTGCCATCGGTATGTTTTCACTGGTTTTAGTAGAATCACATCAGTTTACAAACTCAAGTAACTTACTGTTACTCCAGAAAAAGCAGACAAGACATAATCCCTGCACCATAGGAGAGCAATATATTTCATAAGAGCTTGACCTGTTATCTTTCTGATGTAGCTTTCGTATCACAATAAAAATCATCACTCTGGAACAGAACAGTTTGACAGGATGACTCAGTAGAGCCACAAAATGACAGATGCTAGAAATAAAAAATAAACAAACCGTGCCAGGTCATTGCTGTCAAAGCAGGATCCTTCACCTGTTGTTCCTGCCACTTATGCAGTCAACTGATAGTTTGGGGGCCATGTTTTCTGTTGACAGGACAGGTTATTGATATGACATGAAAATTTAGTATGGTTTTATTTATTTTCTAAGATTACACATTACCTCTCAAGATGTAACTTCTACAGCAGCAGCCACACGCTTTGCTTGTGAACCAGCATGCTCTGTCCCTCTGCTTCAGATCTACTTGCAGCATTGCTTCGCTTCCCGGCTGCTGGGCTTCCCTTGGCTCTCAGGTCTCAGTGTTTGTAACCAAGCCCTCCCCTCGTCCATTTATATGGAGCCAGGCCCCCCAGAAAAACCCCTCGGGCCATATAGCTTAATTCTCCCCAGACTTGGGAGTCAGTCAGCAGAGTTGGGAGGTACCTGCAGTGGTCTCCAGGCAGTTTATTCAGCCTGAACTGTGCCTTCTGTTCACTCTGTAAAAAGGATGGCTATTGCATATCAGCTTTAATGCCAATTAGCTGTAGCTGTAGCTGTCTGTAGTTCAAAGCCTAGCTTGAAGGCAGCTGTATCTTACAGCAAAGCAGGTAGAGCACATTGCAGTGTTCTGTCTGATCTGCCTGTAAACAGAGCTGATGACATGTCACTGAAAATGGTGGTTTGATTATCCAAGAACATAAAAGAACATATCGAAGCACATAAAAGTGGATTGCATATGCTGAATGGTTTTAGCTGGGAGAAGAGCTAGAAGATGCTGAGGAAGATGGTTAAGTTTCCTCTTCTGCCCTAGATCAGAGGCCATATGTCTCAAACAGCGCCCTAAGCTTCTACCAGGGCACTGCCTGGCACTACCAGGCATTTTGGGGTTACTCAGGACAGGAGGAGGAGTCTTTCCAGTTGGCATTGCCTTTCTTGATACTCATAATTAAACATTAATTTGCTCAGGGATTTGAATCCAGAGCTACATCTATATTCATAAATTAAGTAGCATCAGAGAACATTCCTGGGCACTGGAACTCCATCATCTGTCCTGCTGAATTGTTCTAGTGGTCCCTGGCCTGCCCTTAGCCCGTGCTAACCTGAATGCTCCCAAGCCATTTCCCAGCATTGTTCAGGAGTTGGCACAGGCCATTGCAGCGGGCAGTTTGCATGCAGCCGCCCTGTGCTGGAGGGTAATAGTATGGAAGCCATCTGTTCTGTGCCAGTTGGCATCAGTGCCAGGGGCAACCCTGGGCATATTTAATTTCCTAGTATAGATGCAGCCCACCAGCTCCACTTCTTACCTCCCTGTGAGAAATCTCTCTCATTTGTTCAATAGGTATTTCAACCCGATATATAGATATAGAACAGTGTGAAAAAGGGGGACTGAGCATTGTCTACCCAGAAGTCAGGGCAGGGATTTGAATCGAGAACTCCCCAATTTTCTGATGGAGGGTACCAGTCATCAGACAATATGTGTTTGCTGAGGCAATTTGGTCTCAGTGCAGCAATTCAACTTTTGTATGGTGAACTTTGATAGTATATGAGTCAGAGGTACAGGAAGGAGAATGACCCTCCAGCCTGGTGAGTAGGCATGCTCTTGGGAGGGGAAACTCCTGGGCACTTGTCTCTGCTTTGATACATGTTCAATAATACATAGGAGATGAGAGGAGATGGAGCACGTCTGCTAGTATTGAGGTGGTGAGCAATGCGGGTTTAGATTCATGTTGCGGCAGAAAGATGAGGGAATTGCAACTCTGGACCTCATGTTCTGGTTGAGTACTTTTATGCCACAGCATCTGGAAAGGAGATCTTCGACACTACGCATCTTACCCAGATTTCCTTACAGCTTCTTAGAAAAAGGATTTTTGAAAAAGAAACTGTAAAGGTTGGGTTATATGTAGGCCTACATGTTCAAGGTAGAAATGGTGGTGGTGGTGGACGCTTATTTTTGTGAAAAAGATGAGAGAAAAAGAAATGTGGTTTGATCCAAATTGGAGGGGTTTTGACTGCTGTACTGCAAAATGTTATTTGTTTCACTGTGCTTAGATCAGTAATGTAATAGCAGCCCACCCCTCTCCCTTAGAAAGCTGTCTCACAGTCAGCAGTTAGTGAGCTAGTACTGGAAAAAATGTAATGGGTCCTGCCTTGTTACGTCCAGAAAAGGCTCACATGTTGGCTTTCAGTAGAATCACCAAGAATTAACTTTGGAGAACCAAAATACAAAGAAAAGAAAAGTTCCTAGTAGTTCTCAGCTGGTTTGTATGATTCCTGCAATTCTTAAAGCTTCATAAACATGTGTGATATTTTTCTCAAATGGCAAACTATATCTGTGAAAAGATGGCGTTTTCCAGTGCATTACAAAAAGAATACCTTTTCCTTCCCTTCAAAGAAGCTAAGTATTGATCAGCATTCACAACAGGGAGGAGGAAAGCCTTCGCTTATTGATTTTTAGTGTTCTAAAAACGAGGATTTACCGGTGCTGCCCTGGGACAGTAGTGGTGTGGCTGAGCAGTGCGGAGGGAGTCGCCTGCCTTGCTGCTGTGGAGTTGTCTGCCTCTCCTGCCTGAAGTCTTTGGGAAGCTGCTTCCAACATAAAACACTTAGCGTCTGTAAAGGGAGAGCAGAACATCTATCAAACATGGAAAGATCAAAAACTGTGACTCCCTGCAGAGTAACTGTTGGGAGGGAAACAGCTGAATAATGTTGAACATATTCAGATCTCTGACTTCACCTAATGCACACTGTGAAGGTTGTGTTTGTAGTCAAACGATGATTCATTTTTATGGATGTGGAAAAGCTTTTGTGCTTCTGCCTTAAAAGACACTGCTCTATTATTTGTTTGAGAGGCAGCGCCAGTTGCTTCTGCCTTCTCTTAGACAAATACAAACATAAATATTAATCTGGAGTGTGATTTTTTTTTTTGCTGAAAGGGTGGGCCTGGCCATGGGTGATGGGAGGTGGCTTGGGAGGTGGCTCGGTACACTGAAAAGACTTGAGAGCTGACAAGGGCATTTAAAAACTCAACTTTCTGAAAAAAATCAAGTTCCCTAAATCTCAGTGATAATTTGTCCCTTCATGGATATCAAGAGTATTCACTGGACACACTCATGCTCAGGAGTCAGGAACCACCATGGTTTTGAGGACAAAATCACTCAAACAGCTCACCTTTTCACTTTGAAAGGCACCTCACCCCAATGTTTAGAAAAGCCTTTAAACTTCAGCCCATCCGCTTCTAAAGGTTTGGGTACATGAAAACTTCAGTGATAGCCCTTCCTCACTGCCCAGCCTTAGTAACTTGGCAGCGTCAAGGCAGGAGCACTGCAATGGCAGCAGCAGCAGCCCCTGCAGCCTCCTTTTCTCATAGGAAAACACCAGGAGAACGTTAGATGCTTCTGTCAGATCCCATGCTGCAGGCAACACAAGAGATATTCTGTGCTACGTGAAGAGTCAAACTACTCCCTCTTCCTGAGCCAATTTACTCAAATTTTAGTTGCCCTCATGCTCCCAGCAGGACCTTTTTCTGCTTTAGCAGGTGGTGATGGGTAGAAAATGCAGGTAGTATTTCCTTGAACAGTTCTTGGTGGGAGTAAACCTATCCTAGTAGTAAGTGCAAATATTTTTAAAGTGAGTGCTACATGTTCAATGGCTGTTACATGGTATATGTGCCTGACATATGATGTGGCTTTTCTTATGATGGTTCTGTCCCTGCTTGAAAAACATGTTGTTGCCTCTAAACAAGTCAGAAAACACTTAATTAGCAAAGTGCCTTCCACAGTTGTTTCTATGAGGAGAAAGGTATTGTCTCAGAAGCATCAAACTCAATGGGAAAAATATCCAAAAAGTGCTATTTTTTTCTCTGGAAATAGTATGATTGGGGATGAGCAGACAGACAGCATCAAAATGAAATGAAATCTCACACACGTGGTTGCTATTTTATGGAAATGACCTTCCCTTTTCCAAAGACAGAAGTCTTCCACGGGGAGCTGGAAGGTACAAAACAGCTTGACAACACAGCATGTGAATGCATGTCTCTAACATAAGCATAGCTAATATTTTCTATTATTGCTGCTCTGGGCAGCAATCAGTTCCATTTAAATACGATGAATATGAAACTAATAATGTTTCAAATTTCACTCTTGTACGTACTGTCAGGGGAAATAATGTTGCTAATTTTTTTCAATAATCTGATAGTGAACTAAAATGAAAGTCTAATTCCTGCGACACAGCTAGTGCTCTTTTTAATTCTGCACTGTCTGAATTTTTCAGGGTTTTGAAGGTATTCCTGTCCCGAACTGCTCAGCGTATTCCATACATGACAGGTGGGCGAGTGATGAGGATGCTGGCTGTTATTCTCCTGATAGTCTTTTGGTTTCTTGTTGGCTGGACTTCTGCAATAACCCAGAATTTGGAGAGAAACATTCCACTCATTGGCCAAGGGCAAACATCTGACCATCTGATCTTCAATATGTGCCTCATAGACCGCTGGGATTACATGATGGCTGTTGGTATGTTCATTTTCTAGCTTACCTTTTAATTTCTGAAATAAAGCTTGGTTGTCTTTTCATTTTTCTTCTTTTAGAATATCTTAAAGTTTTGTCAGACTGCGTAACATCACATGAAAAGCTTCCAGGGGAATGAAATATTGGCATATATATTTTTTAAATGGGCTGAGAAGTAAAACATATTTAAAATATACTGAGACTTTTATGACTTTCAAAGGTTTGTAACTTGGATTGTAGTAACAAAGTGATGGGTGCTCAAGAATTTCGTCTGTGAAGGCAGAAGATACCATGCTCTTCTACACTATTAAAGTGAGAAATTGTGGCTAGAATAACAGAAGCTTTTTGCTTCTGCACCACAGAACTGGGCAGAGCTCTTGTGTGTGAGGAGGGAAAGAACTTGCAAGACCACTCTTTCATAACCTTACAGAAATTAGTATCAAAGTAATGGGAATAGGAAATGCACATCAAACGTCCCAACTTAACGTATTTGTTAGATGTGCTCTCAATGCATGGGATAGGCAGGAGCTAAAAAATGACACCCTGCAGAACTCATATCAAGGAGAAAAATGACACATTTTTGTTTCCTTAATTTTATAACAAACAGTGGATTCCCCATGCCAGGGTTCAGTTATACAGTACAATGTGCTTCCTCCCGATGGCCGGACAGCTTCGGTGCTTCTGCACCTAGAGCCATTGTTCCTAGTACAGCCCAGGTGTGCCACCCACTATCTCAAATACATCAGTGTTTTGAAATCTGAAATAAATTCTTACGTTTCTGCCCTTTCCCTGCTTCCCCCACRGACATGCCACTGACAGAGCTCTGCTGCTGAGGATTAGGGAGAGGTAATGGTGGCTCCTCCACATGAGAGCGCAGACGAGATGGATAGAAGCAGCCTAGGAGTATGAGGAGTGTTTTCTCTGAGAGTGGTGTACAGAAAGCCAGCGCATAGTAATGCACAGAGGTTTTAAAGGGCAAAACACTGGTGCCGGCTTCACCAAGGACTTTCTGTGGCTCTAAGGTGCCCCTGTGCTCTGCTCTTCTCTCCTTCGTGTAAGATCTCAGAGGCAGTTAGGCACGTTGGTACCCCATATGTCAATATGCTCACTGGTAAACCATGTAGAGAGGAGTATAAAGGAGTATGTTTTGAAATGCGTCTCRATTTGGGCCCTTTTGGAAGGGTGTACTGATAAAATATAACTATACTTTGCAGTAATGGAATAGTACTATCACCAGATATGTTGTAAAATTGATAACAAAAGAGAATTAAATGTGGAACACTTGATGATGTCATTTGCACTAATCCATTTTGCATCAAAATTTTACTGCATTTCACAGCCAGTAATACAGTGTGGTTTTATTAAAACTTTGATAGTGCTGGTTGTTGCATAATGGCAAAAAAAAGTTTTTATTCTCTGGATTTTACAGCTATGGTAGTGAAGTGATTAACAACTCAAATCTTAATACCTAATTATAATCAGTAGTCCCTTTTTGGTAAGAAATTACATAAGTTGCTGTCTGCCTACTCTTGGAAAAAACATGGATCATTTTTTAAGGTATATTTACATTTAGAGGGGTTTTTAATGTTTTTCAAAATACACTCAAGGGCAATAGAGGCAGAGCCAACTCTAGAGCCTGAACAAAACTGGGCAGAATTTCTTACGTTCTGTCATTTTGCCTTCTTACCCAAACTACCTTATAAGCAGAGTTATGTTTGTGCAAGTCTTCAGTAAACTATGCAGCCACATTAGTGGTACCAGGAGATGTACGCCTACAAGTCTGTACTAACATGTGTTTGTCTATATATATACACTTATATGTATGTGTGTGTATGTGCATGTATATGCACTTCAAGATTTTTATTGTTAATAGCAGTCTGAAAAGCTTACAGCCAGTAGGAACTAGTTGCAAAATTAGATACTTTGTCTCAGAGATGTGTCAGGAGAAATACCCATAATGCCGAAACCCCTTTTATTCCTCTAATTGACTGAGAGCAGCCTTGCAAAAGATTCTGTGTGATAAATTAATTGATAGATTATGATATTTGATTTAAAATGCTAAAATAAAAAGGCTGGATGATAATTTATGAAAGGCTTGTTATTTCATTTAATTTAGTCAGGCACAGTATTTTATATAAAACTAGTGAGTGTTTTGGAATATATTCTGTCACCTGTCACCCTTGCTGGAATACCTCCCTGTTTCACCTGGCTGTCAACGCTTCACTGAAATGTGGAGAGGGAATTTTCAAGGTCGCAGATTAGTGAAGTGAGAATTAACAGGGCTCTGTTAGAAAGTTGTAATGAGATGAATCCTTTATGCTACCAGAGATTATTGGAGTTAGGATTTATGAAGCATTTTCCATACTAATCATGCTACTTACGCTCTATCTCTGGAGACTTTTATTGCAGTGAATGTTTTATATTTACATTTCCATTAAGTTTAAGAGGATGCTCTGTGTGAGAGAAGTAGGGACTTAGACACAGGTTGTCACCATTTCTAGCATTGCCTCTGTACTCTGTGATATGCCGATGAGAAAAATTAGCATTCAGTAAATCTTATTTCATCTACATAACGTAATGTAAGTTAGTATGAATTTTGCTTGAGGTTGGATACTTGTGGGTAGCTTATTTGTCACTTGCCTAGATTCTTTTATTTCCTTTTTGTTCGTTTCTGCATCACTTTCAAGGTTCGGGCATCTGTCTCATTGACAAGCCATGGCATGGTTGACAATCTGAGATTTTGGAGAAAGACCTGAGGGCTTGAAAACACTCACCCACAAAGCCTTTTTTCCTATGGCCTAAATATATTCTATACCTCTACCCGTCACAGCCAGATTCCAAGTTAGAAAAAAAAACCAAGCAATAAACTGTTGGTACCTAAGGGCTTGCAGTGTCACAAATCAAACTCTTATTCTTTATCCTGAGGGAAAAATCCTATAAGTGAAACAGATATCAGCACAGGATTTAAAAGAACTTCCTACAAACTGGAAAAAAAAGCAAAATAATAAGTTTAATGAACAAATCCCCAGGCAGGAGAGAAAGGCAGGCAGAGAGATAAACATGCATGCACAAACACAAGTAAAAAGCAGAGGTAAAATCTTGGCAGGTGGACGTTCCTGACTTCAGCAGCACCAGGGTTTCACCCAGCGTGGATAGGACTTGAACTGCAGTTTTTAAAAATCCCCCCATGCATACTGTGTGTGTTTTTCAATGTTTTATTTAAACCAGAAGCAAATGGCAGGTATTAACTAAGTGCAGGGAGGTATTTTCCCCCAGCACCTGTTTGATTTCTGGCTGGCAGGAGCTGGGCTGCTCCCGCACAGCTGGCCTGAGCTGCTGCCACAGCCCACTAATCGGTGGGTCATGCTTTGGGTCCCTGGGCATCAAGAGGATTTCAAACACGAGGTTGCGTCATGGTTACTGAATGCCCTCAGCCAGGAAAAGGAACAAAATAAGTATTTCAGGCTGTTCCCAAAAGAACTCCCTCCCACTGTTCATTTGTTGCTATTTAACCTATATAATCTTAGCATCTAAAGAGGGTATGAGTTGCCAGGACAGGCTCTGACAGATAAGGCATTAAGACTGCCTGTACAGTTTTGAGCTAGGGCTTTGTAATGCAGCCTTATGAGGCCCTTTATTAAATTTTCTACAGGCCCTCTGCTGCATTCAGCGAATGAATGATTATTATTTCTTTTTGTTATCCCCATTTGATGTGGCCCTATGCCATATTCGGGGTGTGTTGTTCAGAGCATGCAATGAATAAAGAACTGTTTATTTCCAAATGGGCATTTTTAAGCCATGTTCTCCTTAGCATCGATGTACAAAGATTAAAGCCAAATTTGTCAACAGTAGCTATCCATTTTGAGTGTCTGTCTTGAGACATCTAGGGACTGGTTTTTCAGAGTACTGTTTATAGCCTCCTCTGTGTGGAAAGCACAACCAGGAGGCACTTGTTAGAATTCAGCACTGATGGAGATCTCACATTAGATACTCAGAAAATGTATCATGTAAAAACAGTGATCATTTGTGAAAAGCTTACTCTAAGTGATAGGACCAGGGCTGTATAAAATGTTTGCAGCAGAAATAGGAAAAGAATCCTGTTTTACGAAGGAGCCTTCAGCTCTGTCCCTTTCCTGCTAGTAACCCACTCCCGCTGCCACCATGTACACCTCTTTCACAGTCCGCATCACCAACGCTGTCTGCAGTTTATGTCCCTCATCTCTAGGATATGGTAAATCTGGAAAAGGTATGGGGAAGAGCAACAAACATGATGAGTCGTGCAGAATGTCTCCTCTATGAAAAGAGACTAAATCAAGTGGGACGATTCACTCATCTCAGATTAACTGTTTATTCCAATTTAATTTAAAGTAGAACATGCTCAAAGATGATGGAGAATGGAGCTTTTAAAAGAAACTTTTTTTTTTTTTTTTAACAATGATCAGCCAACATTTTTCTGTTTTCCTTTCTCAAAAATAGCTGGAAGAGGTTGAGCAGTTTGGGTTGCATTACCACCTGCAGTAATGTTGCTTTTTCTTGGTATATGCTACGTCACAGGTGAACTCCCATAGCCTTTATTTAGGCACCGTTTCTGTGAAGTATTTCTGCTAAGGAAACCATATTTGGGTTATCTTAGCCACATGTTTATATATTGGTAAATGCCATATTCAGATTCTTCTGCAAGCCACCTGCGGGAGGTGATGGCTTTGGGAGAGGCTGGAAGATGCTCTGACTTGGTCTTGTCTTTGCACCACCCTTTTTTGAATCCACTTCTTGTACTGCTCCAAGTCTTTGCAGCCCTTCAAGTATTTTGGATACCATTGGCATTTGCTTGCATCCTCTTTAAGATGTGAGAGAAGAGATCCCACACTCAGCTTGCTTTCAGCTGCTGGTGGTAGATCTTTCTGATTCTGTTCTCCCCCTTTCGTCCACACACAAGTGAAAAGGATGATGGGGCACATGGAGACAGAAGAGTGGCCAGCTGACTTTAATAACAACAGTGGACTATGGAAGGAATGAGGCAGGACAGCACATCTGTGTAGAGGAAGGAATAAAATGCATGAGTGTAAGGGCTCAGAGAAGTGCAGAAATGAGGGGAGTTCGTGGAGATTGTAGACCTGGGTGCTGGCATGTGTTTCATGCAGTGAGACTCCTAGGCATGTTTCTCACACTCAAGTCAGTGGATATGTCTCCATTACCAGCAAAAGCCATCTCTAGGTCACCCTCAAGCCATGGGGCCCATAGACCATGGGTCAGCGTGTCCCTTGTGTTACTTGGAGTGGACCTGCAAGGCGGACTTGTGGCTGTGTAGGGGATGGAGCGTGCTGCGCCCCCCGCCAGCCCGTGGACCCCTGCTCTTCTTTCAGCCTTGCACAGCCACAGGCCATGGAAGTGCTGGTAGAAAAAAAAGTCAGGATTTGGCACCATTAATTGTTACTCCACACATAGGTCTCTGTATTGCTGTGCCTAGCTAATTAAAGCAATGCTGAGATATGGTGAGAGAAACAGATRAACCTCTGGTAATTTATAATTTGCTAGGAATAACTCAACACTAAAGACTTATACATGTAATCACAGTTCATTGAAATATATGAAAATCCCTTCAGTTGAAGAAAAAAACTTATGCTATGACATGGTGCAACTCTCTCCAGGTGGGAGATTGGATGCCGTGAGGCAGAAAGAGACTGCACTGGCTGGCAACACAGGAGCAATTGAGGACACAATTTTTTTCCTATTTTAAAATGGCTCCAGCCGGCACCCTGAGTGAATGAACGGGTGGAAGAGCCGTGCTTCCAGATCCATAGCTCACTTCATTTCAGTAAAGGGGATTTAAAATGTAGACATTAGTCTGATGAAATGAAGTGTGATGGAGAAGTAGATGAGTTGTTGTAGCTATGTTATGGATGTAAGTAGAGTTGTAATCAGTAACTTCTGTTAAAAACCTGAGGAAAAAATGGTGTAACTGCTGGAACAGTACTCTTTTGCCAACAGTGCAAAGTTCAGAATACCAAATGAACTTAGCCAAGTCGCAGCTGTAATGGGCTCTCCCTTATTAGTGTAAGGAGAGGACGCAGAGCATGTCACCATCTCTGGAGAGCCGTGGCTTCTTCTTGGCCTACGACGGTGCTTTTTAAGCAATTGAGTGTGGTCAGACATAGAACATCATACAGAGTCATGAAAATGGTCTTTAATCCTTCAGGGATGTCTTCTTTTTGCAGGTAGCTTTTGGACAGCAGAGTGCAAGCGAGCATGGGGATGGGTATCCTGGCTCCAGGGAGCTCTTTTCAGCAGCTCTAGCCTACAGCCATCTCCACCGAGAGGCTGGTCTGAAGAAGCACAAGAGAAAGGCATTTCTGGCAGGGTAGGAGGGCTGAGAAGCAATCAGGACAGCCTGAAATAACTCACTTTCCTGACCATGGCGGGAAGGAAACTCACAGTTTAGGATTTAAGCTGTTCACAAATATGGGTAAATTTATTTCCACTGTCATCTTGCAGTGACGGGGTGGCATTATCCCCATTTTACACAGCCAGAGCTGAGGCACAGTAAGATTAGGGTTATATGGTCCATTTAATCTGGGTGCCCATTTTGCAATG
This sequence comes from Phoebastria nigripes, assembly GCA_035582835.1. Lineage (NCBI taxonomy): Eukaryota > Metazoa > Chordata > Aves > Procellariiformes > Diomedeidae > Phoebastria > Phoebastria nigripes. The sequence continues at coordinate 744,838 of JAYKAV010000955.1, read as the reverse complement.
CCTTTGGCTCAGTTACAGAGCTTAGTCAAATCTATATATAACATGTTGTGTATAGTCTCACTGGCTACAAATACAGCCCTGTATGCTTAGTTCTGCTGCAAATCACAGCAAAAATGCCTAGGTTGGCACCCAAATAGCAAGAGAAATGCTCTCTGTGATCATCTCTTGAAGTTTGGCTTGAATGGGGACTTTTTTCATATGCACAGGAGCTTGAGGTACAGACAAAGTTAGAATTCAGTTGTGCATGTGCACAAGACTGCTTTGTTTCCCCTGCAGTCTTTTCTCTCATTCACTAGACATCTAAATGTCATTTGCAACAAATTACAGAGCTTTCTTCATTAGCCAACCTTGATTTACCTCTGGAATTGCTCTGTCATGTGCATTAAATGAGTTTGGTCTCTCAAGAAATGATATAGTTAACTGAAGATTATATATGCAAAAGAGAGCAAGTTAAGGCTGCATATGTGGTATTTTTATTTTAGTGCTGTCCAATTCTTAGAGACAGCAAAGCTGTAGAAGCAAGGATGAAGTACTTTCCTAAGGTCTCTAAGAAGAGTTGGTGTGTAAGCTATGTTCAAAAATCGAGCTTCACATTTCTTGATTTTTGATGTTTCCTTATATGATCTTTGCTTTTCTGAATCCGTTTTTTCTTAACTCTCCTGAAGTCATGCCCTTACTGCCTTTACTCCATTTGTCATCTGCGGGTGCAGGTCTCTTCCCGTACCCACTCAAGTGTAAGGAGGCTCCCAATGACTTTTCCAAATCTTGAAAGAGAGGAAAGCGACTTTGATCTTTCAGTTGCATTTCAGTCATATCTTGCTCTGCAGTTCTGTGCAGTCAGGCGAAGTACAGACATATGCAGAGCAGGCAATGAGAGAGGATATGGATTAACGTGGGAATTTACTTGTGCTGGGGGCTGGACAGGCAGGAGCGCGTCAGTCCGCATTCGCTGTGCTGTGCAAGGCATGACACAACTCGGCTAATGGACAGTGAAAAAAAAATGTCACAGAGACTGTCTCTGGACACGGCTTTGCCTTTTACTGGCCTTAAAAATGAAAGAATAATTTGCAACACAGACAACTGCATGTTTAGCAAAACCTAGTAAATATATTAACCCAGATCTTCTGAGGAAGTTTGATTAAGTCAATAATACCAGCCCTGAGTCTGTCCTTTTCTGTAGAGCAGATACATATCACATACTGTGAACATATATCATTGTCCTTCAGTATCAGAAGATGCCAAATATGAGCAATGTCCTAAACAAATACCAAGTGAGCAGACATGGCGCACTCTTTAGTTGTAACAGGCCGGTGGCATCGGGCATGAGCCTAGTCCAGTGTATTGGATGACCAATCTAAGTGTTCCAAAATGCTCTATTTTCTAAAAACATGATGGGCATTGCAAACAAAGTGAACAATCATGTTTTTTAAACACCAAAGAAAATAACTAAGCAGGTTGATTAGATAGTGCAAAGACCAGATAAAGGGGTGTGTGGATAAGAAATAGGTAGTGACTAGGAAGAGAGACATTTAAAGATTAATTCATCTGTGCACATGACATATTAAGGCCCCATTATTTTCATCTCTTACCTTCCATTCATATCTACATCCATTTATGCCTTTAAAGCAATTGTGCCTTTTCTTACTCTCTTATCTGTCAGAGATTTGCACCCGAAATCTGAATGCCTGCTTTGGACAGTTATAGAGTAGCTACTGCAAGTTTTTTCAGAGCTCTTTCATGTTTTATTTTTTTGACTTCACATTTTCTGTCCAGATAGCTGTTGACAGCTCTCTCTCCTAGGAATTTCCATCATTTTTCAGAAGGGGAAAAGAAGGTATTTCTTGTTCTTGTGCTTAATATGTAAAATGGGCTAATTTATAAGCCTTATGATAAATCACACTTAAAGGAACAAGATCATGTGTTTTGAGCTTTGAGTTTGGTCTTGGCAGGTTTGCAATATGCTAAGATATTCCTTCAGTGGTCAGGAAGTCACTCTTCTACACCAGGCTTGTACTGGAAAACTGTTCAGCAAGCCAAATAGAAATTTCATATCACATCTCACAGATTTTAATCATTAAAGATATTTGGCGCAAAACAGTCACCAGCATGCCATAGACAGAACTAATAAGACCTCAGAGATGAGTGGTATGTAAGAACCTTGCTGCATGGTGGCCAGATGTGCTCCATTATCTATCTATCTATCTAATCTATTTGAAGTTAGTTATATCTGTGTTTTTCATTGGTGTGATAAATACATTAATATGTCACCTTATTTTATATTGAGAAACCAAAAAGGCCATATAGAAAAGCAATACAGCAAAATTTTATAACACCTTTGTTACAAATTGCACTAATAATCTGTAGCTAATTATATGAACTTGATTTCCCCCCTCAAGCACAGCTTCTACATGATACATTTCAGCTGTGTAATTAGTGGTTTAGATAATAAATTCATTTTCTCTCAGTCTGTTTTGTTGTTACTGATAATGAAATTATTGTAACGTTGGGCTTAACAAGTATAGGAACTCTGTTATTTTACCTTGTGTTTTAAAAGCTGTTCCCTATTTGTGTTGCATACCAGATGTCACACTAATTATTATCTGCAGACAGGAATGCCAGCTCTGCTCTAAATGTAAAGCTTTTATAAAAGCATTATGCATTAAATGGTGCAAACTACTGTTATGCTCCAGTATATTAATACTTTGAAATCTCCTCTTGTTGTCTTAGGAACTCCTTGTAACTATGATTGTGAAACTGAAAACTGTGAAATTTTCAGAATTAATCAGATCTGGAGATCAAATGCTACCTTCATTCCTACTTAGCCCAGCTCATTGAAATTGGTTTTTATTATGGAGGTGTGGCTTTTTCACTTTCATTTGCTCTCTGAGATACCTATATACAAATCTGTATACAAAAAAAAAAATTAATTCTTGTAAATCTTCAAACTTAGAGCAGATTTTTTTTTCTTCTAAAAACAAGCAAAATTTGGCCCACACTCTTTAGTTTAAGTAGGAATACCTTTAACACATGGAGTTTTATACTTGTATTTTCATACCTTTAAAAGCCAAACTTTTTCAAACTCTCAGCCTCTGTTAGCACTTGTAACTGATCTTTTCAATCAGTAAGAGACTTGGGGCTCTTCTCACTTCAGCTGAGGAAGAGAAAGAAGAAAGGACCATGGGTAGTTTTGTGAAGTATGCCTGTTATCTCACAGTTAGCTCATCTGTTCAGTTCTGCTGCTAATATTGGGTTTTTTACTGCAGGGGGACTTTGGATGAAAGGCAAAATGAGAGGAAATAGGTCCTCTGGCATGTTCTGGGGAATACCTGCTGAACCATATTAATAAGAAGAGTTTCCATAGAATATAGGACAGTAAGATACAGTGATTTGGCTTTAGCAACCTAATTCTAACCATTTTCTCCTTTTCAATTTCTTCTAAATCAATATGGAGCAATTAAAGCAATAAATTTCAATGCTTTGAAGAGCCATACATTTCAGTGCCATGATTCTGCATATGCGAGGCAAGCGTACTTAAAGAGAAAAACCAAAACTGCTAACATTTGTAAAGGAGCCTTTAATCTTATTTCATTGAAGCAAAATTTGTATTCCACTTGCTCAGAGAAGACTTCAGGAGCAAGATGGCTTGGTAAGTCATTCCTGTGTAGGTGTTTTTAAGAAACCAGAGTAATAGACTTCACTGGTAGCATAGCTGATTATCTAGGAATGAAATGGAAGTAGCAGCCAGTTTGCCCAAATGGTGAGTGTATGGGGGATGTGGGAAAGACATACCTGCGTACATGTATGTAGAGCTCAAAACCAGGCTGGGACACATAGTCTCAGAAGTTTCATATCATGCTTTTTTCATTTTGACACTCAGTCAGGTCCCAAGTCAAACTATTACTTAGTCAAAAAGTTTATTATTGTTGGGATTTTGGTGAGGAGGAACACAAAAATAGCAGCATGCGTGGATTATGCCTTTTCAGATGTTTGTTATTATGTAACTGGTAAAACTGCCAGGTTTATGTAGGATATGTTCCAGTAAAAATGATAGTCTTAAAGCTAGGCCATCTATTTTTGATAAAAGTAAGAAACATGCAAAGCGTTGTTCAGAGTTCAAACTGAACTCTTATCAGAGCACAGAGAGATCTATGTAACTGAATTCATTCTCATTTTATCCAGACTTGTTTCTTACTGATTTTAGCTGAGATTCATAGCAAAATTAGAAGTTTTGAAATGCTATAACGATATAAGTAATTTACAGCAGTTATGGACTATTGAAACTGGAGATACCAGAGGACCTGTTCTCCTGAGATACTCAGTGCAGATGTTTTATTTCAATCTGTTGCTAATGGCAGGGTTCACAAGCATTTGTGTCCTTATCCAAACTGGACCAGTAATGATTTGCTGATCACTACCATAGGGTGATGTCACTGATCACCACTTCTAGTTACAGTATAATAACATGTATTGGCAAAAATAAGTATGAAAAAGAACTAATTTTCTATTATACTACATATGAGTAGTTTTTACTGCAAAAATTCAACAAGGCAAAAGCAGTGTATGAGTAACAATGGGATCACACTCAATTTCTGAAGCTGGTCTAGAGCAGTGCTGGCATTGCAGGGGTCTAACATGGAACTGCACATTGCTGGGTAACACTCAAACACTTCCAGCCATTGTCAACTCATACTGCAAGGCAAGAGGAACAGGCACCAGCTCTACTCATAGATAGATGGCAGAGCTGTGGGTTTTTTTCTGGAAGAGGAGTTTTTTCAAGATGGGTATGAAATCGTTTCATTTGTATCAAAACCAGAATGATGTCACAGCAGTCTGTCTACTGGAAACTGAAGTCAGAGTACTGCTGGGTGCAGATGAGTTAGCTCTAACAGGATAGTTTAAGCTGATCCTGACCCTTTACTCCTTCTCCCTTCTTCCTTTACTCATTTTTCTCCTAACAGAGAGAAACATGTCATTTGTTATAATTACATTAGACCCTCAGAACTGACTCATCATATTACGGGCACCAGCAGAATTAATTATCATGAACAGAGGAATTTTTTTAACCCAAAATATATTGTTATATCTGAGTTATAAACCTTTGAAATGAAACTGTTGTCTTAAAAAGCTTGTAGTCTAGTAGTAGCACCGGTATCTGCCTCTATAACAAGAACCAGAGCTGTAAGTAAAAATACTTGTTATTTTAAGTGATGTCAAACTTCTGTAGTACCAATTTGAAAAGCAAGCAAGACATTATTAGACATTGTCTTAAAGTTTGTCAATTGAAAAACTGAAACACCATGAATGCAAAGATTCCTGATCTGGAAAAAAGAAGTGTGTAAAATTAAAACCAAATGTGTCATGTACAGTGACAGTATCTGAAAGAGTTTGAATGCCTATGTGTCTACATATATACATGTATGAGCGTATATTGTCTTTGCATAGATACTCACACATACAGAAGATACTATAGTACTTCAAATTTCCTTCCTTTTTCATCTATAAAACTAATTGCAAATTGTTTCTTTTTGTTCTTCTCACAGCTGAATTTTTATTCCTCTTGTGGGGTGTTTATCTCTGCTATGCAGTGCGGACAGTCCCATCAGCATTTCATGAGCCACGTTATATGGCTGTTGCAGTTCACAATGAGCTCATTATCTCTGCTATATTCCATACAATTAGGCAAGTGATCTGTAGATCTAGTAATTAACTATTTATCTTTCAGGTTTCATATGGTGCAACTTGAAATGGGTGAATGGGATAGGATGCATAATGGAAGGTCTCATAAATATTTAATTCTGCAAATTAAGTAATTACTAAACTTAAAACTGTTCCCATAGGATTCAAAAATATGTACAATCAACTTGTTAATTGTATAATTAGGGTTTTTTTCAGTATAGCTAGCTGATATGTTCTTGGATCAAAGTTCAGTGTATATGATAAATTAGATATAGCAAAACTACTGTCTGTCTTCAGTCATCTACATACTGCTCACTGGTTTGTATCCCTAGAAAAACAGCAGGTAAGAATGTTGGTTTATGTGAACTTTTCCTGGTATGTAACAGATTGGCGAGGTGCAGCTGTATGTTAAGATAATTGTATTGGTTTGTGCATGAAGCATAGTGTTTTATATGCTGACATAAAAAATTGTTATGCATATGATGCTGTAACGGTAATATAAAGCGTGTGTTTCTTATAAAGTTTATAATGAGCTCTACATTTCATACTTATAAATTATTAGAGTAGTAACAAATAAATAAGGGTCTTTGCCAGAGCTACATGAAAATTACTATATATGCCTTTCCTACAGAGTACCCTGTAAAAATGAATTGGTCCTAGAAAACTCAAAATAGCAAGATGAGATGAATTTCATCTCATCCTGTAAGAGATTCTTATGACTTTCTTATGACATTCTCACGCCTGCCTTTGCCTCCTGACAGACCTTATCTACTAATTTTTTTTTTTTTTTTTTAACCGCTCCATTGACAGTCTTCAAACGCTCTTCTCTGTTCTTTGGTCTGTCTTGGAACTCACATTTCTCTCTGCCTTCTTGATGTTTGCTTCCATGAGGCATATTTTTTTCTGAGTAAACATCAGCAAAACAAATCTTTCATCTTTATTCCTTCCAGGTGCTCTTTTCCCTTATCATTGTTATAAAGTTCGCTGCACTTTTCAGGCTTGCAACTTTTTGCTTCCTTCACCTTCTCCTAATCCCATATCTCAACATCCAGATACTCTCAAAATCTTCTTCTTTAGTCCCTAGCACAAACATCTGCAAAAATAATGTTTAAAATCTGTATTTGATGGAAGCATTTTTCTTTTCATTCCTGATAGATCTAAAATTAAGTTATAGTACTTCTGAATTATAAGCAATATGACAGCTTCTCAGTCAAATTTTTCCCCCATTAATTAATGTTCCTAAACCATATTTTGGGCCATGTTAGAAGATACAGTTCAGTGCATTAGGAGAGCTATTATGTGGGCTGCAAGTTTCTTTTAACAATAGGACTGGATGAAAGTAAGCTTGGATTAAAGAGAGGGGGAAAAGGGGAAAATGTGGCATTTTAATACATGCGTTATGAAGGAGACACAAAAGGATTAGGTCTTTCAGTTTATTCTATTGAGGATCCTATTCCTTCAGCCTAAGGTCTGCTGATTTTGTTCTTCCTTCTTTTTTTTAAAAAATGTACATTTTGTATTGATTCTTTGCCCGCTGTCTGATACATGCTGGTTTGTTGAAGAAATACCATGTACTGTTTATGCATAGAAATGAATAAAATGCACTGGGAGTACATGATCCCTCCTGAGATTATGTCCATTTCTGTATACACAAGTCTTAATCCAGTCTCTTTGAAGTTCACACTTCCTTACATTTTTTTTTACTTMTGTCTTCCCCGCCAAGTTCTGGAAGTAACTGAAAGAGCGGAAATGTAAGACTCAGATTTATATGACGTATCTGAGTTGTCATGAAGTTGAAAGCACTGGAGCTTTGAAGGACACCTATTATTACAAGGCAGCCATCCAGCCTGAAAACTCCTGAAGCTCAGATTGATGTGAGCACTAAATAAAACCTTGAACTGTTTGCATTTTGTTTTCCTTTAAAAGTATTATTCCCATTTCAGAAACAGAGGATTCTTGACTATCTTCAGATCAGCATAACATTAAATTCCTGCATTGTTCTTTCTGTTGTATGACTGAGAAAAACAAAATTTGTATGGAAGAAATCTCATTTGAATAGAAACTCCACCTCTGCTAGGTCTGAATGGCTACTACAAATGCTATTTTGCTTTCAGGGGTATGGCATGGATACCTTAATCAATCAAGGTTTCACACATAAAACAAGCAAAAAGCCTTCACAGAAATTGAGGATTGGAGCTGTTAAGGGTTAGCCAAATCCGGCGGGCATCAGGACGTGGGAGCTTTCTCCCATCTCTCTCTGATGGATGTGGCTGCTGCTGTTTCTATTTGCAGGCCTAGCAAGGCTGAGCACATCCACTACTGTGCAGTCGCACGCCACGCGTGGCTGGCCACATGGACCAGTGCAGGTCCAACACATACAGCCTGGTCCTGTTCCTCCTCTGCAGCTGATCATGTTCACTAATGAAACATGCACCCTGTGTAGGTTCACAAGCACACTACATTTACAGGTCCTTCAAATACGAGCACAGTCCTTAAGCCAATCTAATATCCATCTTTGGGTTTGGGGCCCCGTACCCAGTCATTGGCTGAGACCTTGGGTCTTCTCAGATGCGGATTCTCCCACGTGCTAGCTAGTCCAGTCTGAAGTTTACTCATGAATTGCACATACACACATGCACAGCGTAGAGAGAGAGATCACACAGACATTAGGAGAAGGATTTAATGAGAAGATAGGAGATATTGCAGTGATCAGGTACAGGGCTCAGTCAGTGACAGCTTGCTTACATGTCACTAGCCCCTTTTTCCCCCCTTCTTTCCATGCTTGTTCTTCCCCCCTCTACCTTAGCCCTCCTCTGCCTCTGTCCTTGTCTTCTCCCAAAGAAGCAACCCACCCCTCATTACTTTTTTCCTATTGGTCCCAGTTTGCTACATCTGTACTCAAATTTGGTAATTCTGATATCATTAGCTAGGTAATTATATGCTGTTACTGATATGGTTACATCGGTACTGCTGACCTTGCAAGTTCTACTCCCCCAAAGGCCCCCAGTGCTCCCTTCAGTTACCTGTGAAGTTTGGCCTTCTTTCAAATGACTCCTCGTTAACCACCTGTGAAATCTTGCCATCCCTTACAGCACTGTCTGTAACTTTTGTTCACTTTTTGCTCTGTTATTTGTTATATCCAGCAGTTTCTCATGTCATCTTCGATAGTTCTCATGTTGTGTTCAGTTAGCTAAACCTCAGGCCTGAGCCTCCTGGTATCCCTGCACACCTCAACAGCAACATCTCTGTAAGAAATAATTATAATATTTTATTGTGTTCATGAAACATTTCATTTACAAAGTATTAAACAAGAAATGATGACTGTATTATTATGGCATATAAGCCAGTGTTTCATGCCAGACTATTTCTGTTAACAAAAGCTTCTGCAAAATGTGCATCTGTGGGCTTGGATAAGTTGCAAATGTCATTTCTATCTGAATGATTTTTGTAAACCTGCAAATTACAAGCCAGTGGTACATCCATTCATCCATTGCATTGCTTACCATTTCTATCTTTGGGAGCTCACTAAAGTAGATAAGCCAAGCGTGCTCCAGCTAGCTTTAACTGCACCGCTTGTTCTACCACTCTTTTAGAAAGCTCAGCAAGGAATTGCTTCGTTTGGGAGGTTCAGCCACTCATCTCCTAGCATTCGCAAGGCTCTTGGGCCCTGCGGTATTGAGCTGGATGGTCCTGCAATCAAGAGCATTTCTCTGCTCCCCGCTAAAATGCATTTCAGTTCAGTTCTCTCTTTGATGGCTTATCAGCTGCACTCTGGAGCTGCGATCTATGGACATCCTGTATTTATGAAATGCACTGCAATTTATCATAGTACATGTGCTTACTTAACCTAAAATCATCTGTTCAGATCCTTAATGTATGTAAACTGCCATAAATCAGTTCAGGCCAAAGAAGCTGTGACAATATAAACCATCCAAAAAAACAGCTAAACAGAGTAAGAATGATGGAATAAGCAATATCATTTAAGGTCTGTTGTTTCTTTTTATATTTTGTTTTGGCTTGTTTTGTTGGTTGTTTTTTTTCTGAGTTGTTTTGAAATTGTGGTATACAGGTAAAGCATGTGGATGTAATTTTTAGTCTATATGAAAGCAGTACAGAACAAAACCAGTTGTGTTTGGCCTTTCAATGAAAAGAAACCTAAGGAACATTAAAAATGTTAAATCTAATGCACTGGAGAAAAGGCAGTGAATTGCCACCCTGAATTCTATTTTCAGATTCATTCTTGCTTCAAGACTTCAGTCTGACTGGATGCTGATGCTGTTCTTTGCACACACACACTTGACTGTGACAGTCACTGTTGGGCTACTTCTGATCCCTAAGGTATTTGAGTCTCCTGTSTCTTTTCTTTTGCCAAGACCGAGGAAGATAAATGTTGTCATGCTGTCCCGGTTTCGGCTGGGATAGAGTTAATTTTCTTCCTAGTAGCTGGTATAGTGCTGTGTTTTGGATTTAGTATGAGAATAATGTTGATAACACACTGACGTTTTAGCTGTTGCTAAGTAGTGCTTACACTGAGTCAAGGACTTTTCAGCTTCTCATGCTCTACTGACTGAGAAGGCTGGAGATGCACAAGAAGCTGGGAGGGGGCACAGCCAGGACAGCTGACCCAAACTGGCCAAAGGGATATTCCATACCATATGATGTCATGCTCAGTATATATAAACTAGGGGAACGCTGGCCAGGGGGGCTGCTGCTTGGGAACTGGCTGGGCATCGGTCAGTGGGTGGTAAGCAATTGCATTGTGCATCACTTATTTTGTATATTCTATTATCATTATTATTATTATTATTATTATTATTCCTTCCTTTTCTGTCCTATTAAACTGTCTTTATCTCAACCCACAAATCTTACTTTTTTTTTCCCAATTCTCTCTCCCATCCCACTGCGGGGAGGGGAGTGAGCGAACGGCTGTGTGGTGTTTAGCTGCCTGCCGGGTTAAACCACAACACATGTAGAAGCAATTCTGTATAAAATTAGCAAGCAACTATAGAAAAGGAAGATGTGAAATTTGGCTATGTTCCCTAAAAAGCTGTATACTTTTTTTATTTTAAAAACTCTTATACATTTTCAAAGATTCTTTCTTTCAGCTTTCAAAATTCCAGGAGTTTAAAGTACTTAGAATTTTGATGTGATTAATACAAGAAGGAAAGAATCTTGCCTAATGATGCTTATTTCAGGTATTTGGGTGACCATGCTGCTGCCAGAGTTAGTTGAGATCAGACAAAGAGTTTAGGCAAGGGGATAGAAAGACTAGGATGGACTGCTAAATAAAACTAGAATGAGGAGGTTGGACTAGCCATGAGATAGAGAGGTTGGGATTTAAACCGGGCAGTTGTTACAGACTGAAAAAGGAGTGCCCTTTGCAAGTCAGAGCCTGGGACAGACAGATGCTGCATACTGGGAGGAGACGTGGCCCATGATATGGAGCCAGGAGCGGTGCTGGGTAAGACGATGAGTGTGTGTGGGACACGAGAAGATGGAGGACGACAGGAGACAGGGAAGAGAAGAGACAGAGCTCCGAGCACTGCGGCATGCCTCCCGTCAGGCACTGGGAGCAAAGCGACAATATGTCAGTCTCGCCAGGGGCAGGAGAACTGCAGGCAGCTCCACCTGTCTCTAGCACCAGTCCACAGGATTTGAATGGAGCTTTGTTCTTAGACAGTACCCCAGCAAAGCAAATGATTTTATAATGGCTTTTGAAATGACCAATAATATTAAACAAAAGGTTAAGAGTCAAAGAGAACAGTAAAGGTAAAAGCTACATATGAAGGAAGAACATTAAGCAGTTCAAGTTGATGCAATTTTCAGGTTAATGAAGCTGCTATTCTTATCTTTTGCCTGTGTGTCAGAACAGGGTATGCTGATAACTGTCAAATATACATACATTAAACAGTCATAACAAGGGGACACATTGATGCAGCCTTAATACTGAATAACCTTGCTTTATTTTAAATTACTTTTCTGGTCTTTAGAAATAGTCTTATTATTTTCAATTTTATATTCATATACTTTATTACATATCTTCAGAGATGTCTTTCTAGACTAAACTAGAAAATTCGTTGATCTTTCTGAAGCTGACTCATAACTACTGATCAACATTTCCATTTTTAGCTGCTTATCTCTGTAACACTGCGCAGACTTTTCCTCCAGCACACCGAAGTATTCAGGGAATTAAGAGAAGATTCGTAAGGTTTAGTTCCATTCATAAAGTCCTGAGGCCAGATGACTGTGTGGACAATAGTAACTACAGATGAGTGAATCAATATGAACAAAAAAATAGCTGACAACCTCTTTCCAACTCTTGATCCAAGCATTTGCTAAAACTTAGAAGAGAGAAATTAACTTGTCTCCTTTTTTATTTGTTTCCTTTTTTCTTCCTTTTTTTTGCCACCTCATCTCTTCCTTGTCAGGGTCAGGATCTAAAATGGGAGAATTGCTTTCTGCAGGATTATTAAACTGTATGGAATATAAAATACAGTCTTATGGTTTTAGCAGCCTAATTGGAAATACTGGCCGAAAGTCTACTTCCATACTAGCTTAATTTAAATGCAATTTAAAGAGGTTCAAATAAGCATCAAAGTAAGTGGTGGGGTTTTTTCCTTATGCAAATCTCTAAGATTTCTAAAGTTAAGCCATCATTAATAAGAGTTCCTTCCATACAATACTGATATTCTATAGGACACTACTTATGCCAATGATGCCTATAGCTAGTGTTTTGAGTTCAGAAAATCACATGAAATCCATAAACGGATCATTGTGCCATAGAAACTGTTGATGTAAACTCTTACAGTGATGTTGAAGTAAACTTTTGCACTGATGGCAACATCTTTTTTATGAACACTTATTGCAGTTTTCACATTCAAGCAATAACCCAAGAGATGATATAGCTACAGAAGCTTATGAAGATGAGCTTGATATGGGTCGATCTGGATCCTACCTGAACAGCAGTATCAATTCAGCATGGAGTGAACATAGTTTGGATCCTGAAGATATTCGGGTATATATAACTCATTTAAATAGCATTTATTTGCAAGAACAACACTTTTTCCTACGAGTAAACTCTGAATTGCATCCATTTGACTTTTTTTTGCAGATATCAGCTGAAACAGGCCAGCTTAGGTCTCTCAATGATTGTGGTATCAGGTCATGTAAAATCTCATGGAAAATATTCACTGGTGTGAGGAGAAGCTGCATTACTAGTTGTAGTAAAAGTCATACTGGAGGCTAAAGAGGAGGAATCATCCACAGCAAGAGCTGTTTATCAGTTTACATAGGCTCTTTGAATTATCTTGAAGTGCAAACAGCATTTGGTGTCACTGTGATTAGTCATTTGTACATAACATATACATAACTATACATAACTGTTTAACATAAAATTTTAAAAACCCAATTAACAGAAAAAAATACTTTATTCCTATCTTACATGATAAAAGGGCTTATGTTCCCAGAATAAAGAATGGCTGTAGAGTTCAGAAGGAAAGCACGCACCACAGCATTGCACAATCTGAAACATACAGCATGAATGTATATGAATTGTGCATGCTGTATGATGCACAGCTGTGGAAGGTGACTGGTTTGTGCACGAGGGTTGAACTTATTTTTACAGTGGAAAAAAATGGGATTCAAGTTGATGGAGAAATGGCATATTCAAGAATTAGAAAAAACAGTGAAATAAGTTTAATGCCATTTTTAGAGCAATGGGTAATGCATTCATCAGGCTGCTTGTTTGACCGGACTCTCTCTGTACGTACTAGTTTTGCCATTCACTTTGCTTTGCAGGATGAGTTGAAGAAACTATATGCCCAGCTTGAAATCTATAAAAGGAAAAAGATGATTGCTAATAACCCACATCTCCAGAAAAAAAGGTGCTCTAAAAAGGGCTTGGGGCGCTCAATAATGCGACGTATTACAGAAATCCCTGAGACGGTCACCAGGCAGTGCTCCCGGGACGAGAAGGACCTGATGGAGCACAGTGCTGTGAAGAACACAGCCACACTGAGAAAAAACCCACAGGATTCCATGAGTTCTGCAAAGCCAAAAGAAGAGACTTTGAAAAACAGAGTCTTTTCGTTAAAAAAGTCCCACAGCACTTACGATCATGTTAGGGATCAAACAGAAGAACCGAATAGCTTAACTACAGAAAGCACAGAAGTTACAGCTGCTGAGAATTCGCTTCTGGATTCCTTGAATGGTAACAAATTAACGAAAAATGCTCCAGAAAAAGTTGAAGCTGTCTCCACCGAATCGGTCCCTTTGGTGTGCAAATCAGTAAGTGCACATAACTTAAGTGCCGCTAAGAAGCCTCTGCATCCAAGAACATCTGTGTTACAAAAATCCCTCAGTGTTATTGCTAGTGCCAAGGAAAAGACTCTGGGACTAACAGGTAAAACACAAAGTCTAGAAGAAAGCACTAAATCTCATAAATCTCAGCAGAAGGGTAAGGAGGCCAGCAAAAAGCACTCAGCCTCCGATAAAGGGGAGCATAGGGATTCCCACCGGAAGAACTCTACCCACTCTGAGGAAACAAAGAAAACCCATAAATCTGGAATTATGAAACAGCAAAGGGTTAGTCAAACACCTGCAAATCCAGACACAGGCCCAGGTAAGTCTCTGCACAAGGACAATTTTGACATAGGCGAAGTTTGTCCTTGGGAGATATATGACCAAACTCCTGGTCCTGTGCCTTCTGACTCTAAAGTTCAAAAACATGTGTCTATTGCTTCCTCAGAGCCAGAGAAAAACCACCCTTCCCAGCCAAAGGGGAAGTCTCATCATAAGCTGAAGACACCTGAAGGGTATCAACAATCAAATCAAAAGAGCTCAGAGAAGGTGGAGGCAGCCACTCGGGAGACACAAGAACAGCAGGTCTTTGAAAATGAGAAAAAACAGCCGAATTCCAAGTCTCAGGTTTCCCCTGGGCTGAAGTGTGAGAATGGTAATAGATATGCACCTAATACCTGTGCTGGGGAGTGGGAGGAGCTACCCCAGAAAGCAGCAGAAAAAGAAAACCTCAATAAATTGGCAGAACAGGAAAAAAACGCCTCTTCCGAGGGAAATGTGCTTTCATCTGACTCCCATAAGCCAAGTAGTTACTTACAGCAACCTTTAGCATCTCGAGCTGAAGTCTGCCCTTGGGAGTATGATACACCAGATTTACCAAATGCAGAAAGAAGTGTAGCTTTATCGAACACCTCTGCTATAAGTGCAAATAAAACAGCAACACCTCGAAAATAAGAGGCTTTTGGACTGAGGAGAGTAGCAACATTGAGAAGAAAGACAACAGGAAAGACAGAGGGGACTTAGGCCAAAAGGATCTGAAAATTCCTAAGGAGCATCACTTAAATCAAGGGAATCAGCACTACAAATAAGTAGGAGTTAAGCAAAGTAAATTATCATTAATGTTGTTATTTATTTGTTGAGTGCCAACAATGTGATTAGCAGTGCCCAGAATACGGTCCCTGCTCCAAGGATTTTACTGTGTCAATGAAAGAAACCTGCCTTTGTGAAATCATTTCTCTTTTAAAAGAAAAAAAGTATGGTGGCAACAAATGCACAGTGTAGATCTTAACCGAATTATTTCTGAATGCCGCAACTGGCTTTAACTTGCCCTTGGGACTTTAAAGATCCAGCAGAAGTAGGGCACAGAAAATGTCCTGATGGCAAGAAGGGATATCAATAAGCAGCTTATTAAAATGACGACTTTTCACTTTACATATTTAATCTAGATAGCACTGCTAACTCAATGCATCCCAAAAATACATTTTATATAATGATTGCTCTCATTTTCTTATTACTGTGTGTTTAAGTACATTGTTGTGTCTCATATTAAAGCATTCCAGATTGTATAATTTTTGCAAATAACTTTGATATTATGTGACACAACAACACATTTATGCAATCTGCAGATACTTTCTTCTAATTGCAAGTTAAAATACCTGCTGTAGACTTTTTCGTTCATGTATAAAATTGCAGTAATCTTTCACTGGCTATGGAAGCCGTAATTCATATCGGGAAATTCCTTTGGGCTTTGGAGATTTTTTTTTTTTTTTTCCTTTCCTGTGATTTATATAGTGAATTTTTTTGTTTACTCTCTGTTATTTAAATTTATAGTTTGATACTGTATTATTCAGGGGTTTTATACACGGTAAGTTACTTGTTATGCACTTCCCTGTTAATGCTCATAGACTTTGTTAATAGTGGAAATTCAGTCGTCTTAGCTGCATATTCTGGTAAGTCTTAGGACAACTTATCTGTTGTTTGTTACTAATTGGAAAATATCATCTAACAAACCAGAATTCTTACTTTAAACATCCATGGTGATGATCTTGTTCAGTATTTCATACTGAGCATATACTGCTAAACAAGACAAGCAAGAACGACAACGAATATACCCCAGAAATGATCACCTGTTTTACTAAAACCAGACAACTCTGGGAAATATATTAGCTAGGTCATATAGAACAACAGTGTACTGTTTATCCCGGTTGGCAAACCTCCAAAAATTGGCCTTTGGAGTGAGGAGAGAAGTCCAAAATATTGCTCTTCCCCCATATATGCAATTGTAAGAGATAGTGGGAATGGAAATGATGGCATCTCTCTTCCACTCTCCAAAATGCTTTGATTTTTTTTTTATTTATTTAGACATACATTTACAGTTAGTGTTTAATACAGTTAATGTTTAATACAGTGCTCATTTTCAGTAATAACTACAGTCCTCACGTGTATATGAGCTTAGTTCGTAGATGGCCCATTCACAACTATGAGTCTTAGTGATGGTACACCATCAGGGCCTGAGAACATACTGTAAAGATTCTGAGGAGTATCACTAATAATAAAAAACCCTCACTCATCTAAATGCAGTACCAGTAAAGTGCTATTCACTAGAATTGGCTATACATTCAGTACTCCAAAACAAAGACAGCTCAGTCCTAAAGAACTTGTGCAATTTGAGAGAAGTGATGGGATTCAGTGGAAGAACATGAAATGAGGATGATTGAATAGAATGTGTTGTTTAATATATATAATATATATATAAAATAGATATTTATATATGTTTAATATATATATATATAAAATGTCATATCTAATACACACATGCACATACACGTATGTAGTATAAACTGATTTTTGTGGCATCATAAAGTGGCTTAAGATAAAATGCAGTGAGCAGAGGGGCTTAGACAAGCTGGGCATGAGGAGGACTTTTTTTGTCCTTTAAAAAGGACAGGAGACTATGGGCACGTCTACACTGACAGATCAACATGGATCTGATCTTCCTTTGCTAAGCCCTAACCTGGAACGTGCCGACACCTGAGCCAGCTGGGGACAAGTCACCTCAGGTCTCAGTGCTGTCTAAACACATTGGCCTCGCTCATAAATTCTGCTCATTAGCTCCAGATTAAAGTGGCTGAACTGCCCCAACCAACCTGGTTAGCCTGGATGGTGCTCAATTCCACCATGGGGACATGCTGACTTAGGTCTTTGCTACCCTGGGCTTGTCTGATTCTCCCACCCCTCTTTTGTAGGGTGTAATTATGGCCTAGGAGATCTGGTCTTTGCTTTCAACACACATCTTCTGGCTGGGACCCTTGCAGCCCAGAATCCCTCTTCACCTGTGAAGGGGAGTCAGGCATCTGAATCTGGGTGCTTTGGACCCTGTGCACCCACTTTGCACACACAGTGCCAGTGGCATCCCACATGCAGTCCAAATCCAGCTCTCTGCTTAGTGTGGAAAAGAGCTGAGGTTAGACCCAGTGTGCCCCAATTCTCCCTTCCCAGTCCGAGACACTCATGGGATTTGGCAATAACTTTTCCATCAACTTCAGTGAGATTTTATCAGCTCTTCAAAGAGAAAGTAACTCTAAATTTCCCTGCATGGGAAGAAGTCCATCCTGGGAACACAGCTTTCTGGGAGTCCTCCAGGAGCACACTGACCCTCTGCGCAGAGAGATGCACAACTTTAAACCTGCTGAGTATGGTGACCACCTCGCGCCTCTCCTACCCTGAAGGGAGGTTCTGCAGCCCATCTCAGCAGTGGTTTGTGTGAACGGGGTAGGGGGGACAACTTATGGCAGGTTGCCCTAACTCACTAACGGGAGTCAGCGCTTTGTCGGAGCCAGGCACTGAGTTTAGAAGTGGGCATCCGTGGAGGAGTCATGAAAGGAGATGTTTGTATGTACTCACTGCCTCTTGGAGACAGACCGTCACAAGGAGCAGGCGCCAGCCCTGGCACCCTCGCTCGTCTTGCCCTCCCTCCTTTACCTCGGGGCTGAGCGAGGACACGCTGCCCCTGTGCTGCGGGAGCCGTGTCTCGGGGTGCAACATGCACCAAGGGTGAGGGGATCCACGTTGGCAAAGCATCCACACAGTACCACTGCCCCTTGCATCACTGGCAGGATCAAGCCCTTCGTGCATGACTGTATCTGTGCCACCACTACCTATCTACAAGTCCTTGCTCATTTTCTTTTCCCTTTCCTTCTTTTTTAAAAGATAACTTCATTAGAAACACAGAAACAAAGCTCATTCCTTGGCTGGTGTAAAACAGCCCAGCTGCACGGCAAGCAAAAGAACGATGGCTGATTTACCAGGGAAGGCACTGGCTTGTATATTCTTGTTTGGTTTTGTTTTCTTTCGTCCTGACCCTTTCCCTCACTTCTTAAAAAATGTCTGTTATGGTTCTTTAGGCTTGTTGTAGTCACATCTCCTAAGACTGATACGATTGGAGAACTTTCCTTTAGAAGGCAACAAAGCTTTCCCCAGTTTATTTAGCAACTGATATTTGGGCTACAGATTCAATTGGGACTTTAAATTTCACACTTAAGAAAATGAGGGGCCAAACTTCACTCAACTATTCTATTTCACTATGATGCTGCTAGAAACATTGCTTAATGAAGACATACTAAGTTAGACATAAATACTGTTCTGTATTTCATAGATTTTTCTCCACCAGCATATATTGGCTAGATTGCTTAGTTGTCTTTTTCTGGAGTTTCATTGTCATTATTCAGCCAAGAGAAGTGCAACTCTAGAATTAAGATGTTTTCTAGCAGATCTGTTAAGAGAAAAGATAATAAACACTAAGGTCACAAACATTTGCTAGGTTGTCCTTTTAAATGCATGTGCAAGCTGCATTTCTCCTTTATTTCTAAGCCATGGTTTATAAATAATTAGATTTATACCAATCTTATTAGACTTGTATAATTTATGCAAGATTATACGCTTTAAAATATAAATCAGTACACACCTATCATCAGCTTTGGTGGCATCATAGACCTGAAACTGGACAATACTTTTATATTTGCTCTCCTTAGGCTTTTGCATGCATATGACAACAGGCAGGCCTGAGAAAACACTGCCTTTTGACTTTTAACATTTTAGCTACTCCAAGTTGTAGAGTATATAAAGCTGTAAGTCTCTTCACTTTATAATGTGGTTCTTATAACAATGTTATCTGGCAACCAACAGCATCCACCATGAAATACTTGATAGATTTATGTTGTAATGTGTTGCAGCATGTAAATAATGTAACTTCTCTGCAATAAAGCACATTTATATGAAATCTGTCTGCAGGCTTGTGTGTTGTGATTTTCTGAAGTTGTTACTGATCCAAACTAAACAGGTTTCTCATCAAACTTGTAAAATAAGTAACAATGAGTTTTACAGCTTRTATGATCTGATCATGTCATTACCATTTTCTGGATTTTCCTCATATTTTCTTGACATCAACTTTTAGACTAGCTGTGTGCCGTGTTCAGGATTTCAGGTTAAGGAAATAGCATGACCGGCAGCTTTCTTTTCTCAGTGGCTGCAATTTTGAGAGCAAAATTGTAGGGTCCATGCTATATTCTCCTGAATTTAATGGCAAATAGAATGTTAGAAAAATATTAGGAAATAAATAGATAGATAGATAGCATTTTATGATGTCATTGTAAAATCCTGTAGGTCATCTGTACTGTATGTGTGCGTGCCTGGATTCCTTATCTAAAATATATGACTAACAGATAAGAAAAGGTAAAGAATGGTAACAAAGATGATCAGAGATAGAGAATGGCTGCTGTGTGATGGGTGACTAAATCAACTGCAACTTGTTTAGCTTGGGAGAGAGATGACTGAGAGAGAAATGACACCTATATAAAATTATGAATGGTCTGAAGGCAATTAGGAAACTGGTATTTGCTGGGTTTTGTCATGCAGAAACTACAGAACACCCAGGGCGGCCATCATGCAGCAGTTTAAAACAAATGGAGTTTTCTTCTACATATGGCATAAATAACTTGTGGAGCTCATTTTCACAGATTGCTGTGGATATCATGAGTTCAAAAAGCATTGGAGCGGTCATGGAAGACAAATCCATCAAGATCCCTGAAAATGGTGGATACAAAACTCTTAAATCCCTGATTTGTAGATGGCTGATTAGTAGGAGAAGTCTTTGCATAATCACCCAGTTTTCTTTCCATAATCACCCACTGCTGGGTATGGTGCTAGATGAGCATTTCATCCAGCGCAACCTTTGTCCGTTCTTATGTCTGCATAAATACAGATACTTAGGCTCAATTAGTTTATTTTCTGTTGTCATCCCTGTTTTTTTAATGACCCATTATTGATGTAGGAGTTCCGGTAGGTTCTTGCACAGACACATACATATTCATTTGTAGCTTTCTCAGTGCCTCCTGGGTTGAAACGCTGCCATTTGGGTAACCAGTCTGAGTCATGGTATCAGGTGTAATGGGGACATGAGGGGGAGAGAAGGGGAAGGGCATTACTTACGTTCAGTAAATGAACTGTGTACAAGTCCTTTGCAAGCAAGAAGTCCAGATATCAGAAAAATAAGGCCTGGAGATTTTCTTCTGAACCACTTCATGGGGCTCAGCTCAAACCTAGGGCAGCTTTGCTCTCTCAGGCGCAGGGTGTCAAAACTAATAGCGGCCTTCTGAGCTCCACTTCTGACATTTTCACAGCTTTTAAGAAGTAAGGGAATGATTTCCAAAGTTTTGTGGCTTTGGAAATCATCCAGAGCTGTATTTTCTATGACCCTTCTTCCTTATCCTATTACAAAATGTATTTCATCTGAGAGGAAACTCTGGGTGCCCCTGCCCTGCCCTGAGAAGCTGGGGGAAGGGGGCCTACCAGCAGCCTGCTGGCAGCCATGGGGGGGGTATGGAGAAGACAGAGATGGGCCTTTCACAGTGGTGCATGGTGGGAAGAAGAGAGAGACAACGGGTGTAAATTCAAGCCAGAGAGGCTCAGACTTAATGTACAGAAAACTTTTTCACCATGAGAGAAGTCAAGCAGGGGAGAAGGTTACCCAGAGGTTGTGCAGTTCCCGTCCTTAGAGCTTTTAACAAACCGACTGGGTAAAGCCTTGATCTTGCAGCTGACCCTACTTTGAGCAGCAGGTTGGACTGGAGACCTCCCGAGATCCTACTTGAATGATCCTATCAACCTATGAACAGTGTTCACTACTAGAACATGTTCTTCACATCATCCTTTTGAAAGCCTGCAGATGGATACCCCAAGCAGCTTTGACTCCTGCCTAACAACACAGGACACGTAGTCATTTATATAATACGTTAACTGTGGGCAAGCCCCCTTAACAAACACCAGCTGCTGTAATAGAAAGGCATTTTGCTTTTCTTCTGATCCCCACAGCCCAGAGTGATCATGGTGACAAAGTGAAGAATGAAATTATTTTGTCTAGAGCTGATTGGGAAGAACAGTTTTAGCTGCCTGTGTTGAGTGCGTGCTTGAGCCGGTGCACAGTTGAAAGAATGTCTTCCACAAAAAACCCCAAACCCTAAAAAAAGGATAACATTTTCCTCTAACACTTTGAGGATTTTTTAAAATCAGTACTGGATTCTGAAGGAACCATTAAAGAAATTCTAAATTTTGGGGGGTTTTGTGAATGCAGTTCTTCAAAATGGCAATTGATTTGGTTCAGGGTTACAGGGCTGCATGCCTGCCTGCAGAGAAGTTATTTCAAGCTGAACACTTTTTTTTTTCTTAATAAAATAGTATTTCTGACAGGCTGGAGTGAACTTTTTCCAATTCTAAAGGAGCTTTTTTCATCAACATGGAAATCAGCTTTAACAATGCTAGAAATTTAGTAAAAGATATTGATTGTTTCACTTGGTTTGGCAGGCTGCCATCGCGTTGCAACATTCAATCTTCTGGTTCTTTAATACTTGGAAAATTGAACATTATCTCTCCATTTATGCAGGTGATTTTTCTTTTTTTTTTTTTGTTTATTTATGAGTTAGCTCTTTTAGTCACTGAAAGTGTACAAACAAATCAAACACTGGACATTTTACCATCAAATTACTGGATTTTAGATTTCCGGATATATGAGTCGGGTCCAATTTTTCATTGTGTCAAAGCATGGAAAAACATTACATTGTACCCAAAATAGCCATTTATTTTTTAAATGTGAATTTATGATCTTCTGTATAATACACATATCTTATATACAAGTGTACAGAATCATTGTTACATCTTTGTAGCTGCAGAAGGCAAGGTTTTCCAGTAGATGGGTAGCAGCCTTTAGAAGCAATTAAAAGAGAAGATTGCTAAGTCTGCTCAATGGAAGTCTTCTAATGAAGTTCAAACCTCTGGGTGTCTTTCAGGTCTACCAGCATAAAATGTGTGCTAAATTAGGGCTTGCCGGCGTGTTTGCTTCTTGGCTGTTGGAGAGATGTTCTGAGGCAGAGCAAATGCAGATGCCTCTCCAGTCCCACCATGGCATGGGCTGTCATGCCCACGTGTGTGACCTCTTGTTTTCCTGCTTGCTGTTGGCCTGCTGTGCCCTTACTTCATGACAGGGAATCATGGAATAAACTTAAAAACCTGTGTTCGGTTGGTCTGCTTGGCAAACACCCATAATGGTAGCTTTCTGTCGTACCTTTTCCTCTGCTGCTGCACAGAAGTTGGCAAGAGCAGTGGCAATGAGCTGGGTTGGTGTGTTGTGGGCATGCAGGGATGCCGGAGCGGACAGAGTAAGTCTTTTGGAGGCTGCCTGTATCTGTTTGGAGTTGAACGCTATTAGCTGTACTGCTTGACAGATTTTGTTGACAGGGAGTTTAGACTGGCTGCAGTACTACAGATGAGAAACAGGTTGATTTGACATACTTCAGTGCTAAAAATAGTATCATATAACGATGTCTTTGTTCCATGAAGATTTTTTTGAAGCTGCAGGGTGGTAAGAACCATGTGGTTCCAAGCAGTCATCTTGGAGACTTCACCAAGGGAAAATCACAGCAGCACTGGAGAAGTCACCTGTCCAACTCTGTTCCCACATCACATTTTATGAGGTACTTGGCACATGCACATGATTTGTGTAAGCTAGCAAAATTGGCTAGTGCTCCTCTGTAGGCAGTGTATTTTAATAGTTATGTTTCTACTCATTTGAAGGCTTTTATAATATATCAGTTTCCCTTTGTTGACAGCAGTTTTGTTATCTCCATGATTTTTTTTTCCAATTGTTTTACAGGAACTTGCTACAAAACTTTGATTTGTATCTCAGCTGCTCCATTGCAAGGCCAGCATTATCCTCACAAATTTCTTTGTGTTTGAAGTCAGAAGACAATAGGTTCACAATTTATGGAATTTTTCTTCAGAAATAGTTAAATATTTTAAAATATAACTTTGACCATTTTTATTCGATTACTTTAATTATATATACTGTTTTAATGACCAACAAAATTGCAATATGTAAAAACTGCTAGCAAAATGCTACATTTGTTACTTTCTAAGTGGTATTTAAATGTATTTTTGCTTCCAGGATTTGTGATTAATTGTAGATTGCAATTGTGCACTGCATGACCTTTCCATTCAACTGTTTGTTGTCTACATTACAACTGGAATTGCAAAATCATAATATGAAGAAAATCCAGTGCCCAGGTAGGGTTTGGGGTTTTTTTGGATTTGCCATCTCGTTGGTGTATGAATGACAAGCATTTTTACACACAAGCTAAACTACTTGCTAAGCCACTTGCTTTGGTGTTTTATGCATTACCTTGTAAATTTAGATATTATTCTTAATTCCTTGGGAACAACATTGTAATTCAATATAATGGACTAGCAGATAATAATAGAAAATCAATGAGATAAAACTGCATATTCTTTTTCTTTGTTAAACACATGATAGTGAATATGTGAAAACCCTGGCATTTCTGGGGAAGAAAACAAAACAAAACAATGAGGATTTTGTTTATTACTTTCCCATTCAGAACTGATTATTTTTAATATCAAGGAGCTTAGAGAAAACTTTACTGCATTTCTGATTGATCAAATACTGCCCTGTACCTTCTGTCTATTTAAATTACTTGTGATTTCAGCTGAAACAAGTATGTATCTGTAGTTCTTGCCCCAAACTCAGTTTTTACTAGGGGTGCATTTGACCCAGTGGGGATGGATTTCAACAGAAGGTACAGAAACCACGTCTGCGTATATTAAAGGTCCGTGCCTGCGTATGATTGTGTTTATATTAAGGCACCATTTTATGCTGTTCCTGCTTTTACCTCACAGTAAATTGCCTTTCTGTGGAAGTAAATTATTTGGATATTGTTACTTTGAAAGTGTGTGCATGTTTAGAGTATCAAACAGGTAGGTTATAAAAGGAAATACGTTTACACAAAACAAACAATGCAGCTTTTAGGGGCTATTCGTGCAGTTCCTACTTTCCTCTGCTTGTTTCTTGTCTCCTCGCATGGGAAACACATTTTCTAGTGTAACTTAATAAGACCCAAAAGAAGACTTAGAGGACAGGAGGTATCAAGTTACTGAATAAAAGGCAAACTATTAGTTGGTTAATTCTTAGCATAGAAATTACTGATTTTTGAAGCCACCGGAAAAAGATTTTAGTCTCCAGTCCTCTTTGAATTCAATGACTTCTTTGCAAACTCCAGTCTGAAAGACTAGATTATTGTTCTTGATGGTGCGATGAATCTTTACAAATAGCAATAGCAAATCTGCCAAGTCAGCAAAAGAGTCCATACTCTCATACAACCGCTTGGAGAAACGGGCTGATGCTAAGCCAGCTGGACTCTTGGCGTGGGAAACTGTTTTGAACAGCACACAGGACCACACATTGAGTATATCCAGAATTAATGCATTTTGGACTACCAGGAATGAGTTGTTAGAGCCAAACAGGAGAGAGAACATGTTTGACAGCATAGACGCCTTTTCACCAAGACCGGGATGGAGAGACCACAAGCTCATTTTAACTAGGCCACCGAATGAGCTGGCCCGTGTTAAGTCAGGATCTGGTTCGCATTCCTACCAGGGAAACAGAAACCTGCTGTCAGCAATCCRCCTGATACAAAACCCCTAAGGAACAAAAAAGCATTCATCATCCCAAGAGCTGCCACTGCCCGTTCACATCCCTGCTTTCCAGCTGGTGGTCCCACCAGGTGCTTACTGCCCTTTGCCACCCTGCAGGTAGTACAAAAGGTTTGCCTTTTCATTGGAAATGTCGCAGTGGCTTATGCTTAGTTTTGCTGTCTTTTCAGCCAGGGGCCAGAAGCATTGTGCTGCAAACTAAAGCTCTTTTCAGCTTTTTCTCCTGGCTGTTCAGCTGCCTTTGATCCCCCGGAGTTACTTTCTCGAGCTCAAGTCCTGGGCAGATGGCAGCACTATTGTCCTCATCTTCTCAAAACATCCCACTTCATTTTTAAATCCCATGCTACCATACAGACTAGAGCTGTCTTGGTAAAATACCTCCCCCCTGTCCCAAACCAGAGATAGCTAGGACAAAGCCACACTCATTCACTTTTCTGCCTAGCTGTAAACTTCCAGTGTAATATTTGGCAAATCATTTAGGGGCAGATTTTTTACATAGGTACTGGCCTGGCTCCCAAGCTCCCTTGTGCCTTAATTTTTCATCATTGTTTGGGGATGACCTGACTACTTCCAAAAGATGGTAGGAAGAAGGATCCAGTCAAAATCTTACAGTCTTCAGATACTCCTGATAGCACTAAGAAGCACAAGCATGTTACTGCTCCTCACCTTTTATGTGACAATGGATTATATAGTGTTGAATGGCAGTAAAATGCATATTGATTCACAAAGTAGGTGATCATCAACTTGCAAGTTATGGAAGCTTGGTTAATGTAAGCAATTTTATACTATGATGTGAAATTTTCTCTTGGCTCTTTTGTAATTCGCAGTTTTTCTTAGCAAAACAGATAAAACCCAGACAAACTCAAAGTTGAAATGGCCTGACCTTTTCCTACATTAAGTTCTTACAGTCTCCTGAGCTGTTCAGATGTAGGAAATGAATACTTGCTGGTTTTTAGCGCTGGCATCAGTTCTCCAGAACTTCCCTTGCCTACCTGCACAGCTTGCTGGTGCTGTCGCGGCATTCCTGTGTACACATGAAGAGCAAATTAAAAATCCTCCTTTCTTCTCCAAATACTATCCAAATGTCACAGGGACAGTCTTGGGTATTTGCGTCTCTGGTACAATTTTGTACGTCTGTTTAATTTCAGCAGCTCTTCATCTCTGTTCAATTCCATGGAGCCAGGTAAATTCAAAGAAATAACATCAAAGTCTGTTCCTCTTTACATCCTTAACTAAAATAGCTGGGCTCTGTAAACAGAGCTGACTCTGCTCAGAAGAAAGGTAAGTTGTGGCACAATGTGGAGAACAAATCTGTTGTGAGCATCCAGTTTATTTGTATTTAATGTCACTGTCACAACCTTCATGCAAAGTAAACCTGGATCTTGAAGAAAGCTTTAAGTACCTTTCCTGATCCTCCCTTCTAGTGTTCTCTACTGATCTCCCCCAAGGACTGCATTTTCTCCGCCCCTCTTCTCTTACAAAGAGTGATCAAAACGAGCTCATTTACTAACATAGGCTCAGATGCACAGATGTTTCCTAGACTTGCAGCTTTATGTCTATAACCCATGGCTGCGGATTTCTTTATAAGCTCTTTTGCATGCCTGATGTCCAGCTCTTGCTCAGCCTGATTAGAGCTCTTCTCCTTTAGTGGGATTTTTCAGCTCTATCTGTTGCTTCTGAGTAGGACGCTGAAAACAAGAGAGACTTAGAAGCACTAAGCATTTCGGTGTTTTCAAAAATCCTATTTACCCTGTCTGTCCCACATGTTTCCTTGTCTTTGATTCTTAGCTTCTCCATCTTTGTCTCGGACATGGAAACATTGTGCTACAGTTTTCCTCTGCCTTTTCCACGAGGCCTGTGCTTGTGCCTTTGCTAAACCCTACTGTTTTTCCTATTTTCGCAGCTTCAAAATCATTTCAGTTAGCACAGACCACCCACTGTATCCTCAGCTCCCAAACATTCATCACCCCTCACCTTGACTTCTGCTCTGAATTCTCTTCTCCCCACTGACACATGCATTTTGCTCCAGACACTGCTGCCCACCGGGCTCAAGCACCCCCTCTGCCTCATCCCCCCCAGCCTTTCTGGATTCTGAGCAGCACAAGGCAGGAGTGGCAGTATCATTGCATCAATTTAGGTTGTCCTAGGCACTGTACAAAAAAGCATATACATAAATAAGTGCTGATTTTTTTTTTCAGTCCTTACAGCCTAGGATTATGGGAAGACAAAGACAAAAGCAAAAGAGGAAGAGRGATGACTATCACATGAGTATAATGAACACATCACTGACAATAAAAAATGTTATTCACCACTTTTCCAGCTGTATTTCTCTATTAAGGTACTGTTCAAGATTTGTTAAGAGTATTTTCAGGCAAAAAATAAAAGATATCAAAATAATTTCAAGAGATGAAAATAATTCTGTTGACTAAACTAAAGTCTGCGTGTATCCATACTGTTTCATGAACCACATACTCTACAATAACGTTGGAAGACTCCATTCTTGTTTACATAAACTGCAAATTCTTAAGAGAATTTTATAGCTGCATTTTATAGCTGCTTTGCCAATAGTAATCTAACCATGTGCACGGGCTGCTGCTTCTTTCTGGTCCATCTCCCAAAACCTTGTTTTTCCTTTCTTAGGCCATGCTGGATTAGGATTTGCTTTGTTTAGAAAAAGCTGTTTCAGTGGGCAGCTGGCTGTAGCAGGGGCTGTAGTGCTAATAAATGAATCGCACTAAAAGACACAGTTTTGCTGCCGTTCTGTTGTACCTTCTGGATACATCTTTCAAGTGCCTTGGATTTTGAATTAAATGCTCCCTTATTATTATTCTTACCAGGAGGAGGAGGCGTCCTTTCACCTTGCTGCTGTTGTCCCTCTCCTGTGTGATACTCTGATGATACTGTTCATACACTCTTTTTTCCAGCTCCCTCTAATGATAAAGACTCCGCTGTCCTGCTGATCCTAACCAGATCAGCTTTCTGGCTGAGGTGCTACCTGTCCCCCACTACTTTCCAGTATATTTAATCCCTCACTCTCTGGAGTCTGTATACACCTTATATACACACCGTGTAAGTATGTTTTTGTTTAGCAAGTTGTCCATTTAACTGGACATTTTCTCTTGTATGCAGGCCCTTGCTTCTACATGGGACTGCAGTGGACAGTCTCCTCATGGAGGATTTCCATGCCCCCTTAGTCTCTGTGGCAGACTCTGCTTCCTAAGGGGTGCATTGCAGTGGTCCGGTATTGCCAGGGAGGGATTCTGCCCATTTTGGTGGCAATGTGTACTGGCAACTTGGTCTTTCTGCTGCCTTGTGGTACCCAGCAGCAGATGCTTTGGGTGGGACTGTCTTGAATGAATCTCACCATGTGGAAACCTACATATAAGTGAGTCTTCTTAGGACCCTTGTATGGTCAATGGAGATTTATTCAGTATACTCACTGGAGTCTATGCCGTAATTCATTTCATACTAAAGACAATGCTTACAGGAGGTCATTTAAATGGCACCCTAAAGTTGCCATCTTTCCATTTTCCAAGGGAGATTAGGATGACTAGCTGAGATTTAGAAGTGTCTAAGATGTCTCATACTAGGTGAGATGTGGGATCCCACATAGGACGTGATTCATCCTATATTGTACATATTGGCACCGACAATGCCTTAGTCTTCTTTCCAGCCTTCCAACTTTTCATCTGGCAAGGATCATTCAAATGCCTAATCTTACAGCATGGGTGACTGTCTGAGTAAGGCAGAGCTGACACAGGCCAGACAAAATCCTTCACTTTTAAACAGAATACATAGTATTCTCATTAGTATTCAGTATAGAGTGGTAATGTATACAGAAATAATGTACTCCTTATCACCAAAAGGGAGCTGATCTGTTTTGATCTCTCCAGGAGCTGAGTGGGGATTTCATTAAATTGAAGTGTCTCCATTTGGTTATCGATCACTCTGTTTATTGCACACTTTGTATGGTTGCATGTTGCATGTGTACTTTCATTTGGTCCCTTGCACCCAGCAAATGAATAACAGCCCGCCATTGGGGGATCAACAAACCCCTGTCAAGTCCAAACAATAATTATTCCATGCTTTCTGTAGCAGGGAAATTCTGCGCTTTCTGCAGTAAGGGATGTCTGAAGGACTGAAATGTAATTACAGTTCCACCTAGAGCTTGGTCAAGCTCCATCTGTTTTGCTGAGATGAACGTTACAGCTACGAACCGTGCCAGGAGCTGATATGTAGGAGGCTGGCTGAGTTATCAACCTGTTGTCTGCTCCTTTCGTGAGTGTGGTTCTGTTATTTAGTGGCAGTCTGATACGAAGCCCAGGGAAGCCACAGGGAGTTTTTCCACTGACTTAAGTAGGTTTAAATCAGGCCCCAGAATAAAAATTCTCTCTTTAGAAGGCAGGATGTAACAGAATGGTGAGGAACTGAATGGCTTAATCATTACATTTACTCAGCTTTATGACTAATGTCTGTGTCAGTTAACAAGTTTTATTAACAATATAGTGACCTTGAAAACTCTGTACATCTGACTAACTCATTCTGTTTTATGAGTAAGTGCTCTATATATTGAGCAAGGGTGTAATTGAAATGATGTCATATTAAGTGACTGGAAGCCTAAAATGGCTTAAATAATATATGGATTGCAATTTCCCTTGAAACTGATACAGTTTTTAAACATTGAAAGAATACCTTAAATTACTGAAATTAAGGGTGGCAGTATAGTATCAGTATCAGGTAAAATATATGTGTATAGTGAGGTGAATATTAAGGCTATTAATCACAGGTATGAAGTGCTAGGTAGTACAGAATTATTCCAGCACTGGAAACTATTAAATGTGGATATGATGAATTTGGGGTCCATAATTTGCCAAGTTTGAAAATCTGTATGACAGTGAAAATGGATATCCATGAAGTGTATGGATCATAATGCTAATGTTGTGGCAGGTCATGCTTAATATGAAGTGAGGCTTAAAAGATGCTCCATACACAAGCAAGTGCAGAGAGCTGGACAATTACTGTATGGTTACGGGGAGCGGCTGTGATTCGCTGTATCAATGGTGAGGGTGCAAATGGTACAGCTCACTCCAGCCCACTCAGAAATCTACCCACCCCTTCTTTCTGCCCCCAAAATGTCACTTATCACTGAGCTAAATCAGCACATCTACTTAGCCATTTAAGTTCTTTCTCTTCCTCAAAAACTGTTATATACCATAGCACAGGTGTGATATATGCAGCGCGATCACACCTCCCAAGATACATAGCTGGCCTGCCTGCTGTTGAAGCCAATCTTTTACACCACTCAGCTAAATATCATACCCTTTCTTTGAGAAATGAATATCCATACATTTCTCTGTGCATGCATGTTGTATTTTGCACTGTATTATAACTCTGCAGTCCATAGCAACCATCAATGTTGTAAACTATATGCATCAATAATGCACCATGGTTGAGCACCATGACTCCATATCCGCCTTGATGGCCTCATTAACCCAAGAAACAGGTACCAGCACCCAAGTGCAAGTGAGATGTGACCTCCTTCCAAATGCTTTGTTAGTTAAACCCTTTATTTAACCCTGTTTAAACATGCAAGGACAGTACTCCTGTGTTCCCTCATCCAGGAGCACAGTAATGGCACAGCATTTCCAAATGGCAACACGAGTCCACAGCCTTGGGGCATGTTTTTCGCCACAGTACTCAGCAGCAACTGCCCAGGCTCCTCTAATGTCTTTTGGAGATCTAGCACTGGGCCGTTGGCATCACATCCTGGTGAAAGGGCTGAGTCCAGGTGAAGGCAGGTGAAATAGTCCCTGTGAGCACCAGAGCCTGCTGTCAAACCTGCTGTACAGATCACAATGGTTCACCAAGATGACTGCCCTTCACACCACATTCCAGCCAAATCCCATACTGGGAACTGAGTGGAGCCACAATTCCTTGGTGCTGTAGGGGTTGGGGAAAAAAAAGCACCAAGAGAGAGAACTCCACCATGAAAGGTGTGTGGGAGGGATGAGGGAGGGAACTGAGGAAACCTGGGAAGTATCAGCAACTTGCTTTGCAAAGACTACCCAAAATAGTATCCATCTGAGTAAGAGCCAACATCTCTATCTGTGAGTCTCCTTAGGTCCCCTTTACAAACAGAGATCGAAACAATATTGTTGATGGAGTCTGGGACACAATTAGTCTCCTGCTAAATTCCACATCTAAGAGATCAAGTGAAACACACCCCAAAATGTCTTTTCAAGCATTGGAACAGGCTGCCCAGGGAAGTGGTTGAGTCATCAACCTGGAGGTATTTAAAAGATGTGTAGATGTGGTGCTTAGGGACATGGTTTAGTGGTGGACTTGGTACTGTTAGGTTAACGGTTGGACTCGATGATCTTAAGGGTCTTTTCCAACCTAAACGATTCTACGATTCTATGATTCTATACTAATTTCTCTCTCTTGAACATGAAGGAAGTTACGGTTACTAGTTCAAACATCAATGCTGACCTTGTACATGTCTAAAGTATAACTTGGGTAAGAGCCACTACTGTTGCTTTAATGAGAAAGCCACATTTCCTTCCCAGAATACTGTTAAGCAGGATTGCTACCTAATTATGAGTAACAAAACTTGTGTCTATCATCAGGTTTGTCAATAACTATAGTTGTTAAGCTTTCATTTAACTTCTATGGCTATACTGTAATTTCCCCCCCCTAATATTCCATGACTATAATTATCCATTTTAATCTTCTTATCTTGAATAAGCTTGAAACACTYAGTAGAAGGTTGGGGGAGTCTGAAGTTTGCACCAATTCAATTAGTTTGCTGTCACTATGTGAGTGAAGTCTTTATTCTTAACTCTGCCCCTGTGCCTGCACTTCCTGAACCACCTGTCTGCCGGCTGCCCTGGACTCTTCTCTACGACATGCTCTCTTGCCCTACGAAGGCTGCTTTAACTTCAGCCAGAATCCCTCTGGGAGCACCGATGGGACGCAGCCAGCAGCGTACCATGACTCTCTGCTATGAGTCTTCGAGCTCTCTCTTGTACCATGCTTTCATGAATAGCCAACCAAAGTAATTTATGTATGAAAATAGTTTGTGTATGTGTATGTATATATAAAATGTCTATGTATATACATATATGTATGTATACATGTCTGTGGGGGTGTGTATGTGTATATATATAAAATGCATTTAAATACACACATAGGCACACATACACAACTATATCCAACTGTCCCTGATTTATCTCCTAGGTGCTGTCTAGAGACCCTGACATATAAAAGCAGTTATTTTAAAAATACAAACGAGCTCTAAAAGCAGGAGACTAGTACTGTGTGTTAACTTTATTGTTATGCAGATATATTCCATCACCATTGTAGCTGCAAATCCATTAGGCTATACCTTTCCTCCAGTAATGTTTATGCAATGCTCCAGATTTTAATTGATCAAGTAAGGTGACAGTCAGTCCATGTACATTGAATAGATGCTACTTCGGAGAAATGTGACTCAGAATGAAGTGCCGCTGGGGAGGTTTTCTGTGTTATATCTACTAAAGTGAGTCACTATGGAGTGAACTGCTGCTTTTTGTAAGCAGACCTTTAGACAAGAGACTGTGAAACATCAAGAAGCTCTGAAACATCAGCCTTGTTCTAGAAAACCTTTTATATAAAAAGAAGCCAAGCTACTCCAGCCTACTCTGACATGAGATGCTAATCCAAGTCTTCTTCTGCCTCAGTTTATTGGGGTTTACTATCTGGCAGTGTTTTTCCCAGAGTAGAGGAATGCTCTGGTGGTGTTAACAGTCCCATTCATAGGTTTCCAATGTACAAAAAGCTTCTACCTTCTGTACATGAGTGTCATAGATTACTATGCTATTGCAGCTGTAGTCTTGACTGATGCTGGCAATATACTATGTTCTTAAGATCTTATTGAACACAGTTAAGGTTCATCATATATATGGCCGCAGCCTGAAGAGAACTAAAATGTTTAAGTTACAAGACAACCTGCAGCAACTGATGAATTCAGCCTCAATTTTACATCTAAAAGAAATATAATCATTTTTGAAAGTAAGGAAATGCATAGCTAAAATACCTTGGAAACCCCAGCTCTGCCCCTCTAGCAACAGCAATCCAACTTCCTTCCTCCTGGCAGAGCTTTTCTGAGACATATGTTCTTTGAGCCGACACACAGTGTGTTGCTATTAGGGGACAACTAAGGAGAGCTGGAAAAATAAAAACCCTCTTCCATGGAGAGTGTCATTGCTTGCTTATGTGGTTCTTTTCAAGTTTAATTAAAAAATCTAGGAAGACTAACTGTAGCTTGGAGATCCCATGATGCAACATTGGTGCATCATGGAGGGTTATCTTCTCTTTGTTTGACCAGGTGTCCGTTATGAATTAAAGAAGCTCTTACTGAGGAAAGGTACATCAGTACGTTGCCATGAAAAGTTTCAATGGGCTGGCATGTTCTGACAGCAATATAAAAGGCTTCATGAAAAAAAAATCTTAACCAGCTCCAGTGAGGGTATCTGTGCTATTGTCCTGGCACAATAAGCGTCCTCTGTAGCTTAGCTTTTTTACCCTTTGATATGTTGCTTTCAGAAAGGCTTAAGAAAGCTTCCTGTAGATATTGCTGCTATCTCCCACTAAGCCGGCATTACTTCTCTTCCTCAAAGTTAATGCTGAGGAAGTCAACAATAAGATGAAAAAGTGATCTTAAGCTGCATCTAAGAACCATTGTTTGCTAGGAAGGGAGCTGGAGGAGTGGCTTCACTCATGGTTTGCACCTCTATGGTTGAATCAGAGAGAAACACGTTTCTTCCCTCTCCCCCTCCTCCTACACCCTTAAATAATAATTCAGGAAAACATTTGAAATAAATAGTTAGTTCTTTGATAGCAATGTCCTTACTTAAATGCAGGGACTTTATTAGGTGGAAAAAATCAACTTTCGTTTATATGAATTTGTAAGAATTAAATAGCTGTGAAGAGGATCATAAAAACATGAATCCTAAACGCTCAAACATCAGAAGGCAATTAAAACTTGAGGCTTTGCGCATACTGAGAGAAAGAGCAGCTATACAAAAATAACTTTGAGGAGGATACTTTCACGGCAGAGGAGCAGCTAACTCCTACAATGCAGCAAGACGTACATGCAGCCTACTTTTTGTCAGGAATGGATTCAAGGGTCCCCAGGGGTCCTGTGTGAATACTGTCACTCTGCAGTCACAGCTTCAGGCGCAAGAAAATCCACTGCAACGTGCACTTAATCCTTCAGAGGAGCCTGGGAAACCCAGCCTGGACTTTGTTACACTCTTCATTTCAGAAATCTTCTTGCAAATCCATACCCGCCCCACTGCAGGTTTCATAGAGAGCCCTTCACTGGTCGGGTGAGTGAATCCTCCTCGTCTCCTCCTCCTTTTCCAGCAGCACTGGTCTCTGAGGAGTAAGGATCCAGGCAATTATCACAATTTCTCCTTCAGGCAGAGGTGGATATACCTGGGTGAGTATCTAGGCCACCTAATGATACAAAACTGCACTGCCCCAGCCCTTTCCCACACAGCTGGGGCATTGCTGGCGTTGGCGCCGAGTTTCCAGGGTCTCTAAAATACTCTTTTTAAAACATCGCTTCAGAAAAAAGCACAATAAGCACTTCAAATTCCATGTCTGATTTAAGTATTCCTTGAACGCTTTTTAAATCAGGTGCAAAACAACAACATCTCCAACACCAGTGGCCCTATCCGTTAGTAAAAGATGAGATTTTAAGCAGAATTCTCGGCAGGAGGCTCCATTTTCCCATTAGAAACTTCCTTCTCCTTCTTGATTATTTCTCCGTCATCACTAGTRTTTGTAATTCTTCTCATTTGCTGGGAATATGGTTAATATTATGCACCAGATATGTAATGGAGTGACTAAAAAGGGGTAAACTAGTTCACAGTAGGAAGCCAGAAGAGTACTAGGCTGTGGATTAGCCTGTAAAAAGGAGCTCCGAGTATGAGGCCAGAACCTCACAGCTATATATGTGGATGTATATTTCATACAGCTGCCTCTTACTAATTTATTCTTCCTCTGAGCCTCAAGTAATGTTACTCCACTGGGAATACATCGTGTGGGCATAGACTAGGAAAAAAAATTGGGCCCAGCATGTTTCCATCCGAAGATGTGGAAAACTTTGATCATTCATTAGGCAAGAAAGAGCAATATTAAAATCCTTTTCCTTGTACTAAAAATAAATCAAAAGTGCAGAAGCTAGTTCTGCAGCCTGCCACTGGTCTGATCCTTCTGAGGGCTGCAGTTTAGGCTAACATTTGGGCAACTGTATTTACCTAATTCTGTTAGGAGAGCATTGGTCCCTTGGGGCTTGAGAAGTCAGTCTCCTCCACATTGTGTTTTCTTTTTTTCTCTGTAAATTTTGTTACATTCAGGTTTGGACCTGAAAGCTTTTTCTGTCTCTGTGTTGTGTATATTTCAAAAGGTGGTTTTGTTAAATGAATCTTCCTGGATACCCTGATGCTTGCAGCATTACAAAGAAGTGCTTGATGCTGTGAGAAATTTGGGGTAAAAGCAGATCCTTCTTATCCTTGGGCTTTCCACTTTGGTGTTATTGTGTCCTTCCTCCCCTGCAATAGAGAGCATGGGAATCGTGTGAATACCACGTTTGAGGCATTTGCTAGTGAAACACAACCTGGAAATGCAAAGTATCCCTTTACTGTGGCAACTTCTGTAAGCCATAACATGACTGGCAAAAGATGTGAGACACGGTATTTCTGACTAAAGGCAAATATAAATCTTAATAGCTAAAAAGGGTTCACAGACAGGAATAAAAATATAATGCAATGCTCTGATTTGCAATTTTCTCTTTAAGTCCTCCTAAATAAACTATCTGTATAGACAAAGTATATTGCATACATGAGGTCAGTGAAAACGTACAAACCAGGTTGGTGAAGTTCTTTCTGTTTTGTGTTTCCCTGAGAGTTAACATGGATATTATCTTCAGAAAACAGAACATAAGACATATATCAGTCAAAACTATAACAGTGGTCGGAATAATGTTGTTAAACGTGTGAATGAATCTTAATATAGAAGCACAAGTATTGTCATACTGGCTTCCATATATCTCTGGCTCCCATACACCTCTCACCCAGTAGACTGGCTCAGTAAAGAAGCAAGTGAAGGATCCTCAAGGGAGGATGCAAATATTGCTTTAATAGGTCATTATAGAATAAGCAGCCTATTGGGAGGTAGCCCACTCGCTCAGAATAACTGTATCACTGATGTTCGCTCTCCCATTGTTAAATCCTGTTTTGTTGTGGTGACCAGATTTTAAATCCTTTTTCTGGTCACAGACAGATTACTGATTTATCATCTGCAACAACGAACCCTCAATGTAATCTCTTATGCCATTTCTTCTTGAGCTAATTCTCCCTGCTCCTTTCCCTGCTGGGGATGCGCGCTGAGCGATGGGGAGGGCGCGGGTGGTGGTTCGACCCGACAACGGCGAGCTCGGGGCCCTGCCAGTCCTGAGAGGCCATGGAGCTCTGAGTGCCGCTCGGAGCACACCGGAGAGGAGCTACCACAGGTCACCGACCGTCCGCCTCAGGTGTCTGAACCACGTAGCTATTTTTTCACTGGCGGTACTAATTTAGACTGCCATTATCTCTAATTATTCCTGCCAGCACCACTCCGCATGCCACCTCCCACCTCACTGCTCACCCAGCTTTGCTGTAGTAAATCTTCCTGAAGTCTTCTCCATTTCTCATATTTTAATGCAAATTTTGATGGGGATGAGTTAGCTGCAAATTTTACTGGACTTTTCCCACAGTAATTAGTAAGCAGATTATGTATCATTCCTGTAGTGACTGTTCCGTCCATCAGGCTCACCTTATGCCATGCTGAAAACCGGTATTTATCCTGATTTTTTTGTTTCATTAACTGTGCAATTGATTCTGGTAAAAAAAAAAAAAATCTTAAGTACGAGATTAATGAGGCACCATTTTTCTTTGGCGAAGTTCTGGCAAGAATCTCGTGATATCATGACTACCTAAGAGTTTCACCATTTCACATTTAAAATTATTGATTGTTACAGCCAGTTATATACTACTGAAAATAATCCTGGGTGATGTATGTTCTTCCTGAGTTATCCCTATTTTTTAATTACAAGAGGAGAAACACCTATTGCTTTCTGTTTCTCTCTTACAGCTATTGCATTTTAAGAGCTGAAAAAAGCAGACTGTGAGAAGTCAGAAATCCCAACAGCATGGAGGTCTTTAAGCCAATAGCCCGTTGCAACTGAGCAGTATCCAAAGTGAGTCTATGAGAGCACATCTGGTGCAGAAGTTACAGATGATGATTCAGACCTTGGTGATGTAGGTTACAGTAGTGGGCATAACACAAGGATATAAAGGAACCATCACAATGCCATAGATTTACCCTACCCCTACTAGGTACAGCATTAGGTAGCCAAAATTTAATCTTAGGCTATATAAAATGAGTTGGCTACACTTGATTAAAAACATGGCAAGATTTACAAAATGGGACTTTTTTGTCATTCTGTTTGTTCTGCATTTATTGCTAGGTGAATGAAGCAAGCCTAAGGGGATATCCTACATGAAAAAGGCTTGTTTTCTTGAAGATTACGTTCCTTAAATCAAATTCTGACCTTTTAGAGTTTAGACTGGCTTAGCCTTTCTGCACCCTGGACCTCCAAGCAAAATTGTCAGTCCACAGATCTCACTTTTCCACAAACATTCCCCACCTTCCTGACCATTAGAAGCCCCTCCTTGTTCTTAAAGTGTTTGCTGCCATTCATCAAAATGCAAACAACTAAAGAGCATCTACGAAGCAACTGTTAAAACAGCATGGCTTCAGTTCTAAAGGAAATACTTTGCAAAATAAAACCATTTCTGCAATCACAGTTTTCCCAAATCAGCACAAATGTATAGTCGTAAGAACATCTGCACACGTTTATACACACACATATAATATATGTAAATATATATGTACACCCATCCAAACTTAAGCAGGTAAGAGACTTTTTAGCTTGCTGTGATGGCTGTACTGTGGCCCTCACCTGAATACATCATGTTCCTTTAACTCCAGCCTGAGATGAATAGATTGCCGGCTGAATGGAGTCTTTTTATAGCGCTAGTCCATGGGGAAAT
This sequence comes from Phoebastria nigripes, assembly GCA_035582835.1. Lineage (NCBI taxonomy): Eukaryota > Metazoa > Chordata > Aves > Procellariiformes > Diomedeidae > Phoebastria > Phoebastria nigripes. The sequence goes on along the minus strand of JAYKAV010000955.1, from coordinate 706,673 downwards.
TCTTCAACAAAAATGCTTTTCTGATCACATTTGCAATTCATATATGGTATGAACAGGATTCTATTAATTGAACACTGAAAAAAAAAATCCTAATTATTGCATACATTATTAATGACCTTCATGTCTCTACAATAAGCAAAACAGCAACGTTCAGTAGCAATGCACATTCTGAGAGTTTTCTCACTGCGGTTTCTGTACAACTGCTCTTCAAACGGTTATTTTTTCCTAAGGATTTCTACATTTAGATGACAAATCAAGCTTCTCTAATTGCCAAATTGTATCTGCTCCTTCACCAAGAGACACCTCACAGAGCTTCTGAGTCAGAGTAACCAGGCAACCCTAAGCCTCCAGACTAGGAGGCAAAGAAAAACGTGTACTCCTACAGTAAGAAGAAAAATGATCACTTCAATCTCTATTCAAAAATTTGTCATAATAGATATACTGTTTGCTGTGACTCAAACATTTTAAAGGGAGATACAAATCCTCAGTCTCCCAAGATGTCCCAGCCAGAAGCTAAGGGGTTTCTTGCCAGTTCTCCCAATGTATCGGTGATGGGCAAAACGGAGCCCTGGCGAGAGCTGGTCAGGCAGCGCTGGGCCTCTGACGTCTCGCGTGGTAATACCTTTTGATTCCTGTTAACTGTGTAAAGTCATACCAGGGAGATACCAAACGCCAATCTATTGTTTTTGCTGGGGAGAAATCCCCTGATGGTCTGGTGAAAGCCAAGCCTTTATAGTGCAAATTCCTGCAAACCCCAATGACAACCTTCCATCAACGGCAGCTGCATAAGCTCAGCTGTGCTTTGAGTCTCTGAGGTTTATCCAATCATCTGCCAAAGACCACAAAATCATATTTATTACTGAAAAACAACCTTACAAATAACAATTTATATGCATACCTTGGACTACCAAGTGCTTTGTGTGTTCTGTGTGATCTCAAAAAGCAAATYTCCTCACAGGTCTCATGTTTGTCACATCCTGTCCTGAGACTCTCTCTGTTCTCAGCTTGGTGGATAACATTTCAACAACTATCATCAGCTGCATTGTTCCAGAAACCCTTTGCCCTACCAGGCCAGATCAGACTGGGTTTTCTCTGCAGAGGAGTTGGGAACACATCTGCTATTAGGCCCATGAGGACGTATCCTGTGGACTCAAAGCCACCTTTCCATGGCATTGTATCTGTCCCACAATTCTCCAAAAGCATGGGTCCCATGGTAATACATGGCAGCTAAAAAAATAGATAAAACATTGTTAGATGTAATTCATGTCTAAACTACCATGTGAAAGGGTAGAGGTGAGAAACTGAATGTTAAATAGTCAGTGATGCCAAAAAAAAAAAAAAGAAGAGGCCAGAAGAAAGGGCCATCAGCACTGGTCATGATTTGGGAGGTGGCTAAAATGGGGGGTCAGGGCATGTCTTGGGGCGCTCCTCCATCCTGGGGAGTGCTGCCCTGTGTTGTGGGCTGTGCCGAGGAGGAGTGCTGCCATGGCTTCAGCAAGGAAAGCAGCAGGCTGGAGGGCCAAATATTCAGTGGTGATGATGTGCTTGTCCCTCTCTCGGAGGTAGGCATCTCCCAGAGCTAGGCAGCCGGAAGGCATAGATGAAATCCACTTTCCACAGTAGTATCAGTTTAGGCCATCAGATCCCTGTCCTGATTGCTTTTGGTCAGCTTGGCTTCTGGATGCAGAGTGCCAAAATAGCAGCAAAGTGACAGATACTCCTCCTCCTAGCTCTCTAACCTTCCCTTCTCTTAAAGGACACGTCTGTTTGCTGATGCCCAGCCTCCTCCCTGCTCATTTTGTGGAGCTTTTGCCCTGCTTGTGGTTGTTAGTGGGTGACCCGGGGGCTAGCCAGTCTCTTTTCCATCGTTGGCTGTGGTTTAGAGACTCTCATCACAGTCCAAAGGGATGCTCTCCTGCCTTTAAAAAGCTGACATGACACCCCCAGATTATTCAGCAGCACTCAGACACCATGAGGTGCTTCAGGATCAATTACACATCACCATGAAGGTCTCAGCTACACTGTGGGTACACAGTTCCCAGGAGAGCGATGATTTCTGCAGGTTCATATCAGGACTTCCTGGTGGTTAACTAGGAAGAAAAATGAAATCTAAATACTGGAATTATCTTTGCATGTATGTGTTGCATTTACTCTCCTGTTTTCAATGCTAGAGAGTTACCTTACGGCAGATACTTCTAACAAATTCCTCTGGGACTATTGCTCCTCTCATGCATTTGCTTCCCTGTTCTTTCCTTGGGGGTTGCAGCAGTGGGGAGCAGCAGACCTCAGCGTTGCTGGTCCCTCTGGCTTCCTCTGACAAGGCCCTTTGAGGATGTTCTCAGGATCTTGGAACAGCAGAACTCTTCTTTTTCTTTCCTTTCCTTGCCTTTCCTTGCCTTGCCTTCCTTTCCCTTCCCTTCCCTTCCCTTCCCTTCCCTTCCCTTCCCTTCCCTTCCCTTCCCTTCCCTTCCCTTCCCTTCCCTTCCCT
>JAYKAV010000955.1:559695-703763 GCA_035582835.1 Phoebastria nigripes | reverse complement strand
TCTCTTCTCTTCTCTTCTCTTCTCTTCTCTTCTCTTCTCTTCTCTTCTCTTCTCTTCTCTTCTCTCTTTTCTTTCTCACACCAGTCCATTGGTTTCTTCCAGCCACTTGCACTTTGGGCACTGGCCCCAGGGACTGACACTGGGGCCTCTGCCGCAGAATTCAACAGCCTCACAAAGAAAAGTGCTTCTGCTCAGAGCATTTCCCCTTGGCCCCACTGAGTGAGGAGGAAGAGGAAGAGGAGGAGGAGGAGGAAGTGGAGGTCGAGGTGGAGGGGGACAGGGCAGTGTTCGCTGGCCCCAGTCCTGGACAGCAACCAGCCGCATGCTGAACCTCAGCTGTGGACCTGAGCTCCATTGATTTCACTGGAACATACATGGATGTTTCCATGATTTGCCGCAGGTAAAGGGATTTAGATATTTGTTCAAATGCATAAATTAAGGCCTTAATAGTCCATTTGTTTTAAGTAAAGCTACTCCTGGGTTTAGATGTAGTTTGAGGCATTAAGGGATGTGACTGGGCCCCATACTGGGTAATTTTTCATTTCTGCCTTTCTTAGAAGCATATGGATTACTGTGTTGGTGTTTTGTGAAAAATCACAGCATGAGAAAAGCTGTCATCCTTGTATCTGAAGTGCTCTGGGCGGCCTGGCTGGAGAAGGCTGCACACACCGGCAGGGCAGGCGAGAGAGGAGAGCATCCAAGGGGCAAAACTGATTAATGGGCAAAAGGCGTTGGGGCAGTGCTCGGTGCCTGGCGGCTGGGCTCGAAACAGGTTCAGCAGTGAAACCGGAGCAGTCAGCAGAGTCACAGGGCTATAAGTGTGAAGGGCACAGGGCCCTTCCCTGGGGCCTTGACCCCTCTCTTGGAGCTGTCTGGATGTGGTGCTGTGTCTCCCAACCCCCAGGAAACCACCAGTGCTGGTGACTCCCTCATGGCTGGGGCTGCCTTGTGCCTGTGCTGGGACAGGACCACTGATCAGCCCGCTGAAAACGTCCGCTGCAGATAATGAAAGTGTCTAATGAAATCTGTGGCTCCTTCAAGGAAAGGGAGACCCACATGCAAACCCCCAGTGCCCATCGTAGGTGTCCCTGTGCCTCCCACACGTGAGCCTCCCCCAGTCCCCCTTCCCAAAAGAGCCTCCCTGCAAACTCTCCCTCTCGCGGGCCCCGTACCGCTCGCTGCGCACCCCGTGCACGGGCCCTACAGCACCGCACAGCAACACAATGTTATAGAGCATTCAAAATTAAATTCAAAGGACAGTCCTTAAAACCCGGATTTTGTAAAATGTATGGCCTTGCATATGGAAGACGTATGGCCTTACATTTACGGGAGGATTTTCAAGGCGAACAGAGGGGCAGAGCTCCACCTGGTGATGCTGCTGCGGCTCTGCCACGCCTGGGTGGGACTGGGAAACGCCGTTCTGCAGCTCTTTGCTGTTGACGAAAGCTCTTGGTGCTCATTCCGGCTTCCACTCGTAGCTTCTGCTTATGAGGGCACAAACAATATCTTAAACGAAGGATTTTTAGGGAGAAAAAAGCCCTACAAGATTTACACTGGTTTATGTTGAACCATTTCTAGCATGGCATCAATCTAACTGTTCACGATAGTTATCTTACAGCACTACAAAATCCTATTTAGCAACTAAATAACATTTCCCAATTTTTGTAGGTCAGGATACAGTTTGAGACTTAAAAAAAGTCTTTCAGTGCCAGTTTGATGCTTAATTAGGAACTCACTCAGATCCAAACTTTCCCAAACTGTACTCTTAGAGTATGGAATCTAAAGAGTGCTTTATTTTCAAGTGTCCTAAGCATTTGACATTTCTGAGTGAAATCAGCTGGATTTCTATGATATTCAGTGCTCATAAAAGCAGCTGAGTCAGATCAGTAGGTATTTGTGACGAAACAATTTCTTTATCTATAATTAACTGCAATGGAAAAAGTTCCCCCAAGTGGTTTCTAAGACCATTGCAACATAAAGTAAAAGATGTGGATGGCTGTGGAAGGAAAAATGCCTTTATTTATATGATGGTTACAGAATAATAGAAAAGAGAGGTGCAAGGTAAGTGAGTGAATATATAAGGATGCTCCRCAGTATTTATGCCTCTCCTCTTTACTGTACTTCCCAGTTTCTCCTTTCCAGGTAGCATTTTGGTAATCAGAATAAAAGGAATTGCCTGTGCTTCCAGCAAGGTGTTTTACACCTCAGTTTTAAGAGACAAGCATGCAGTGGAAACGTCTTGCACCGGGGGGCTGCCCCTTGGCCCAGGCTGCAGTGGGTAGGCACGGGCACTGAGAGCCGAGTGCTCAGCCCCGGAGCAGAGCACTACATGGACAGGCTACTTCGTCACACCYGTGTGGCAGCCTCCTCCAAGCAGGTGTGGGAGGGGAAGAGCAAATCACCACTGTGTCCTCCCAGGTTTGTAAGCACTGAAGAGCAAAGGATAAAGAGGGCAAAAAATGAAGGCAGGGACCTAAAAGACTCTTACTAACTTCAGCATGCTTTGCTGCAGGTGCTGCCTGCTGCTTCTTTTGCTCCTGTGAGCAACTCCGTGGACTTCCCAGGCCCTGCTTGGGTGCGAGGCACGTGAGGCTCGAGGGAGCTCATCACACAGAACAAAACAGCAGCATCTGCAGCTCGTGTCCCCATGCTTTTTGAGTCCCTGCAAGTAAAGAATGCTAGCAAAAAGTTTGACATCCGTGATAACGTGTCTGCAAACAGACATAAAGTCACATTGGTTGTAGGCAGTGGGAGGAAGAGACGATTTAACTGTATCTGTCTAAGGTACAGGCTAATGAGCACCACATTTCCCACCCCCATAAAATCATCTTCCCATACAAGGGCGGATGCAGAGAGAAAAGGAAAAGCATCTATCTGAGCATCACATATAGCTCTGGGGGTCTCATCATAAAAGCAAAAGCTGGCCTTTGGCAAAATGGACAGGATAAAGGAATGAAAAGTAGAGCAGAGACAGTGGGGATGTCACACCTGGAACACATCAGCTCATCATGACTTCAATACCACCTGATCATCTCACACCCAGAGGGCATTTAGCCTACTAGTTAGTGAGGGCAAATGTGGGATTGAAAAATGGAGGATTTAATTTTCAACAAATAGCCGAACTTGTGATGCCAAAGACAATTGCATACTGACGGTTCTGATAGCAGTAAGGTGCCAGACCTCGCAGGGGCCCATGTAATCCTCCCAGATGTTGCAGGTAGCCATGTGCTACCTGTGCAGCAGGGATGGAAGCTGAGCGGGAGACAAAATACAAGTTGCAAATGTAAAATGGCCCCTAAATAAGTGGCCATTACATAAGTGAGAAAAAGGTCCCGAAGTCCTAGAAAAAACTCAGCCCTTCTCTTGATAGCAGCCAAAGAGAAAAAATGAATATTCAGGAATTAACAGTGGGAGAGTAGTGACTAACGCAGGCAATGCCATGTGCCACAGTATAAGTACTGTAGATTTATTAGTTGGAGCCACCTTCTTTCCCTACACTATAAAAGCATAAAATAGGCCTAAAAAAGTAGTGTTTAAGATGATCAGAGTATCTAACAGCTACTGTTTGAAGAGAGCGTAAACAGCCTGAAAGAGTGATGACCAAAGGGAGGTACACTAGAAATATTTTAAATGACAGTTTCTAGAAGGGAAGCACTTACTCGGCATGGCTCCCCCTTCAAGGGCTGGGAGTCACCCTGCAAAATTTGTGCACAAAGGACCTAAAACAAAATGAAGGCTTTTTTAAAATTTCTTTTTTATTCCCCCACTGTGGGGATGGCAGCGCAAGTGAGCAGAGGAGCAGCTCTTGTTCCTTCCCATGGCCAAAGCCCTCAGAGCCACACACATTTTCTTTTTATTTGAAATTCAACCCGTGGATTTGGTGCCGTGTCTTCCACAGTGGCTCCTGTTACTTGCATAGCTATTACATCCTCTTTCTGTATTAGTTTTAAAAACTGCACTTTATAAGAAATTAGCAAAATGAGAATTTTTTAATGCTATGTAAGATGCAGATGGACAGGTTTGGGTGGCAGAGGTGGCCCTGGCAGAGCCACGGGGACGCTGGACGCTGAGCCATGCAAAAGGAGCAACTGAAAAGCATGGTGCATGGGGATGGCGTGGGAGGGGACAGGGAAGCCCACGGCCCTGGTGGTGCGGGTTTCAGTCCCCCCGGGGAGGCAAAGGGAGCCAGAGGGGTCAGTGAGGTTTCAGACGATGGAGGGAAGATACTGGTTTGGACTTCAAGGTTTTGTCTTTGAGCAAAGGGCATGAGACCATGTGTGTTTTGGTCACGTTTTGAGGGAGACACGTGGGCTTAGGACGCTTAGGAGCACATCCAGTCAATTCTGAAGTTGGGTTTCCACAGAAAATTCATGGGGAATATTCACTTTCCTTCAGTCTGCCCTCAAAGTCATACTCCAAATCTGCTTCGTTGCAAAGCAAAATGTTCTCAGCAGATCAATTCTTTCTTGGTGGGATCACTGAGGAAAGACTATTATTTAATGCTGGCACAGTGAGAACTGCCCTCTGCTGTGAATAAAAAATGTTTATTTCCAACCAAATGCTAGCAAAGAGCTAGTTGCTCTGTGACACTGTCCTAATTTTTAATTTTTTCAACTCTCTATTTATGAACAGCTCCAGTTTGCTTGATTTACTTCAGTGTCTGGTTTATTGAATAGCATCTGCAGTACGGTTTGTTTGGTTGATTATCCCTAAGTATCTAAATTATTATGACTTGCAATTAATTGTGTGTTACTTTCTATTCCTTTCTGAGAACAGGCTTCAAAAAATGTATTCTCTTTTTGGTAACCTGGTTCATTAACTAGTGAAGCCCACACAGTACAGAGAGTTTAGAAATTCGTGGCTATGCAAAAGCTGGTATTTACTCTGGGAACATTTCCATTGCTGTGTGATGGTGGGATGCAGACATGGGGCTGGCCTTGTTCTCTCTCCCACAGCTCAGAGGAGGAAGCAGGAAGGCACAGGTATGTGAAGAGGGGGTGGAGCATATTTTCTGCAGAGTCCTTTCCTCCAAGGGAAATTTGTACCTTTGGGAGATGCCTGGGCCAGCCAGAGCCAGCAGGTTCCCTTCTCTGCTCTAAGATGTCACGGGGTCCTGGGGGACTCCAGTCCAGCATGCAGGTAGCAGCTCTTCATGGAGGTCACTGCCTTTCTTCATTGAGATAAATAATATTCCCTGAAGGACTAATGTTTGGAAAATGCATCGGAGATCTCACCTATAATACTCTTTAGAAGGGAGAAAAATTTGGAACAGTTTTCCCACAAGAACAAGTTTTTGAACAGAATTTTTCAACATATATGTTGAATAACTTGCATGTCATCATTTGCTTCTGAAATCAAACTTCTGAATTAAAATGTCTATATTTGTTGAAATGACCCAAGAAYGTGTAGTGTCAGCCCATTGCCTCCTGGGATGTGTAGTTCTGGCACGCTATGGGGCTGGCTGTTTGGCAGGACAGCAGCTGCCGTGGGGCACCCGCACCCACGTCACTCCCACCAGGTACCACGGTGGCTGAGGCCAACAAATTACTCATGACTAATTTCTTATTTATCTACAAATGTGTGAACTTTTCTTTTAGGAAATAGGCATTTGCTGGAGTCTGCTTCCTCCAGTGGAAGTGCATCCCTGTGGAAAATTCCCCTCCAGAGTTGATGTAAACCTTATAAAGAAAAAGAGGCACCAAAAATGTAGTTAAAGTTACATTAGTTATTTCTTTATATTGGGGAAAAAGCAATGGAAATACCCAAGATATGTTAGTTTCCAGGAAGAAAGGAAGGAAGACACTAAGAGGGGCATAGGAGGTCTTTAAATTTTCCGTGCACATATAATTTAGAAGGTAACATGGTGATAAATTAAATACAAAATACCTTTTAGATTTAATTTCAATATACATAAGAGGAAACATATTAAGCTTTGCTCCTCCTTTTCCCGTACAGAATGCCTCTCTTCACTCATCTCAGAAAAAGACAGGCATAAATCTTTTATGTGACTAGAATAAAGGTTGTGGCATATTTTATTCAAGGAAACATCTATGAAAAAGAAATCTAGAAGCATCAACATACCTCAAAAGGACATGCTGTTTAACAAATGCCCTCATTATGTGTAACTCAGTTCAAGCTGCAGAGCCATGTATAAAAGCCTGTGCTTGAGCAGCCATAAAATCAGAGCCTCACTTGGGCTGGAAGGGACCTCCAGAGGTGCAACGTGTCGTGGCAGGAGGGCTGGAGTGAGCAAATATCATATGCTTACAGCACGGAAATGGAAATTGCAGCACGGCTGTTGATCTTAATTGTTTCTATCTTGTTCCTGGCATTCTCATAAGATGTTGCCAAGGCAGATCACAGAATCTTTAAATAAGTTTAAATAAAGATTTCATTGAGAGATGTTCAGCTGAGTTCAGTGAGAAGCCACAGTGAGAATAACCCCAAAACCAATTTCTGGCCTTCATCTTTCACCCTTATTCTGACGCCAAATAAGAATACTTGGAAGAAAGCAGTTTTAAATGACCACTAAAAAAACCAGGTCATAACAGCCACAGACACAAGAAGTTATGTGACAGGGCAAGTGCTGGAAATGTGTGTGACTGCCCAGGAAGGTGCGAGATGTTTCCCTAAAGCCAGTCTCCATCAGTCCATGGGGCAAGAGGTGAGTAAAACAAGTCACGCTCTGAAGCATATGCCAGACAGCAAATGCTGGCTGGGGGGCCCGGTGCAGGTTTCCTCTCTCCTCCGGCTGCAGGAGAGCATCGCAGGGTGTCCCCTGGGGGAAGGAGTGCGGACACCAGGGCTGGTTCCACTTTGGCAGCCGCTGCCTCTCCCTGTTCCCCCTTTAGTTGACCTTTGACATTTGAATTGTCTCTGACCCAGATCTGGGGAAAATTATGCTCCCCACAGTTATGTGCCCATCTTCTGCCCGTTCCCAGTTCAGTGGTCAAGAAAAGACAGAAGTCAAATAGCAACAAATTCTACTTTAGAAGGTGAAGTCTGGCCAAATCTGACATGGTTTTGCCATAATAACACATGAACTTGCCTCATTTCGTCTTCTGTCATCATCGGTGGCCGTCACCCTCATAAGGTGATGGCAATGAGCTGTGGTAGCACATCTGCCACCTTCTTTCTCCCCAGGGGAAGATTAACTTCGTCTCCTGCTGCTGTGAATGAAGCAGTTTAAATGACGGAGTGGCTGTCCAGGCCCCCGGACATGCCGTGGCTCTGAGATCACCACCCCAAGGTGGCACAGAGCCGCGGGTCTTCCAGCAGCCGAGGGGGACCGGCGGGCAGCAGCCCCCTGCCTCCCCTCTTCCCTGCCCAGAGCTGCTCCTAAGGAATTAAAATTCAGGTGCAATTGCACTCCCTGATTTCTTCTTTTTGCAGGGGGAGGACATTTTCCTTGTGAGTGGGTTAGCAGAGAAAGTCGTGGAGGAGAGGTGACCCTCATTTGAACAGTGAGCAGCACCTCACCTGATGCTAGTCCTCAAAACATGAAACCTCTGTAGAGAGGGGTTAGCTACCTGTCCTCTGCAAATGCCTGCCTTAGGTGGGAGTGAACTGCCTCTGAGAAGCCCTGTCTTGATCCACTGACTTTCACTTAGGTGATTATTTCAGATGAAAAGTTTGCATTTTGATTTTCCTAAGTTAGACAAGGGAGATCTCAGGGATAGGCTGAGAACGGCACAGACATGGACACAGCAGAAATACCGAGGATGACTGGACAGATACGGACAACATCTTAAAGTACACGAGTCTGGAATATTTCCTGCCTTCCTCTAATGTAGGTTTCTAAATACAGGTGACAGTATTACTGTAACCGTAGCAGTGCAGGAATACTCTTTATTGACACTGACTCGATTCTGTTTATTTAATTTTTTTCCAATCCCTGAAAAGATTAACACTGGGCCCATCGGATACTAGACTTTCTCAAAAGGATGCAATCGTTCCCATTTCCATCTACACAAAGAAAGGCCCATCCTAAGTGATTTGACAAGACATGGATAATCTTTTATCCAAGAGGCAGGGCAGAGCGGGGAGGGAAGGTGGAGGGTCCTGGGTGGCCAGGGAGGGGGACAAGGGCTCAGGCCGTTCTGCCTGCCATGGCTGCCCATGCTGCTGATCCGCAGAGCTAGTCCTGCCAGGGATTCAAAGGAAAACACAGCCAGTTCCCTCACCTGCATAGCAAACCCCATCAAATCCAACTCCCAGGTTTTCTCACAGGAGCTAACAAACCAATGGCAATGTAAGCTTTGAAAGATATAGAAACAAGTGGATCATGATGCATCCATGAGCCACTGGCATTTGCTATCGCTGCTTCAGCTCGCTGGTAGCCCCAGCACAAAAATCCTTCCTGCACTCACGCTGTTGTCAGGAGGGTTAAAGATCTCAAGCTTCTGCATATTTTCTGACAATCTTTCTGAGGTGTAAATGTGGATGGATGTGCAAGGTTATCTTTTTGCTTGAAGAGCAGCCCTTTGTGAGTGCATCCATCTGAGATACTTACCACGTCTCTCTCTTTCTTTTTTGATCAGCCCAGCAATTTCTGCGCCTGCGACCTAGATCTCAGAGTCAAAATCTATCATTAAATGTTAAAAATCTTCAAGGAGACTGGTAAAATGACTCCAATTTCCCAGCAGAGTAAATGAGACCAGAATTTACTTCCTGCTGAAAACTGGCATGACTGTTGAGCTGAAGTGCACATCAAGACAGACATCTGCTTTAGCCTCCATGCCCTCCTGAAGGCTGCTCTGTGATATGGGTTGCTGTGGTGCGTCCGAGCAGTCAGGGACATCTTTGGCCAAGCACTAGTGGAAAGCTCCTGGGGCTAATAGGGTTGACATGGTCCTGTTTGGGGAAGCGCAAAGGTAATAGATTAATGGAGTCTGACTTTGCTATGATGGATACAATTGGAAAGGGACAGAATAAACTCAGAAATTGTTCCACTGTTTATTCAGAAGTGTCTGATTACAGCTAAGGAAAACAGAAAAGTTAAATTTAAAAAGTTATCTCTGGAAGTGCTCTGTTGAAAAAAACCCCAAACTTTTCACCATAGTTTCTGTCTGAGTTAGTGAAAAGTAGCAATAGTGTCAACTGTAGATTATACTGTTCATTCACTTCTTCCAGGCAGTTGTATCTGCCTTGACATGGGCAGTAGGGACAGTGGATCTACTCACCTCCCACGGCTTTCTTTTCTCTAGCCTCCCCCCAAGCCTACCTCTTGCCAGCCCACACACTGCAGGATGCTTGGCAGCACCACAGCAGCTGCCTTCCCCCTTGCTGGGTGCCTATTGCAGAAAATGCACTCTGCCAAACCAGAGTGTATTGAATGCATAAAGGCAGAGTCACCTGAGTTAACCCCTCAGCTTTGCTCTGCTGTGGCAGAGCTTTGTGCCCTGCCTGGTCCCAGTTCACTGTGAACACTGAGGTCCCAGGCTCCTGCCGGTTTCAGGTCACTTCCTTTGGAGTCCTCTCTTTGTTGTCATCTTCTTTTCTGGCATGTATTTTGATGGCCAGTTAAAGTTGAGTGTTCAGGTAGGGATGCCTGGCCCGTTGTGCATGGGACATCCACGCGTTTCCCTGTGTCAATACCCTGACAGTGGATATCTGCAGCACCCACTGGTCTAGCCATACATCCCTTGTTTCATAATATGTAGGAGAATCATGTAGGGCACCTGGTGATGGCCAAAATCTTTGCTCTCTAGTTGCCTCCAGAACAATAAAGTGAAATCTCTCTCTGCTGATGCAATCATACCCTGGGCAGGCCCTGTCTGAATATATGATTTCCATCATGGCTCCCACACAGTGGGGAAACTGCGTCATCTGAAATGGTAGATTGCATGGTGTTGGGGGTTACCCCGGCCAGCAGCTCAGCCCCACCCAGCTGCTTGCTCACTCCTCCACAGTGGGACGGGGAGAGAATCGGAAGGGTAGAGGTGAGAAAACTTATGGGTTGAGATAAAGACAGTTTAATGGGTAAAGTAAAAGCTGTGCACGCAAGCAAAGCAAAATAAGGAATTCATTCGCTACGTCCCATCAGCAGGCAGGTGTTCAGCCATCTCCAGGAAAGCAGGGCTCCATCACGTGTAATGGTTACTTGGGAAGACAAACGCCGACRCTCCAGAAGTCCTCCCTTCCTCCTTTTTCCCCCCAACTTTTATTGCTGAGCACGATGTCATCCAGTACGGGATAGCCCTTTGGTCAGTTGGGGTCAGCTGTCCCAGCTGTGTCCCTGCCCAGCCTCCTGGCCATCCTCAGCTTACTTGCTGGGGGGGAGTGTGAGAAAAAGAGAAGGTATTGATGCTTTGCAAGCACTGCTTAACAACAGCTAAGTGTCACAGTGTTATCAACTGTTTTGGTCACAAATCCAAAACACAGCACCATGCAGGCTGCTATGAAGAAAATTAACTCCATCCCAGCCCAAACCAGTACACACAGAGAGGACATTTGTGATACCTGCAGTCCCCATTTATGGATGACCATTCACACTTCTATTACCATCACCCAGCACAAATTATCAAAGTGGTCCTTCACATCCCAAAGTTGTACTCCTGTGGCTTTCCATAACAGACAAGCAATGAGATTGCTCCATTGGTTGCTCCCTCTTCCGAAACCGGCATTCAGGTGATGACAATATTATTAGATATTCTGCTTGCTCTGAAAATTTAGTATGGGCATTGAGAACTTAACAAGACCATGTCTTCCTACATTGACTGTTCTGAAGGGTCATGAGTGGAGATGTATATGGGTCTGGATTTGGTGTCCAAAAAAGACAGTCTGGCTAGCCCAGCGTTGCTTCCTCAGAAGTGCAGTCAACTTTGCTGATAGAATAAAACAAAACAGCTAGGAGGCATTTAGCCTGGTCTGGTAGTAAGCATAAACTGCCCTGAAAGCTGACACTCATCCCAGGTAGGCAGAGTAGATATAAGGTCATGCATACTTGAAGCTGTCTGCCATCAGGTGCAATTCATAAAGCCTTTTTGGAAACAACATTCACACTTTACGTCTCTTCTCAGAGTCAGATAGGTATTTATGCCGTCACAGCCACATCTACACTGTTGGTAACCGGTGGCAGGCGACGGCTGCTGTGCCAGGGGTGAGGAGCAGCTCAGCAAATGTGCTCTTAGTCCAGCTGCGTTCATAATGGGAGCGCTTTGCTGGCGAGTGAGCAGCACTGCTCTGCCGTGAGTATACCGGCAGTGCACTGAGAGTTTCCCAGGGTGCCAGATGGAGGCTTGAACTGGTGTCAATCAAGTGTTTTCAGTTGGAGTACTTAGAAATTGAGCCCAGGCCATTTCACTGCCTGTTGGTTACTGAAAAAAGAGCTGAACAAACATCAGGGAAACAGAAGAGAAAATAATGTTAATTACCCAGCTTTTGAGGGCTCCTAACAAAATATAATATTCTACAAAAGCCATGAGGCAGGTGGGTGACTCCCTGGGAAAGCACCACTGTAGGTGGCAAAGTTCATTAAAAGACTGAAAATAATATACTTTTGCTTAAACAGCATTTTCTATGCTGTCCTGGTTTCAGCTGGGATAGAGTTAATTTTTTTTTTCCTAGTAGTTGGTATAGTGCTATGTTTTGGATTTAGTGTGAGAAGAATGTTGATAACACACTGATGTTTTTAGTTGTTGCTAAGTAAAGTAGTCTACTAGTCAAGGACTTTTCAGCTTCCCATGCTCTGCCAGGTGCACAAGAAGCTGGGAGGGAGCACAGTCAGGACAGCTAGCCCAACTGGCCAAYGGGGTATTCCATACCATGTGACGTCATGCTCAGCATATAAAGCTGGGGGAAGAAGAAGGAAGGGGGGACGTTCGGAGTGATGGCGTTTGTCTTCCCAAGTAACCGTTACGCATGATGGAGCCCTGCTTTCCTGGAGATGGCTGAACACCTGCCTGCCGATGGGAAGTAGTGAAKGAATTCCTTGTTTTGCTTTGCTTGCATGCACAGCTTTTGCTTTCCCTATTAAACTGTCTTTATCTCAACCCACGAGTTTTCTCACTTTTACCCTTCCGATTCTCTCCCCCATCCCACTGCGGGGGGAGTGAGCGAGCGGCTGTGTGGTGCTTAGTTGCTGGCTGGGGTTAAACCATGACATATGCTTAGTGTTTAAATCATTCCATTTAACTGTTTCTCTTCAGCAAAAGATTTTGTTTGCTAAATGCGAAAGCTACCCAGCTTATCACATATATGTGCACAGTACAATGATAACTTGCACTTGGGGCTCAGATGCAACCTCTCGCAAGTACAAAGCCTACGTTCAACTAATGCAATGACAGAAGTCCTCACTGACCGCAATTGCAGCGCGACCTGGGGAGTGAGCAGCGATGCCCAGGGGTGCCTTGTTCCTCAGGGGTGCTGGTCACTCACAGTCCCAGGTAAAGGCACAATAGTTCCTTGTTTGTGATAGCCAGGCCCTGCAAGCTTTCCAGAAGCGGGAGAACCGTAGACATCATCCAGGATGGGATTCAGCTTAGGTCTGAGACATCTAAATGTGGATGTCAGTGAGCTCTGGGCTCCACTGACTGCAGCTGCATCAGGCTGAGTAGGAGCATAGGTACCTGACCCAGTCCCACAACCGTAGTCCCAAATAGCCAACACAGTTGTGGGCAGAACAGCCCGTGGAGCCAGAGAGTGGTGCAGCCCACTCTACCAGAGAAACCAACTCTGTGACAGCCTCAGTCACACCCTACGCTTCACTGACTCCATCCACTATAAGGCAGCTTACATACTTAGCTCACACATATGTGTATGTAGGTATCTAGGTTTGCATCTGCATTAATCTCACGCTGAATCCCACACCCCCAAAGGCCCCTGTAGTCAAAGCCAACCAAGGCACTGCCTTTCAGCTTACCGATAGGGCTGCATGTGAATTTAGGAGAGGATAACTGGAACAGGTTAACTTAACACCATGATAAAGGATGGGGAAGCTCTTCTTAGAGCTGTAAGGCTCCTTCATTTTCCCTCAAACTAAGAACAAATAAAAGCAGTTTCTTTCTGCATTGAGGACATCTAGAGGACTATGCCACATGCTTTCTCCATTGCATAAAATAGGCCAGATCATGATTGCTTCATCTGTCGCTGGGATATCATGATAGTGCAGCACATTAGTGCCGCACAGTGCATACTAACCTACTTCCAGATGGTGCATGACTGTCAGAAGACAACGGGATGAGCCCTTCTCCTTGGCTGACCTCGGCAATGCTCCTGCATTCACGTGGCAATACTGCAATTTGTTTCCTCATTGAAGGGCTGCAGCAAAAAAGGAAACCAAGGCAGGATGCCAGCCCGAGGAGATGCCAGCGTGGCCAGAACACAGTTGCCAAGTGAGTGTAAGTGATCCCATCTGCAAAATATTCTGGAAATCTACTATGGCACCAAATGTTAAACAAACAACAAGGCTGGATCCTGAAGGGCTGCACAGGGCTAATGGGACAGAGAGGGAGTCCTCAGGGCTGATGTACTTCAGCTTCAAAAGGGGATTGTGCTAGCTGTTAAATCTTCGTTTTAAAGTAGCCCTCAGAGATATTAAATTCCATCTCATATCTTAAATATTTTCTTCGCTACCAGTAAGATGGAGCCAGCCTCATTAGCTTTTCCTTTTGACAGCCCACGCCCTTTCCTGCAATGCTTAAAATGCAAATACAGTCTGCTGTGCTGTGCCTTGTATAAAAATAATAATAAAAAAACCCTTCACCTTAAACGTTTGCTCCTAAAAATGTTGTATCTCTGTACAAGTGTAAAGTAGGTGACTAAATGCTCTAGGACATCTGGCGTGGTGGCAGTGTAAATCAGATGCTGTAATCGCCAATTCGCTTATCCTCATGGGTATTCAATATAAGCTGAAATGTGCCAGCTGTGAGCATGGGTGTCTTGCAGCTCTAAAATATGGATTTATGATGCATTTGTGTTTCCTTCCTGTATTATACCACCCAGGTGTGTARGAGCTGCCCTTGCTGGCTGCCCTCTCAGTATTCTGATACCATTTACCCATTTACTCTTTGGCTGAAGATAAACCACAGCAAACATGTCAGAGCTCTGTCAGATTATATGTGTGTGTTTGGATTCCTGAGCAGGTGAAATTGGTGATAAAATTGCAAAGCTCACAAACCTCCTGTTCTGACACCAGGCAACATCTGCTGATATTTAAGCAGCATCTACCTGTCCACTAAATCCAGGACCTCTTGCTTCAGGTTTTATGTACGTAAAAGGAGGAAAGCAGATGCAACCACTCATGAAGGTGCCAGTTCCCCTTCCCCTCCAGGTGGGGAAGAGATGTGAACTGTGAGATTTGAAAAAACAGATATGACAGGCAGTTCCTGTGCCTCAGACCTAGATGGCTTCATATAAGTGTTATAATGACTTATTATGTCACCTGTTTCAAGCTGGGTAATGTAAGTTCTTTTGTTCAACCGTATCTACTTCGACTGAATTAGAGTTACCTAAGCCTCTCTGAGTAAACTGGTGTGTGCTTCTGAAAGGTGGCCCTGGGTGGGGAGAAGCGAGGCAGGGGGGGATGGAGCGGGGCAGGGAAGCAGGACCCGCTGTCGCAGCTGCTGCAGCACCTGGGGGACCTGGCAGAGAGACGCTGTCCCCCTGAGCCCTGGCCGTGCCCCCCCGGGGTGAGGGGTGGCACTGCCCCTGGGCAGTGGTGAGACCGTCCGGCCAGCACAGGGGCCCTTATAGTTATGGGGTAACTTACAGTTACCTGATGATATGTTTTTTATAAGTGGTGGATTTCCTCTCAGCTACTGCTACAGGCTGGTCCTGAATTACTGAAAACTTCATTTCACTCTGGCTAAGAAATAAAAATTGTCAATTATTGGTGTAGTTGAGCGTACTCTCAGGTTTATCAGCTTCATTCGAATGCTGAATAGACTTAATGAACGTCTTCATAATGAACAGCACTTTATGATAATTAAAAACTGCAAAGGGAGGAAAGTTATCAATGGTATCCAAAAGTTTAAAGCAGACTAGTTAGATACAAATACTTGCACCAGGCTCTGTATGCCATCCAGTGCATAAAATTCATACTTGGCATGAAAGTCTTAGTGTTTAAGCATTTCAGCCCTTTCTGCAGCATCAATATAATATTTTGAAAGTCAAGTATTGGAAAATAAGGTGTCATCCTCCAAATCACAAGAATGCATTTCAAATATTGCAGGTGAGGATTTTTGAAATTATTTTTGGCTAAGATTTTTAAAATAAAGCAGAAACTAAAATGCTGAGGATGCCCCTTATCTCCAGTAACTGAGATTTTAGAAGAACAAAAAATATTAAAAGAAACTTGAAAAACTTGTGAGAGTTGACAGTGTACAGGCAGGACACCATATAAACAACCACATAAAGTTGTACTAACTTTGTCAGGCTGAGCAAAGTGCTGTTTTGACAGGATAAGAAATTTAAATAAATTGTGCAAAGCAGTTGAAAATCTTTTCTTTTAGGCTGCCATATCACTCTCGCGTCCTGGAAATGTAAAAATGAGGTAATCTATTAGCTCACCACACACTGTGACATCAGTTTCCAGTTCCTGCCACCAGCTCCAGCATCCCACATGTCTCTCACTGTCAGCCTTTCACTGCCCTCAGACACTTCATTCCTGACAACATTTCTCACAACTGTCAATTTATTACATAGTTGCCATGGAAATTTGTGCTGAAATACCAGTTTCTGCTTGAAGAGGTTGGGGGTTTGGTTTGTCCCCCTGCTCTGCAGTGGCCTTGTAGCCCTGATAGGGACCTACCAGGATCATGCACTGCCAAAGCCAAGTACTTTGTGGAGGCAAAGCTGCTTGAATAACATAGCATCTCCCTCTGGGAAGCTTCCTTCTGGTCAGCAATGTAAAGAAAAGCCCTGTTGGTGTCATTCCACCTAGGACATCATTTGTGTATCAGTTGAACGGATTCATAATGTCAAATGTGCTGTTTCTGTGTGTTTTGAGGCAGGTGGACAGAGAAGAGGAGCTCCCACCTGGGGCTTTTGCAGCGCTGTAAGCAGTAATAGCAGCATATCCCCTCTGTTGTATGCCTGGGTGAGGGTGATGTGCTGTTATCTTACACTTTAATTGAAGTCAAAGTCCCAGAAGACTTAAGCTGCAAGGTCTGACCCACTTTTCTTCTAAGAACACTGAAGGGATACTTTGAAGTCTTACTTGCACTGGGCCTGCCATTAGCTTACAGCTGTAGCTCTGTGAAGAAATCTGCCTGCCACTAAATTTTCCCTAGGGGGTATTTAAAATAAGTAAATCGTAAGTGAATACCAGAGGTGGGACACACAGAGACAGATTTCCTCGCAGAGCTACGGCTGTTTATGAGTAGAGAGGCCGCCCATGCAGTCTCTGGTGCAGATGAAACCCAAACTTCCCCAGGCTGTCTCTCCCACCAGGGGTGGTTCCTGGAGGCATTCAGGCAAATGAGGTGATGGAGAAAACATGTGCTGGGATGGAGAAAACATGAGCTGGGATGGAGAAAACATGAGCTGGGATGTGACTTTCATGGCAGGGTGTGCACTGCCCGGCCACCCACCTGCTCGTGATCCCCTGTCCCACACCAGGTGTGGTGGCCTGGATGAGTAAATAGTGAAGCTCAGCGCATCCTCCCCCCACAAACCTACCACTCACAATAGCTGAACTAATTTTGGCTGCAGGGGGTTGCATGAAATGTCTTCATTTTCTGCTAATACTATTCAATGCCCCCTGACATGAGTTTGGAGGGAACTGTGTCTTTCAATCATCTCTTTGAAATGTCTGGGAGAGGCATGATCTATTTAGCACCACTTCCTTAGGACTACATGTAATGGCACAAACATTCCTATAGCTGTGTGACCTGTCCTTACCATAAGCCTTGTGACATGCAGCGTGCTTCTTCCAGCTCTTGGAGCCGTAGGATATATGAACAACTCAGCTTTCACCTTTTAAAAAATTACTACAGTTGTGAAGACAGACATGAAAACATGATGCAAGAGCAGTCTGTAGGTACAAAATTGAAAATACCCATCATGCTTCCATTGTAAAGGGAATAAGTTAGTTCATTTTAATTTTTGTCTGTTAATGAGATGGTTTGGCAACTTGGCAGCATTTCCAGGCTTGGAACGGCTGGGAGGGGACTCTGTTCCAGGAAAGCCTGGGCTGCTGGAGTGATGCTGGAGAACTCAGTGGTACAAATGAAGGTGAAGGTTTGCGAAATCAAACTTTTAAAATGCATATAATCAAAACAAGTGAGATTTGTCATCCCTTCAGGGTCTCTCTAAGTGGTTGCCTTTTCTGTGGTGAATGTCATCTATCCTGAAATCTGCTTTCTTTCTATGAGAAACAACTGATTTTTTAACTCTTGCCTTTTCCCTGCTGGCGTCTGATCATACTGCTTTTTTTTACAGATCAGGAGCTCTGCTGTAGGTRATACCATTCACTGTACCTGATGTAGTTTCTGAGCCAGACAAAGACAATAATTAAAGAGAATACAGAGCATGAAACCTATTTCTCTTGGCACTGCCACCAAAATTGAGCRACTTCATTTTATTTCACCTTAGTTGCATTGATTGAAATGTGAGATTGGGTTAGTAAGTGGTTCTCTCCTGCCTATTTATTAGGGTTCATTTGTTCATTCCATCAGGCAACAGCTCATATCTAAGGCTGAATCCTCTGTTGCTTCATACAAGCTCCTCCTTTGGCAAAAGGGGGATTTTTACCCTTAGAAATCATTTTGAGAACTGAAGTCATGCAGTACAATGAAAAATCAGATTAAGCTAATTAAATACTATGATTAGATTAATATGTTCACCTGAATGCAGGAGGCCAGCATGACTATGACATCTTGACTCTTGCACAGCTTCTGGGCCACTTTTTTCAAATTGCCAAGTTAATTTTGTGCTGCAAAATTGATCTGACACCAGCTGACATGTGGACATGAGAACTTGCCTGTGCACATTAGGTTCACTACAGGAGGGGAACGAACTTATGCCAAGGGACAAAGAGCTGTATCAGATGTAGGAATGGGAAAGAAGGTGAGTGACTTTCTACCTGGATCCCTTCAGCTAAGGAGAGAATATGCCACTAAAGACACTGCAATAGAGTATCTGCTAGATAAGCCTCTACAAGGTCCAGGAAGCCCTGAAGACACAGACCCAGGTGGCAGGCAGCAGTGTCAGCTCAATGCTGCCGCCTGTGCTGCTGCCTGAAATGAGGATGACCACTGACCATGTTGTGTCAGCAGCTAGCAGCAAAACTCATGCAGAGCTGCTTTCATGGCCCACAGCTGGACCTTTGAAGTAAAAGCCCTCTCTGGTGTTTTCAGCTACAGTTGAGAAAGAGCTGTGGTGGAGCTCTGGTGGCTTCCAGAGCCGAGGAGACAGAGCACTAAAAGTCTAAGCACCCAAAAGGACACTACCAATTTCTGTGTGTTATGGACTTCAGGGATGTGTGGCTGCAATGAGGCAGTGCTGCCAGCATAAGCAACTGCCTGCATCCACCGAGACTCCAAATCCAGCTTCTGAGAAACTTCATCTGTGTGAATTAGCGGTGTGTGTTTTGGGAGCCCAGCCTGCCCTGGGACTGCACATCACAACTTCCACCCAGCATTGCTCTTCTCTGGTTGAGTGCAGAGGTGGAGTTTCTAGGTGCCGTAACCTTTCGGCACCAAATGTCACCTTGACTATATTAAGCTGAAGATTACGGATTACTTCTGGTAATGACTGCTCATACAGACACTTGTGATGCAGAGCAGCGGGCGTGCTGCTGGTGCATGGAGGCACAGGGCTCCCGTCTGCACCAGGAGCGCCCACCCTGGTGTTGCCCATTCCCATAGCCGGAGTCCAGATCCCCACCTGCCCATGGGAGCTGATGCAGTTGCAACTTTGGCTCACCCTGTACTTAAAGCTCTTACTTTTAGAAAGTTATTTTGATTTTTCAGCAACCGGTTTCGAGGTGGTTTGCCTGCATTTCCATGATAATAACTACTACCAATTGTTTGTGTACTGCCGTATCCCATTTCTAACGCAGGACCCAATTATATTTATGAAAACGAGTGTGTCAGAAAGTACCAGCAAATTACACCAAAGAAATCTCAAGATGGTTTCATAAGTCGTTATTATCATCATATGAGGTCAGAAGGAAACTGGTTTGTTTAGTAACACATTGTTTGATTTAGCAGCTGAGTGACTCACACCAAATTGAAGATTTGTTGCTACACTGAATGCCTAATTGCAAAGATAAGCCGTGCAGTTAGTTCAAAGATAGTGTGTAGGCTGGGACGAGCAGATGCCAAAATCGTGAAGACAATTACTGAAGTTTAAATTATAGAGTCTGAATTGAAAGCTGAGATTAAATATGGACTGTTCTTCATTAATCACTATTTAGGTTTTTCCCTCTTTGTTTCATTCTTCACTTTGACAGAAGCAACCCTATGGAGAGGACCTGAAGCAGAGCTAAATACCAGCATCTGATCTGAATCTTGTTTACACGGATCCTCCATTTCCACCACTTAATTAACACTAGTGAAGCTACCCACATGCAAAAGTGATCAGAATTTTGGCCTTATCCATTCTGTTTGAGATGGGATGATAGCACACAGACCTCTCCCATYACCTCTGTGCCCTGTGCTTGTCCCAAAAGGCATGTACGTGAGCCTCGCGTAAACTGTTCCATGTAACTACTGATGCTCACTCCTTCCTCACCTGCTGTCTCCGGTGCAAACAGGAGCACCTCAGCTGAGCACCCGGTGTGAGCGCAGGCTCGGTGGTGGCAGAGGGACTGCAGGGGCCCAGAAAAATGGGGTGCTGAGGCAGGTGCAGCTGAAGCCCCTCTCCCTGGGGCTGCCTGGGGCTGGGCAGAAGGAGAGCTGGGAGGGGGAGGAGCCACTTTTCATCTCCAAGCTGTCAGTTTTAAAAGTGCTGGCAGAGGCACTACCTGTTTCTTAACTGGGAGCTGGAAGTCTTGTCTCAGTGCCCAGACATCCTTGGGGGATTTAGAAGGGAGGAACCAGAGGTGAAGCTCTCTCTGAGTGGAGAATCAACTACGTATATTTAATCTGATAATCTTAACTTTTCGTCTAGTAAGTCCATGAATGCCATTAGCCGTGGGGGCAGGAAAAGTATATTTGGTTGAAACTGAAGCCCCTGGTCTGACCCCCCCCACAGCCGAAGGTTGTGCACCCGGTAAAGCCCAGTATTGCTGCTACAACACCCCATGAAGAGCAGCCTCATCTCCCACCACGTGTCCCCTGCAAAGGCCACCTCTCCTGGATCACCTGCCCACCCTCCTCCTGTGGTGTCTTCCCCCACTCTTCCCTTCAGGATCTCACAGCAAGGCCATCACGTTGGCATCATGGTGCCTTCGTGGCATGGGACAGCGGTGGTCTCCCCAGCATGTTCTGGGCTGCATTTGGGTTTGGCCCCTCTCCAGTGCAGCAGGTGGAGGCACAGGGATCCCCCGCAGCTGGCTGGCAGGGGGAGGGGCTCCCAGCGCCCCCGGGGAGCCCCGGGCACCAGAAATGGTCGAGACACCCCTGCAACACCTCCTTCCCACAGGAGGGGATATGATGGCAGAAAGCCTCCCTCGCTGCTGTGAGCTCCTTTGCTTAGCTCACCAGCAGATGGTGTAGTCTCTGACACCAGCAGCCGCCTAAGGTATAAAAGAGGAAAAGCTTCATTATTCCTGCAAGACAGCCTGTATGCTCCCCGCTCCCCCCCCCGCTTTGAAGGATTGCTGCTGGCTGCTGCTCTCTCATGTACAGTCAAGCGTATTTGTTGTGCATGCACATAGCAGAAATGACTGTGGCTGACAGAAGCAAAAGTAGGAAGTGTGATGCAATGACGCGGTAACTCCCGTCGCTGCAAGCAGTGCCGCGTTTGCCGCTGCTTGTGCTCATTACTGGAGCATAAAGTCCAGCATGGGGTGGCGGCTCTGCAGCCAGGTGCCTCCGTCACGCCACTGCCGTTGTGTGACGGCAGTGGGATAACCCCGTCCTGCGTGTGGGGAAACGTGTCTGCCAGAACACTGCCCACTTGTTTTCCTAGGTGGAGACCAGCTTAAAAATGCCCTCCGCACTTTCCCCAGCCAAGGGGAGAGGGTACGAGCTGTTAATTCCCATGGCTCCCCAAGGAGCTACAGCAAGGCTGCCTGGGTGCCTTTGGCGGGTGGCTCGCCTGCTGAACCCGCAGCACACGTTTGTGTGTTTTGCTGGGGGGAAGCTACAGGATGTATTTAAACGGGGTAAGCGCACAGTGAAAGCTGAGACCAGAAATCATCAATAAAATAAACCCCAAAGCTGTTGGTTGAAATCCCACAAAATGGGCACCGTGAAAGGCACAGGCGTGGGTTTGTGATGCTCTCGGCACAGCACTCCATGGTTCGTGCCACGAGCCAGGACAACCCACCGAGGGGAGGCAGGCGGTGCTCAGCGTGYCTGCACAGCTCTCCTGGCTGTGACCACAAACCCAAACCTGCACGGGGGAGATGACAGAGCCCTTCATCTGCAGGGGGCACCCCGAGCACACCCCCATTGCTCTCATCACACCCCACATTCAGAACCCAACAGCTGCAACAGCTTTATGGAAATTACAGAAAAAAAACATTTGTTATCAACACAAAGCCAACAGTCATCTTTTCCTAATGCTTTGGGGAAGATCAAATAAGAACCCAAGAGTTTATGGAGGTAAAGAAGCAAAGCAATAATTGGTTTGATTCAGAAATCATGGGTTTGGGGGACAAGTTACTCACAAAGCAAAGCTTTTCCTTCTTCTGAGAGGGGGTACAACTGCACCAGGTGAATCATCACTCCCAGGGCAAAAATAGCTGGGTGAAAGCCTCCCTACCGTGCTATGAAAGTGCTGTCTGTGCCCAGTTGTTCCCGTGGAATAACAATGTTGGCTCCAGGGCTTGTTCTCTCTTGCAAATAGATTAGGCTGGTGCCTCTTAAGCTTATTGGAGACATTGCCCCTCAGCCCGCAGGATTACCTTATCAGCAGCAACCAGATGGAGCCTATCAGGGCYGTGCCAGTCATTCCACACCTGTTGATCCTACGTGGGAGCCAAAAAATTAATTGCTTAGAAATGTAAAAGCAAAAGCCTAAGATCATGAAAAAAAAGATTAAAGGGAAAAAGCAGGGAAGGCTGGGAACCTCTTGCCTGATATTGGTATCGGTGTCAGCATATTTTGGAGAATGACTTATGCAGCATCTGATGCAGTTTGCAAACGCAAGAGAGGCGGAGACCTCAGAGAGCAGATATTTTTGGCAAGAAATACCTATTTAGTGGCTACCAGCCATGTTTAATTTGCATACATTTAACTTGTGGAAATAACAGCAAATGCAAAAAGTTTTCTGAAAGGGTGCCGCACAGCGATGCTGTTAGCTTCTCACTCCCGCTCGGGGTGTCACTCCCCCCCGAAACGCTCCCAGCAGGGCCAGGGCTCCGTGGCGCGTGGCTCTCGGCGTGCTCAGAGCCACGAGGAGGAGATCCCGTGTCGGTGTGAGTCCTTGCACTGGGGCGGGCTGTGTCTGTCTCCAAGCCTCCCTGTGCTCCGGAGCATGAAGGAACAACGTTTCTCAGCTCCGTGCCTGTGACAATCTCCAAGTGCCCGAGCCACGAGTGTGAAGTGGATCAGATCTCCACAGCTGCCACGGGGATGCATACCATGAAACAGCTCAGGAAGCAAACACATGCGAGTTCTCCCAGGCAGGATCAGACTTGCTCCATCTTCTGTAAATCACTAGTCATGCTTTGGGTGATGGGAATAATGACAACAAATTAGGGAAAAATGCATATAAAGATGCATATGGAAAAAAATGACATTTTTAGCCTTGCCTTCTGCACTGAGGAGCCCCAGACCTGGGGAAGAAGTGAGGGTGCGGGGATGTTAGCTCCCTGCACCCATGGGGTCTTGTGCAACCACCGCAGCACTGGAGGAGGCAGAGGGCTGTAATCTCACCCTGCCCCACAGGGGCACACCCCTCGCAGCATCTCTCTGAGCGCTCTGCATGCTGCTTAACTTTATACACATAATTTATATGCAGCTCTGCCTGTCAGGCACATGGGCTGCGGCTGGGCAGGCAGCACAGCAGTCTCGGCTTGACRGCAGCCACCGATTGGCAACACGCCGTGGGGCGAGCAGGGTGCACTCAGCTGCCCGGCCTGCCCAGGGCTATGGGGAACACGGGCACCGCACACCTCCAAGGAGTGCCCTAGGTCACCTGGCAGACACAAGCCTACTGATGGCAATCAAAATAAGACCCAGAAGATGCAACTAGGGTGTCTGTGCACACACTGGGGAGACAAGTTTCCTTTCTCTGTCTCTGTAGGTACCAGTAGCCCAAAGACACAGGTGATGGCAGAGGTTTGTGCTGTGGAGAAATGGGGGAATCGCCTATCACGCCCCAGAGGAACCCCACTCCAAGCAGTTACTGCTGGAAGCCTCATTTTTGGAAATGTCGTATCGTTTTGATTCCCTGAAACTAACTTTGCATGATTCACACATTTTGCTGTGCCCTATTAAATGATGGCAGTCATTCCCCAATCCTTTATTTATGGATACAGAATGAAAATAGCACTGCTAAAAACAGCAGGGACTGAGGAGTGCTCCTATTCAATTTGCACAGCACACATTATTCCACCTAGTGGTTTTGGCCTAATTTTTAATTAAAGTTGGCAAATCTCTTAGGCCAGCCTGCATTCATGACCTTTAGCCCCAAATTAGTTAACTCCTCGCTGGAATAATTAGGTTTTAATTCTCAAGCTTTGCCTCTTCTTTTAGTTCTCTCCCATGAAGACATTCAGGCAACTATCAGAAATTTCTTACTCTCCTTATTTGTGCTGTTCAGACTTGCCTGACCTCTTAAGAGGAGCTGGACTCTGATACTCTGCTTCTGTACAGAAGGCCACAGCTGCTGTCTCATTGCATGGACCATTCGTGCTGGGTGAGGTCACTGAAGTCTTAAAGAAATCTATAACAGCATTGCTTGAAATTCATATGGGTGTGAGATGGAGAACAGCTAACAGAGCCAGTCTATTGTCGTGCAAATAGAGGACCACTTCCTTAGCATTGTATTTCATGTCCTGTTGCAGGTAACAACGGTGTTATCGTCCTCAAGTTACCGGATAAGCCTTTGGGAGCTGGGGACTGTGCTGAAACTGGGTTTTATGTACCTGCCACCAACAGGAAATATTTTTTTACACCTAGGCTGCAGCGCTGATAATGAAATGGCTCTGGGAGCCTTGCTGGGCATGGGAATGCCACTGTCCATACTGCCAAATTGTCAGATAGGCTCCTGTGTGTTTTCAACGGGGGCTAACGAGGGCTCTTTTGAACCACTCTCAGCCCTGGGGGGGATAGGAGAGGCCAGGGCCATTCCTGGTGGGCAGTTTGGGGTGGGTCACTCGGCATCGCGTGCCTTTTCTGGCATGTTTAGTATTAGGGAAATATGTAGAAAGCTGGCTCAAAGATCGTTAATAGTGGAGTGAAGTTTATGTAGGAAAGATCTACATACTGTTTCAAAAAAACCCTGCTGTAGAGGCGCCTATACCAGGTAAAATGGGTAGGATTCTTCTTGTGTGACTGGTCTACCCTTCAGCTGGTCACTGAAGGCTCCTGCAGTGTCAGTTGGCAGAAATAGGTGCCTGTAAGCCTTTACCTAACTGACCTATCTGCTAGAAGTGTTCTTTCAGATGGGATGAATCACTTTCCTGGAATTGCCTGTTCCTCTCCACTGATTTTAAAGAGAGTTACATGTCTTCATTTGGCCACCTGAATACCACCTCAGGCAACCGGCGGGGAAAAAAATGCTTTTCCCTTCGTAAGAAATGGGGTCTGAGTTTCTCACTGCTTCTTAGTACAGGAGGTGCCTGATTTAGGGGCAGAGTCTCTGCACACTCCTCTGTAATGGTGGAGAGAAGCAGACACCTCCAGGGTAATCCTGATTTATGGGCAGTGCTGCCCTCCGGCAATGCCTGGCTCTCCAGGGCTGCAGACAGACACCAGCGGATGATGCTGCTCCCACAGCAGCTCACTCCTCCGCCCGAACACAGCTGCAATCAGTCCAGCTGAGGTGAGTTAAAATATTTCCCAGGAAACAATACAAATGGAAGCAAAAAATCAAAAATACAATTGAAATGCATTATGGCAGCTCTGCCACACTCTACATCTACCACAGCAGAAAGCAATCCTTTATGGAAAA
This sequence comes from Phoebastria nigripes, assembly GCA_035582835.1. NCBI lineage: Eukaryota > Metazoa > Chordata > Aves > Procellariiformes > Diomedeidae > Phoebastria > Phoebastria nigripes. The sequence continues at coordinate 678,590 of JAYKAV010000955.1, read as the reverse complement.
GATGCCTCTTAGAGTGCCACAAATGGACCCATCAACACAATCACTGTGAAACAGTAATCAAAAATGTGAGTGAGAGCCAGGGGCTTGCAGAGTCGTTCAGTAATTTCGATCCTTGTGCAGAACAGTTGTGGGGAAGGGAATATCAATACATATATATTTATTTACTAAACATTATCTGTCAAAAAGCTGTCAGTAAGATTTTGTCTTTCATGAAACAACAGTGACATCCAGTGGTACTGTAGGTGTAGCCGAGGAAAGGTAAAGCCTTCCCGGGGACAGGCTCCCTCGTCCTGGGACAGGCTCCCTGCGCCCTGGCCCCTTGGAGGAGAGTGGCAGGACGCAGGCAGCTCCAGTTGCCCACAGCCTGGGGCAGCACTTCTGTAATGGATGAACCTGTAGAAGAGGAGAGAGAAAAAAAAAGGCGTTTTTCAGAGCATGGAGTGAGAACACATGCATTTCAGAGGCTTTGTAACTGCACATACAGGGCAAAAAAAAATCAGCCTGTTTTCTGGAAAACAACATCTGTATGTCAATCAAAGCCTACTTCTATGTAAACAAATGCATGGTATAAAAAATTATTCCCAGGCACTTAATTTCATTTGCTCTAAGACATAATTAAAATTGCCTCTTTCTTGTCTTCTTTTTTTCCCCCCATTTTCTGTTTTGCATACTGACTTATAACCTTCTCAAAAATATTTTCCTTGGGCTTTCTCTCTGATCTCTTCCAATTTCCCTTTATTTTTCTACCATTTAGATTTGGATTGGCTCAGTTAAATTTTCTTTTCTACTTCTGACTTGTTCTCTTGAATAAGCTCTCAGAGAGCGTCTGTCTCATTCTGCTGTCATTTTGACTTACTTCCTTATTGCTTTCCATTGATTTTCTTGTAGGACTTAATTTTAATCCAATTTACAGTGTCGGTAATCTGGGTAGCTTCTTTTAGTTAGATTTAGATTCCCACTGACTTCCTTTCCATTGACAACTGTCCAACTTTCTTCATTTAAATCATCGTACTCACTCTGTCTCGGCCAGGCTGTTCCCTTTCTGGCTGGAGCTTGCTGGCTCTCGCCTGCTGCTGGCTGGAAAGCAGGGTGAGGGACTGAATGGCTGGGAAATCAGGTGGCAGGAGGCAGAGCACCGGAGACAGACACCCTCCCCACCGTGGGTTTCAGTTATTTAGTTGTGGCAAGAGCAAGCAGAGGGAATGCAAATCTTTCCTCTGTGCCAGCATCCCCAGCAATCACGGCGCAGAGTCCCACTGGATGGGGGAGCGCGGTGCCAGAGGTGATYGGTTCTGCAAGGTCCCAAGGGACGTCAGGTCCAGCTTCCCAAGGACCCACGGACATCGGTGGGAGTCAGGCTCCGTCTGCACGGGTCTACCGCTCCCTGGGTTTGWCGAGGAAGAGTAGTTCGCCGGGGGCACGTGTAAAGAGGCATTAAATAGCAGTGTGAAGCCAACACTCAGTAATTAAAGCACTTGAAACACCCTCAGCCCCTGAACACACGATGCACGCTCTTGTTCCTGCAGTAAGATGGTCAAAATTTGTTGCATTTTAATAGTCCTTTGTCAGGCATGAAGCTACAGTGAGCTGTGAACACTCTTCTTTCCAGGGTAACTCTAGGAGGTATTTGCAGCTGTATGATGCTCTTCTTTCTTTGGTTTCTTTCTTTTTCTTCTGTCTTATTTTCTTTTCTTGCATGATTCACCCGTCCAATTCCTTCTTTGAAATGTAAATGAAAAAGCTGTTCCATCATATCTATATAGAAAATCATCAATGCTCTTATCTCTAATAGCCTAACCACACATTTGGGGAAAAAAAMCCCACACTATAATATGAGCACATTTTTCTCTCAGAAATGTACTTCTTTATAATATTTAAAGATAGAAAAATAATCTTTCCAGTTATTTTCCAATAGATCTGTCTTTCATTTCTTCTGTAGGAATAGTGGGCAAATTCTTAAAAAGGAATTAAAAAGTAGCTGTGCTTGCCAGGAAAGGAGCAAAGCTGCAGCATTTTCTGCTGCTTACATTGAACACCACCACCACAAACTCGGCTGCATCTATTAGGAAACATTATGTGCTCCTTCCCTGCCATACACCGATCTTTTGTCCAGTTGCCAACTGGCTTAATCTTTCATCAGAAAATAATTTTCACTTAATGAGAATTTACTCTTAAGTGCCTTCTCCCTCAGGGGCACAGGTTTCCTCTTTGTCCAGCACGCATCTTTCTATGCAGATTGCAGCGGTTATTGGAGCATGATGAGCCTTATTACAGGTATTGATTTGTCTTAGGCTGCTGTCTAGACAACTATCTGCATTGAACCATCACACACACACATAAAGATCTGCCTTAATTTTTCAGTGGCTACTTGTTTCATCTGTCGGGGCATAGGCAGGCTTAGTCTGATCAGCTCAGGTGATCCTCTGAAGCTGTGCTGCTCCATAACTTGTGAGGACACAGCGAGCAAAGGCAAGGTGGAAGCTGTAATGGACTGTCACATCTCACAGACTGCAAGGGTTTATTTTTAGATCAGTACATCAGACACGCATTTGAGTGATGGGAACTTTCTCTCAGCTGCTCCTTCTCTAAGTGACTTTTTGAAGTAGCTCAGTACTCCCCACAATGCTTGCTCTAGGCTTCTCACTCCTGGGAGGCAGAGAGAGCTGGCTGCCTGAGCACTGCAGGAGGAGACAAGGGAGGTATGAGAGGGGTACTGAAGACAGCGAGGGTAGCACCTAGCCATAAACATGGCAGGGTTGAAAGTCATTACAAATATCTTCAAGATGCCCTATAATATTCTTATCTTGACATGGGTCCGCTTCTTGCTATGCTCCTTGCACTTGCTTAACTTCTAGCAAATAAAAAGTCCCACCAGGGTCTTGGAGCCCAAATTTTGTTCTCTAATAACATGCAAAAACACTTGAAAGAAGTTGCACGAGCAACATCCTATTATTGTCTTGCATGTCTGCATTGATACTTGCTGTGTTGCGTATTGAATGTGTAAACACTTGCTTTCCAACTATGTTTCACTTCTGAGGAAAACGCTGCCATGATAGCCTGAGTACTACTGCTGCACGCAGGCCTAGTCAAAACTTTCCAAGGATCAATTTCCAAACAAAAAGAAATTAATTTCCTTCAAAGAACTTCTCTGAAAAAGATTAATCCCATTTCTTTACTGTCTCCAATATTATTCTGGGGCTGGTTTTCATGTACTTGGAGATCTTTACTGAAGTGCTGTTACATCTGTTCAATATTTATGTCTTCATTTTTTTAAGGGCCATAATGTTATTTGCGCAGTCTCCATTTGGCTTCTTCTTTTAAATGGGAAAAATGAGCACCACAATCATTATCTTGTCTGGCAAAAGATGAAAGAAGGCCTGCTCTAGAGCAATTTTAAAATCATGAGGCTGAGGTTCTCTTTAACAAGGTGTGTTAAAGCAACAATAAAGTTACACTTTATCCCCTGCTCACCTCTGCTGGGGTTCTGGTCCCAGTTTCCCAGACTGCGTGCGACTGTGAATGAATGAAAAGCAAACCAGGCTGGGAACAGGGCCCCAGCCACCTGTCTCAGGCAGCAGACGTCCTCAGTCAGGCGCCCTCCTCTGCGGGCTTCATCGGGCTACATGGCTCAGGGGTTCCTGTGCAGGGGATCGCACTCAAGAGAAAAGTCATTTCACCAGCGCATCCCTTGTTCTGGTGGGTTCAATGCTCTCCTAAAGTGTGGGAGACAGAGTTCAATCCCGCCCAAGCTGAGCAGGTCCTGCAGCCCTGGAGGAGTGCCCTAACTGGCGCACAGCCCGCCCAAGAGGTGCAGGCAGACCAAACCCACGGTGGGGTATGGCACCTACCATACCTCTCTGGCTATTTATGTCTTTGGAAGGGGCAATCACCCCACTGCAATGGCCTGGAGCACCCATGCAGTCATTCAGATCTCCCCAACCAGTCGGTGCAGGGAGCGAGGCTCCCACGAAGGGTGGGCTGGGTCTCTACCTACAGCACCTTTCGCCATGGGTATACTGAAGTTAGGAAGAGTCGGCAATGCCTCCCCTAAAATTCTGGGGACACATTCCTAAAGTAAAGGCTAAGTCTACCTCACACTTACCCTAGAAATATGGAGCTGCCAGATACACTTCCCCTTCTCTGCTGTGACTCATTTATAGAGTTATGACATTAGGCATAATTAGCTGCATTGCTGCATTTGCAATCAATTTAAAATTAGCAACTTCGGTTTGTTTGTTTTCAGTAAAACTATCTCAGGGTCTGAAAGTACATGCAGATTGAGAAATAATTGAAGAGATTTATAGTTCAAGTCAGGCAATCGCCTTAAGGATTTGGGGGCTGTTCAGAAGATATCTGTTGTCAGTCACCACTGGGCCCTGATCCCACCAGCACTTCCACACACGCAGTCAGCAGCTTACATTTTCAGAAATGACTAGTCATCATTGAATCTTAATATTAAGGAATTGCTATCTGCCTGTACACACCTACTACGGTGCCTGAAATCAGACCTCGAAAATGCAGACTCAGGAGGCTACTGGTCACTTGGTAAATACAGGGCAAGGTGTGTATGGCTTTTTCAGATCCTTGGCATATATATTTACATGGACTTACATTTCATGGACTATTTGCAAAGTAAGGTAATAGGAACATGAGTAAAGCTAAGATACAACTGAAGCAAAAGTAGGTATCTGGGTRTTCAATCATGAATAAATGAGGTCTTTTCAAAGAAGTCAATTTAACATATATCATTTATATGCATGCTCCCTTAAAAATTTTACCTTGAAGGGAAATTATCTGGAGAAAGACTATCCCGCATTGACATAGAAATAAAAGGAGTGATTTCATGACACTTGAAATCACGGAGGCTCTTCCCATTGAACTCGATGGGAGCAAAGCCCGTGTTTCACAACTCTCACATCAGTGTGGCTTGCGGAGGCATGCAGCCCTGTTACCATAGCATCAGGACTTCTCTTGCAGCACATTTCCCATCAAGTGCTGGTTAAGGTTTTTTTCRTAAATCCAAGAATCCAAAGCAAGTAACATGTTAATAAAACGTCTTTAAAAGAAAAGAAATGCTCTGCTATTATTATATTGTAATAAGGATGCTGAATCTGCAAGTTTCCCTTTGATTTTTCTGTCTCTTCTATCGCCAGATGTTGAATTATCATCTTCCATCAATACACTATAATTTCCATTAGCTGGAATGGAAATTTGCCATGAACTATGGAACATGGATGGGTGAATAAATGTAGGTACTCCATCTTAGCACAGCACTCTGGATTTTGTTTCTTATTGTTATGTGTATTATAGATACTGCACAAGCAGACAGATAGTAAGGCAAAATCCCTGTCCAGTCTTGGTTCAAGACCCAATTAAACAGATAAAATAATGAGGGAATGGCAGGATGGCAGTAATGCCTCCTCATATTGTCAACCTATGGCCTGGATTTAAGAACTTCAGGTACTTTTCTGGGCTGCAAAAATTAGAAGCCTCATCACCCAGGATCCCTCCGTCCTGCCTAAAGAAATAGTCACCTTCAGAGCATTTTTGATCCCATTGGTCCAAGAGAAAGCCCAGGCCAATGATGGTCAGCCAGTTGTCATAATTAAATAGGATAACTTCAGCCCCATGTTCACAGTTTGTAAGTATGGAGAGATTTGTGTCTCTGGGTCCAGGATGTAGTTCATCATTTACAAATATCTAAAATCGTATTTTTCAGCTCCATCAAAGTACTTTTGACTCAACCTATACATTTTTATTGGCTTCTCTGCTCTAATAAAACAGTGTGCTCTCATTAACCGATGGAAGGCCCMCCACTGCTGTCTTCCTATAAATCTAGTACCTTTTAATCAAAGAAGGAAGCTTTGTATTGTAGCAGGCAGCTTATAAAGTGGCTTTTACCAAGCTGAGCCACTTATTTGTAAGCCTCTCTATTAGGGAGCTACAGATAAGCCATTCCTGAACTGAGCAAGGTCTGAGGGCTGGAGACCAGCGTCTGCTCTCAGCGACGCTGATGCAGATTTGGAGCAACCTCCCTGAAGTCGATAGCTGGATGTATAAAAGATGAAAAGCCCTCCAGCCACACTCTTGTCCACCCCAATGTGCAGGCATTTCTTCTCTAGAGCTTCCTGTTTCTATTGAATGAAATATTTCATTCAGAGGGAGACAGGAACACCACTTTGTTTTTCAGCACCCTTTTAATCTTGCAGCAGGATTAAAGTTTTTTGGTTTAATGCTAATCATATGCCCCCTGATTTTAGAGTGGCCTGGAGTTCCTCTAAATTGTTCATGTGGCGTGACGAGGGTGCTTTTGAGAGGATTAGAGAATTGTGCATGTTGTTTAAGGTCAAAATGGCCTCCTGTTCATTTTCAAAATACCTAAACTTATTTTCCTAAAAATTCAGTTTCTCTGCAAATACAACCATATGCATAATGCTGAAAATTAAGATATCTTTTGTCCACTTCAGAGGCCAGTCTGGTAAGGGAAGCATCCACTATGCAATCAGCAGTGATTACTCTGTGCTCTCACTTCCAGAGGGGATGTCCTGAGGTACCCCCAGCTTTCGGCTTGTGAGTGCAAATCCCCTTTGGCACCCTGGACTCACACCAGCGGGGCATACCCCAGGCATGTGGCTGGTTTCTTACTAGACTCCTCCTATTGCCAAGCTGGGATAGAGGTGTTTCTTTGTAGTATTACTATTTCCTTTACCTCATTTTCCCCCTCAGGCAAGGCCACTGGGAAGCTTGGGTTCAGGATTGTGCAAACATGGATTAAACTCTCCTTAGGGGTCAAAACATCTATCTGCAGATCTACTGCACGTTCTGAAAAGAGCTGTTGCGCTTATGCAGCCTGATAAGTTCTTAGACTCAGTGATAAAAGGCAGACTAAATCACCTTGGAGAATTAAATTATTTTCTTATAAATTAGCCATTGCCACTTTTCTAGTGGATAAATTTAGCAACGTTTTACAATATCTCTTCCTAACCCTCTGTTAAATTTAAGTGCAGATTTCTAGTTCGTGTAAGAGCGTGATGCAAGACATTTGAAGGTTTGGGGTCTTTGTCAGCAGAACTGATTGGCAGCCTGAGGCAAAAATGACTCATTATAGTGGGAAATATATAGAATAGATTAATTTCTTATTAGGTTCAAATGATTTTGGGGAGGGAATTTTCTATGCTACCTTAAACTCCTTCCTTTCCTCCTGCCTCCTCTCACGTCTCCCACACATACTTAGGTGGTTCCTGCTGATATTTTTACTGCTTCTTTATTGCAATATATGTATTTTCAAATCTTCGGGTGCTTGAATTTGTTCCAAGTGCAGAGGACTAAACAGTGAAAATAATCTTACTCATCTCAGCACTATCTGAACTGATCTCCATCTTCAAATAGTTATTCTTCTTAGGGATGTTAGCTTTATTTAAAAACATTTCATTAAGTTACTTGATTTGCAAATCAGACATTTAACGTTCAAATCTTATCTATGGGAATACGTTTCATATAAGATCAGCTTAAAAAAACTTGACTTGGGAGAGAGAAAATAGAGAAGTATAGAGAAGGTGAAAAATTAGTGACTGTTTCTCACATGCAGCAACTAAAGGGCATTAAATGACATTTCCAGCAAGTCTCAAAAAATGAAGCAATTTGACACAGAATGCATAATTAAACTGTGGAACTCAGTTGCTGCCACAAAATGGCGAATGTGGATAGCCACGCAATGCTGGGCAGTGGAGATACAATAATGAGCTAACCTGAGCTTTTGTCCAGCTCAGCCTGTTGGGTCTTACACTCTCAGGTTCTTGTTGTGTTTCTTAGCCTGCATCTAGAAAATTTAGAAATTCATCTAGTTTCAGAATATTAGATAACAAGTAAGTCCATGCTAAAACCATGATGTAGCGGGAATTCTTACTGTATACACTGAAGACGTAACTCCCTCACCCCATGGAGGCAGGACTCATACGGTTCAGGATGACTTCCCAGCCCTAGCCTCATGGCGCATTCAGCATGTGGAACAGAGGCACTGTTTTGTTTCTTAGCCCTCAAGAAGACTGATCACATTCAGGTGGTAGATGGCTTTTTGAAAATAAGAAAACAGAATTTCAATAGACATGACAAGCCATGATGCACCAACACTTTTGCAGGGAAAAATGTTTCATTTCTGTGCCAGTCCTTCATTGTCCTCTCAGGTAAACACATTGCCTGCCAAGTAGATCTACTGTTTGCATATACACAGAAATAYGCAAATCTTCAACACTGTGTTTCAGGGAAAGGCAATAGGAATGAGGCAGCCTGGACTGAAAGTCTAATCATGGTCAGACTTCAGCTACGCGTCTTTTTCTCTCCCTTTAAAAAAGAAAGAATACGTCTGTATTGCTTGGAAAGTTCTGCCTGAAAGTTGCTGGCAACAAGCTTTTTGTATCATCCACTGCCACAAGCAAGCCAAAACCTTGGCGAGGGTAGCGTTGCGCAGCCCTGGGACGTGGCTCAGCACAGAAGCCCAGCTCAGGGCTGCTCCTCCTTGGGGTCTCTGCTCCGGTGCTCTGGGGGTAGGGGGGTTCCTGATGCTGCCAGCTGGCAATTTGGAAGAACTTGAATGCATTTAAATACCACTGCCTATTCTTGGGGGTCACATATGAAAGGCACCTCAGGAGGCTCTGCGCTCCATTACATAACCTATGCCTTGTTTCTCTTTTGTAAGCTGTGCACCTCTGGATTAGCTAAGCTGAGGACCTGACCTGAACTCCATGGTCACGAACTCCATGGTCCTGACCTGATCTCCATGGTCAAGCTAGGCTAGCAAAGATATATGGCATTTTCTGTAAAACAAGGGAAATTATGTGGTTTGGTGGCCTGTTTTAAGAGAAAGAGAAATTTGATCTAACTCTTTGAGTCCTTGTGCCCTGATGATTTAGAAATATCTGCCTTTTCAGGTGGGCCCCTCTTTCTTTGGAGTCAGAGTGAGCTGTGATCCTCCCCTCCCTCCTAATTACAACAGAGGTTAAAAAAAAGTATTGATGGCTTTTTGTATCTATAGCTTATTTGTGCATGTGTTTTTGCAAGGTTGGAAGAGCATTTGAGAGTGCACAGGATGAAGCACCGCTGCTGCTCTATGGCTGCCTATGTTGTTAATGCCCATTTGCACAGCAAGCGGGCAGGATCCCCTCCTGTAGAAAAGAAGGTCAGAAGATGCAGCATAGAAGCTCCACAGCATTTCCCCAACCCTTTGGCCTTTAGGACTCCCTGAAGGATCAGTATGCATCTGTTTGGTGTGACACTGGGGAAGATACGATCCTCCTTTATGGTCACCCTAACACTGTTTTTCTAGGCTGACGCAGTATTTCAAAACTGTGCAGCTTCACGTGGCAGCACTTTGGCTCCTTTACTACTTCTTCTCACGTTTTTTGTTTCCTCCATCTTTGCAGCTCAACAGATCAGCTCCATTTAATTTGAAATAAAGACAATGGATCTCAGCACTGAAAATTTCCACTCTTTGAGAGGAGAAGAAGGAGTCAATAAGCAGCTGCCACGTGCAGGAGCCTTCTGTGAGGGCTTTTCTCAGACTCAGCAGGGGAAATGAGATTCAGGCGGACTGTGTAATCAGTGATTCTCTCCAGCTCCTGAAAAAGGGCAAATAGACTTAAACTTCCAAATTAAAAAATGCAGCTGAATGGGCCATGAAATACAGTACCTACAAAACTAGCCTTCTTTGAACAGTGCTCTTTGCTTTGCAGAGAATGCGGCTCCTGTGTATGAGTAGCTGTGGGGAGACAAGGAAGAAAATAGAAGACAGCTGTGCAAAATAAATATTGCTTTGCTTCTGTTTTAAGCACAGAATATCTCTAAGCTCATCAGGGTTTGTAATAGAGGGGTATTATTTTTTGTAAATGAAAATGTCAGAAGTCCAATGTACAGGTTCATGAGTTTAATAGAAATGGTCTCCGTTCTAACGGTGCGCTTTATATTCTAGTCACGATGCATCAGCAGTTTATTCTGGAGTTCATTCTGAGGAGGTAATGACTAGGAAAATGACAAAGAAAACTGTTACTGACCATTAGTGAGCAATCACTCTGTCATATTACCAAGATAATTTAGATAAATGTGGGGTTTAGCTGTCTCCAAGGGAGACAGGATGCTGATATCTTAGATAGTGCTGCTTTTTAAAGCTTTTCCATTTGATGAATATATATTTTCGCCTCAAAGACACAGACTAGTTCCCCGTATCTTCCTGATGGAAATAGTAATAGCTCATTTCAGTGCTGTCATCTTTGCTCAGTTGTGTAGAGCATTAAGCTACACAGTTTTGCAGCAAATATGGAAAGCTCTGTTTGGAAACATAAGGTATTTAATAAATGAATGTAGAGCATACCATGTTTTTCTTCAATTGGCTTCCATTATTTTAGCAGCTGCTAATTATGCAGTGTTGATATTTAGAGAAAGAGTAACAGATTTATCTGTTCCATCTGGATAATCAGGCTTTTAGAGCATGTCCTTCTACTAACATTGGACTTAACTCTTCCTGTTTCTTTTTTTCTCCTGAGGCCATATCAGGTTAAATTAAAAGGTGCAGAATTTCAGTTGAGATTACTAGACAATTTTGTTCCAGTTTTTAAAAGTAGTTTCACTGCAGCCATCACTGGCATGAGATGGCTTTCAAGGAGCTGCATTGGATCAGCTTGGTGTTAAGGCGTGGATTCATAGCACACAGGCCAAAGACTTTCAAGATCCATCTGCCAACACTAGGTTTAGGCATCCTGTATAATATGGGCTTTTCCATGTTGTACATCAAATACCACATCCTTCTCCAAAAGTATATAGTTTTTCAGGAAGGTTTTGCAGCAGTCAGATGATTGCCCAGATGTAAAAACAGATATCCAAGTGCAGCGTATCCAGAAAAGCAGTATTTGCATTCCATATACAGTTGAGCTATACATGCACAGGGCAATCCTGCATCACATGTGGAAGTGCTATAAAGCCACTTCTGTAAAGAACTCAGTTACCGTTGTACCCACAATCTCCATATGTCCATGAACAGCCCTGAAATGGATGCGCATCTACTCATCTTGCTTGGCAGGAGCCACTCAGCTCTTCTTCCACAACCTGAGCTTTTGTCTTTAAATTGACTCCACGTTCTTGAGCATCGCCAAAGTGGTGAGATCTACCTGAAACAGAAAACATCCTGAGCCAGGACCAGAGAGAGGTGCTGACTCGCCACCAAGGCCATTAACTTTCCAGGCACAAATGACGATTTATATCTTCAACCTCAGTAATCTTTTAACTAGGCATCAAACTAAACAAAAGGAGGGCTATTATAGTCTCAAGAACTGATGCTGCGATAGACTTAGGATTAGACCCTGTTACTCCTGAACTTGTGGTCAATTTTTGCAGTACAGCATGATGCTTTTGCCTCAATTTAAGTGGCATAGCAGTTGAATATTAAAAGGCCAAAATTAAGTGAATGGATGGGATGTGGGGGAGCTGTAAGGACAAAACTGGTGCAGTGGGCTTGTCAGACAGGCGGGCTGGAGATGCAGGCTACTGTGTCTTGGACTTTGATGGGATAGAAATGATACCTGGACAGTGCATCTGGATTAATTTGGGATGTAGAATAAACTGCCATAGGCTTTCTGTGGGGGGGAGATTCTGTGGGGCTGAGATTTTGTGGGGCCCTGCCAGTTCGTGAGAATAATCGGCAGCCCTGACTGCAGCCTGCACGCACACACTCCCCTGGAGCAGGGTGCCTTTGCTCTCCAAAAACTACTTAATTTTTGCAGAGTTAAGTCATGATTTTTCAACCCTTGGTGTCAGCACTGCTGAGTGAGAGCAGATACAACCACCCCAACTAAACATATACTCAGCAAAATAGCGAACTCATTTTGGGTGCTTGGGTGCAAGTAATTCCTCTCTGCTGCAGTCCCCCTGCCTGGGGAGGAGGCAGTCCCTCTGCCTGCAGATAACAAGAGCCAATGAAAGCATAATTAATAAAGGCTAAATTTTCACCATTAATGTATCGTTGATATAATTCACTCGATTGGTTTACTCTGTTGATTTATTTTACTCAGGCCAGAGTTTTCTGTTTTATTCAGGCTGCTTTTTAATGCAGGAGGAGTTGTATTGAACATGCGATGCCACGGCTATTTCCATAGCAACAGGCTCTTCTAAATCTTGATTAGGATTTCTTGGCAGTGCTGTTTTCTCAATGCCTGGTTTTTGAAGGAGAAAGCTTTAGTCAAACACAAACCTTTAAAGAAGCCATATACAAAGAAAACAACTGGGAAAGGAAGGTATTTATTTTATGGAAAAGCTCTTCAGAATTTAGTAGGATGTGTTTCTATAGGGTTTTTGAACCCAGAACAATTGTGAGATAAGATATATGCTAAATATATCACATGGTATGTGGTGCCAAAAGATGAGTAAAAATATCAGCCTCAGGAGAACACTTGTTTCTTCATATCTAAACCCCACATTTTTCCCCCCAAAAGGCATGTTGCAACACCTCCTTCCTTTCTTTACAACAGATTTTTCTCAGCGTGCAGGTTCCTCTTTCAAGTCAGATGTGTTTTCACCAAGGCTGCCTGGTCTTTAATCAGGGACTAAAAGGAGGTTATATGCTTCTGAAGTCACATAGCAGGTACTCATTTTTGTTTGTTTTCTTTTTTCCCCTAATACATCTCTACTTTTCTGAACTTTTCAGTCTCCATGTATTTACTTCACTGAAAGTGCAGTTCCCGGAGGAGAAAGGGAAAAGATATATACTTGTTATGCAGTCAAAAAACTCAGACTAAAGATGCTGATGAACTGGCATAATCCCTCTAATACTATATAAATGTTTCAGGAGCTTTCTGATTAATCTGAATCAATCCTAAGAAATAACAGAAGAATAACGAAGCCCCAGCGTACTTTCTGCAAACAGTAGCATAAAGGCCAGCAATGATTTAATTTGGTAATCTTATATAAGCAAAAAAATTTTATTTATCCTGGCTGGTAAATTAATATGAGCACGGTGGTCCTCTGGCCTCCAATCAGTTCTGTACTGGCAGAGCAGAGTCGTGGAGCTGGGTCAGTTATAAAATATCACTTCTGACTCCTTTGCCAGGCTGAACAGTGCAGGTTTACTCCACAGAAAGTCCCCGTTTTTTCAGTCTGATCATTGGTGAAAATGTTCAAGCCTACCATAGATGGACAAAACATATAGAAATGTATAGAAATGTATCTCCCAGATAGACCCTAGCAGAACAGCAACTACCATGGGATCTATTACTGCACTGTAAGACATTTGTCAGTTTGCCACTTTTTCAATTCTTTTCTTATATTTGTATTTAAATAATTATTGTAAAATGTGGACACCATATATGCTCCATAACTTTTCCCACTGACACTTCATGATGTTTTTTCCACATGTATTTGGTACTAGATGTCTCTAGTACAGTCTGATAGCTCATAACCAGCACCCGGAGTGCAGGCTCTACGGGGGACATGCTGTACAGGAGCACTGAAGGTAAAACAACCTGAGCATTACCAGGGCTCTCATTTCACATCTTCTCACTTCTGAAAGTAATTCTAACACTTTTCTTTTCATTGCACAATATGGATACACTCCCTAACACACACTTGTTCTTTGTTAACAATTTGGTATGTTATTTAATGAATACAGTAACCGTCATGTTGAAAAAAAGAAAAAAAATAGCGTGAGGAAAATACCCTCCTGTCCGCCTTTGAGCAGGGTAGAAAAATGTCCAACAGTGCAGTATGTCTGCTGATACCCCACACAAACAAATCAGTTTGACAGAACATTGGTGGGATGGAAAAACCATTCAAAAGCTGTGAGGTGCCAAAGTGAAGGTTGGCAGTGCCTTGCTGAGAGCACATCAGTGATGGTCTCCTGGCTCCTGCTTAGACCCACCAGGCTGAACCCCACCAGCCGCTGGGACACCATTACGTACGTCCCATGGACCCCGGGGCTGCAGACTGCGTGTCTTACTCCTGGTTTGGAGACCTCGTCCAGTCTTGTTGCCCATCACGCCTCTGACACCCCCAGGTATCTGCCTCTCTGCCCCCTCTTCAGCAGCATTATGAGAGGGTGCTGGCCCTCCAACTTTATTGCTCACTGCTCTGCTTCAGTGCYGCGCGTCAGAGCAGGAGCTGTGTGATAGCAACAGCCCCAGCGAAGGCAAACCACAGGATCCTCTGTCTGTCCTGTAGCTGGAAACAGGCTCCCCCTGACTTCCCTGGTGCTCACACAGCCACCCCTAGAGCCACCCCTACAGCCTTCGTACGCTCCTGCTTCCCCCGCAGCCCCGCACAGCTGAACAGCTGGTATGTTTTAACAAGGGAGGAGGGAAAACACAGTCTGAAACGCCGAAGCTGGCAGTCAAATCACCTTCCAAGATGTTATGTTTCCCTGAAATGGTGATGCTCTTATACAGCCTAGGGAGATTTTTAAATTGCTATTTCTCACAATACCATCATTCAGGTTGTGGATACCCGATAGTGCGAGGGAAGGCAAACTGTGCCGCTGATGGAGGAACATGGGCTGCCCACCTGCGGCTGGGGAGAGACGTGACCTGGTATTGCAAGACAAAAACTAGAGTCTTTATTTTGTTCTATTTTTAATGATGAAAATGATTCTATGTTATATGTAGTAAGTGACACTACAATGTTATTTTGGTTTTCTGTCAACACACCTCCCCCCTGCAAAATCTTAATTTTCCAAAAACAGGAGGAAAAAAATCAGCTTTCTGTCACAATTTTCTAACGTTTTGTAGTCAGCTGCTTGAGGACACCATTACGTGCCAGCCATTTTTTGAGCAGGGATTTCAGTATATTATAGCAAGTGGTTATATGCTTGGGTTAGTCTATTCGGGGATAGAAAATTTACGCAACATATATGAAGTAAAAGGATCTGTGAGAAGTAAATGAGTTCCTTTTCTTGCTGGATCATGCATAAGATAAGGTCACAGCAAGACAAAATAGGGTCACTTTCAGATAAAATATATGTAATAATATCAGCAAAGAGTTTAATTGATTAAAGATAACTTCTAGAGGAATTAAGTGATGTTATGAAAGCAATTTCCAAATATAGTTGCAAGATAACCTTTACTGTGCTGCCTTTATGGTTATCAATTAAAATACATATCCCCATGAAATTTAATCTGTCAGTTATAATAGCTTTGTAAATCTTAATGTTCTTCCATGTGTAGTTCAAGAGGTAAATTCATGGCACAAAAAGAGGACATATTCTTTCCTTCAAGGAAGTATCTGGTACTCCACAGGCATACCAGGTATAAATTAATACAAGCTCTTACACATACTACACATATGCATACATATACATGAAAGTAAGTTATTCAAAACCTTTTATTTCTTTTAAACATGCTGCTTCCATAGTGCTCTATGTTGAACTAGGTGATTAACTCCTTTATTCGGGGGAATGTGGCTTCAACATTGATCACATTTTCCTTCAGCCACCACCAACAAAAAAGAAATAATTCAGCATGAACTAGACAGACATGGATTCCTGATGTCTAGTCTGCTGGAAACAAGACAGAGAAATGAATAAATAAATAGATGTCATTATTTGCTTAGGTTTATTCTCAGGCAGCAGAGTCCTGAGCAAGCCAAGCGATCATTTTTGCAGTACTGCTCAGGGCCCAGCACGGTTTTGATGGTTTTGGTCTCTAATTTCCTTTTGCCTACCTATGGCATTTCAGCCCTTAGGGGCTAAGCGTGGCTTCCTAGCCTCATGTGTTTCAGATTAGGCTAGCCTACATCTATCTCGTCAGAGCTGCTTTTGTCCACCATATTCACTAATAGGAGGGTAGGGTGACACRGTGGTAAGCTCCTGCGCTGTCTTGGTAAGTCTCCCTGTCTCACGCTACCCCAGGGAATTACCATCAGTTTTCCCAAGCTAACAAAAGGTAATCCTAAAAAGGACCTCACTGGCAAAACTTCAGGAAAATTCAGCATACTACAGAAAATATGCTTGGTGAGACAGACACAATGTAGCATGCCTAGCTGTATTGCTCTGCTGTCCAATAGACTCCTTTTATTATTGTTTTATGGTAACCTGAATAGGACTACACGTCCTCTTTATGCTTAACAATCCCATGCATTTAACAAAYTTTGCCTTCAAAATACTGGTAGGGACATTCATTCTCCAAGAGTTGTGTCATGGACATAATAATAAGCCTTGATTAAAGCAATATATATTATTCAAGCATAATCAAACATGTTTCAGCTTTGGTGAGTTGCTGAACATCACAACCGTAAATTGTATGTGAACACTTCTCCAAAATAACGCAGATACCTCAGGTAAATGCTGCCACTGTTATTACAGAACTTTTTATACTCATACAGCCTTAGCAGATTTATTATTGAGTTTTCTTCCCTCAAATCTCCTCAGTCTGCTGTAGGTGACAGGTATAAACCCAGAAGACTGACCCTCCACAAACGCCAAGCAAATATAAAACAATTGCAATGCCTTTTACAAACTCATCAGTCACTCATCTGTCAGCACATCAGTCACTCACCTCAAGGCTGCAAGTTTTTGAGCTGAGTCATTGCAGCCTTTCTTACTTCTTGTTCTCCATGTCCTTTGTCAGGTTCAGGATTGTGTCAAGCCCCGAGAGAGCRTGCTGCTGCTTGCCCTCCTCCTCCAAGAATCAGCTGGTTCACTTCCAAAGGGAAAAGATTATTTGGCTTTAGCATGGTTATCCTGCTTCCCTTAGAAGGTGTCCTGGTGCAGCCCAACATACCTTCACTAGGCAATAGCGAACTAAGAGGGTGCATTTTTTTTACATTTTGCTTGCTAACCTCATACCCCAGTACTTTCCTTGGGTGTCTGGTTTTCAGAGTATTCCCTCCCATTGTAAGACCTTACTTTTTACTAAAACAAATCTCAGCAAATTGTGTCTGGCCTCTGCTTTTATACGATACCCCAATTCAGCAAAATGTTCACACCAAAGTATCTTTTTAGTCCTAAAGCTGGTCCCCTTCAGTCTGGTGGAAATGTAAAGAGCTGATGGCACATGTTTTAGAATAAAACAGGGCACAAATCTATCTGTTCAGTGTCGTGTTTGACTCTTGGATCCTGATCTCTTAGATGACATTGATTACTCTGCATCCAGCAATTTAGTATCAATCTTTCTGACATTCTGGGGTCTCCATAGATAGAGATCTCAATGCTTTAATTTATTAGACTGACATTTTGTTCTGCTATTAAACAAAAAGAAAAGGAAGAGTTGAATGCCAGGGTTCATCAGAATAGTTATTTCTGATTAAGTCATTGACTATCTGGAGCATAAATATGGTTGTTTTATGTAGGAGCAAGATGTATTGCTTTTAGCTTTGTATTTAGGGAACAGATCATTCACTTCCCATTGCATTTAATTTTACCATAGGGAAAAACTTAATGTGACTTATGAATAAAATCATTATAATCATGATTACTGAGCAAGATGAGAAGAAAGTTTGCCAGGAACTGAGCAATTTCTGTTCCTTGGCTTCATATTCTATTTACTGAATAATAATGTCATTTGGAAAACAAATGAAGACTAAGATTAGCCTTGCTAAAGAGAAGACAAGAACTGCTATTAGGCAACATTTTCTCTCAGGTTGTTAGAAATAATGTTCCATATGTTTCAGCATTTCTAGTTTTGCTGATGTAAATATTTTTCTTTTTACATAACTGACTTAAACCATATGTCCAAGAAATCCAAAAAGACACATCTCCCTCATTCAGATAGCCAGATCCTGCTATCATGTCAAGCCCAAGTCCATATTAAAGTGTTAACACTACTGGTCATGGGAATCATAAGATGTGATTTTTCCTGCTTCTTGAGGACCCAGAGCTGATTATTGTCATAGGCAGGGCTTCTCCTTGACTGGGGCATTTCTGTGCCATGTTAGTGGGAGTATGTCCACATCACCATCGTGGTTCTGATCAGGAGAGCACTGTTTAAGCAAACCGTCACCACCTATCATGCAGTGTAATCTGAGAGCCTGCAAAGCGTCTCCCTTTTGGGTGAAGCCGAGCAAAAGCTGGGCTCTGCAGGCACACCTTGGGTGCTTCGGCCAGCCCTGGGTGTTTGGAGGTGGCCCAAAGCGGCCCCCAGCTGTGGCCAGCATGGACATCTGGCCCTCAGCACCAACTGCTTCGCCAATCAGCTCTGCTGCTGCCATGCCGCTCTTCCTGCCAACACAGACAGCGGTTATTCACTCATTCCTCTTGTCAGGAAAAATGATGTTAGATGACCAACTGACAGGTCTGTTTGAGAGGTGGCTGGTAACTGATGGGTGTCATGGGACTGACAGATCAGTCTATTGTAAGGGCAGAAAGAGGCTGCTGTGCTCGCTGTTGCATGACTGTGGATATCGCAAAGGAGAAAGATCCCCCCCCGTCATTAACATCTGTACTACCCAGTCATAACACCTGCAAAAGCTGGAGGAAGCAGGGCAAGTATTTCAAAAAGAAACCCAAGATTTGTTTACATTTTCAAGTGGTGGCAGCAAGGACACTTCATCTGTAACAATTTGTTCCCACAGCTTATTACTCTCCCTATTTAAAAAGGCCTCATTTCAAATCTGTTCAGTTGCTGAGCTTCAGCTGCTCACCTTTGCATCCCTGTAGCAGCCAGCTAGCGCTGGATTGCTGCAGGGCCATCTTGGTGAGGGTGCCCCATCCATGTCCCACTGCTGCCCCATCCAGCTCCTCTCCATGGCCCCCAGCTGTGTCTGTACGGCTCACGCACGGGCCGTCGCTGCACCCCTGGCCTTCGCCATCCCTGCCACGTGCAACACGTGAACTTTTTGCGGAGGAAGGAAGTAGCCTGAGGATTAAGCTCCTTTCCCTGAGCACCACAGCAAGAGCAAAGGCAGCGCATTATCTCTGCAGGTGACTAGATGGTTTCCCAGCTGGTTTGCTAGTGGGGCATTCTTGTGGCATCGTCTGGCTAGATGCCCAGAGCAAAGCAATGCATGTAGTCAAGAAAGTGGTTTTCCAGGTGCTGCCACCATGCTCTGAGACACGGGTGTAGACGCAGACCCATCTCTCACCCTTGGAGCTGGGGACCGCCTGTGTGAGGAGCTGCTACGTAACATGAATATCCCCTCTGGACTTCAGCATCAGTGCCCACACATATTTCTAATGTAAAGCAGATGCCAGCTGTGTATTTAAGAAGTAAAAAAAAAGACAAGACAGAAAGTTAGACAATTGTGTGTCATACTGGTTTTAAAAAAGTGTGTCTTATTTGGCATTTTCTCCCATAAGGTGGCCTTTGGAGGAGGGGTGTGTGTCGGGAGGGAGGAGAGTGTCTTTCTTATGCTCTCTCTTTCAAAAAACTTGTATCCAGATAAGGTAAAATTTAATAATCTCACCCAGGACAATTACTTGGATTCTAATAAAACATGTAAATATAGTAAAGATTAAAATCCTCCTGTCAATAAAGAACTTGAATCTTTAAAAGTTACACTAAAGCAGAGGGAATGTCTCCTAACAAAGGCCCTTCAGTTCAGCAGGATGTTGTGACTGTGGCTTTGCAGTGGAAGTCTGGCCAAGAAACAAACTACTGTTCTGCTGTTCCCCCTCCATCCTCCTGGACACACAATAATGTCAATTAGCTGAAGGGCTTGCAAGGCTTTCACTGCTTGTGTGCCCTTGTTTCAGTTCTGCAGGCACATCTGGCAGTGTCACGCTTCACTAACACTAAGTGGTAGCATATAAATGGGTGAGAAACAAATGGAGGAATATTATTAGCCAAAATGAAACTGCATCAGTCACGTTAAGATAGTTTTAAAGTAATAGCTATTGTCGTTTTAATTAGGAGAAAATGCACACCATTATTAGTATCTAGCAGGCAACTGTAAATAGTTCATCACAAGGAATATGCTATGCCTATTGATTTTGTATAATATCACTGATTGAAGTCATAACTCTGAACTGTTTTAACAAGACATAACCCCATTTTTGTAAGATATTTATTTTCAAGAGGTGGTTTTAATCCTTTTTGTGTGTTTGGGAGAATGTGGGATATTTTACTTTCTTTAGTTCATTTGTATGTTACAAAAGACCAAATATATTTGTCTTTTTACAAACAAACAGGATGATGCCAATTGCTGGACAAGGGCTCTGTGAAACCACCTGGTATATGGCATCTATTTTAGCTCTTGTATTGCCCTACCACATTCAGAGTGAAAGCTTTACAAAATACAAAGCTGATAGGTCTCCATGTCCAGTAGCTGCTGCTTGATTTCCACAGCCTACAGAATATAGCTGAGCAACAACGCTCTTCCATGCAGATAAGCTGCTTCCCAAATTCAGTATAACATTAGTGCCACTTAGCTGCTAGCAAGGCTGAAGCTGCACAGTGTCACTGGGATCGATTAATTGACTCTTTATGAATGGTTGTATTTTAGTAAACAGTAAAGAAGTTATTTAAGGAGAAGTTTGTCAGGGAAATGCACTGGAATTTTATCCTGATGATGTCTGGCTTTGGGGAGTCACATAGTTAAATCACTGAACAGATGAGAAAATGAATCTCGGCTGACTGTAAATGCAAAGTGGTGGGGTGCGATCAATAGCAATCTGTCCATCGGTGCTTACTTCCCTTCTCTTTCTCAGCTTTAACTAAAGTACCTGGTTCTCTACTGAAGAGAACAACATAGGAGTATAACTACTGCTACTAGCAACATATAATTGACACGTTTTATCTTTAAAGTGTTTGCAAAGATTAACTAAATCATCTTCAGAACTTCCCATCATGCATAGCCAAAGTAATTTAAAGTGTTTTCTAGACCTTCAAGGCAGAATTTTCATGTATTGTGGCAAGATTTCAGGGTCTCTGCAAGCAGCTCAGATGGATTTTTAGAAAAAACTGTATTAAGACGAGGGATTTCTCTGTACACACAAGTTCCAGTTTGATCTTGTGAACTGTCTGTGTCCTTAGGAGTAACTTCCAGGACCCCCAAAGACAAGGTAAGTAATTGCCTGAGTCGCTGTGAGGCTGTCAGCCAGCCATGGCCCCGCTGCCTGCTCTGCCCGTGCCAAGTCCTAGGACCCAGCCTGGTAACTGCTGGCACGGAGGAAGGAAGATGTGAAGACTGGCGGAGAAGCAATTATTTTCAAAAGAGTTTTGATACATTTTCCCAAAAGTACTTACTACCCTCTCTCGCATACCAGCAGCTGCAGACCAATTGCATTAATGACCTTTCACTGTTCCTCTTTCCTCATTCCCAAACCCAGCCATACCTTCATCCTAGTTCAGCTGCTTCTCCAACACCTTCACTAGCCCCTCTCCCTTAGAGGGGGATTAAATAATTAAATTTGCCTGTACTGCGATTGTCAGCTATGCTGTATTTCATTCTATACACACCCTGTGCTTGTGTTAACAAGACGGAGAAATTGCATACGACAAATAGATCTTGTTTGGGAAGAAAAAAGGACACCAGCAGGTCARCAGCAGGAATGGAGCACAGAAAAAGTTCACAGAAGAAACTGCAGTTTGGTGTAGGACTCCAGGTACAGAGTCCCCTGGCCATATACTGGAGCAATGAGGGCAGCGAGACATGGATCACACATTTGTGGCTTACCTCTTTGGTAGAACTATACATTTTTAATGTAATCCAAAGTGAAGAAAGGGCTTTTTGCAAAGGATGGAGCCATTCAGTTCCCAAAGTGCTCCTGAATTGCTCAGATGTATCCCACAGTGGCTCCGAGTTTGGAGGTCTGAAGAGGACTACACATGAGCAACTCACATCTAGGGAGGGTACCTGCACTGGGCTGGAGCATCCCATTTTCCAAGAAATGAGAAAGGGCAGCCAGTACATTACCCAGGAGGGATGCCAGAAAGGCTGAAACATGAGATAATTCTGGAAAATTTCCCCAAAATCTGGAGATATTTCAAAGCAAACTGAGGCAGCTGCCTCGTGTAATGGCTATGATATCTTGACTGCAAGCAGCTATCACTCCTGCATAGCTAGCTGTGAAACCAAGGGAAGGACTTTTTTACTCAAGGGTGTATCTATTTAACATCAAAATTCAAGAGATTAAATTTCTGCAGTGTGAAGCCAGTTCAAACACGCAGAGAAGGGGACCACCCTGTACCAGTGCTATTGAACTGAACATCAGACAGCCAGCGCCCTGGACTAGTACACCTTCATTAAGTGTTTGGCCTTGTACCGTTGTAACTAGAAAGTCTTGAAAACCTTGCACCTGCTTTGCTGCAATATGTTCCCTTTGGTTCAGAGTGAAACCATCTTGTTTGGGTACATATGAGAAGAAAGGAGCCTTGTGAAGGGGCAGCAGCACAGAGCAGCTGAGGGAAGAGGTGTGACACCTTGCTGGGTTGTTAGGAGAACAAACATGCGGTGGCGGCGAGCAAGGTTTGGTGCTGTCCTCTGCATGGATTCAAGACCAGGACATCTCTCAGGAGACTGCTCTCTGAGGTATTTATCACTAGGGAAGGAGTGATAGCAGGAAGCACATTTCTTATAGATTTTTTTCTTAACATTTACATTTCCTGCCATGCACACAGAAATAGAGTGAGAATGATGCTTTCACCTACTGAGCCATAAACCATTTTCAGTCATTTGTTTTTTGTCCCAGTGAATCTTCAAGTATTTTAAAGAGCAAGGAGGACAAAAGCACCTTTCACAAGGATAATTACATAACGCACCTGCATCAGAAGAGGGCCTTGTATTTGATTGCTTTAAAGAAGAAAAAGAATCAAATGGCAAACAATGGAATTATAAATCTATTATTTGGGATCACTCCATGACAATAAATCAATGACTGTGTCCCTTAGTTCCATTTTCAGCCTCTGTAAACTTCTTGGTACCCCTTAATTGGTTTGATTCTCTTATTGATTTTTATAGCTTGCAGGGGTCAGCAAGGTTACAGAGAAGCTGTCTCTCTCCTTAGCCCACTCTGTGTTGCCACCCACTGTATAATAAGCCTCCTGCTACCTTTTAAAATGCTAACTTACTCTCTTTCAATATTTGAAACAAAATACCAAAAATCAGCATTAAGCATATAAGGAACTCATTGTCTGTAAAATGCCAGATTTTTAAATAGTTTTGAATGGAGTAAAATATTGCAGAAATGTATTATAGGGATTTTAGGATGACTGAGTTTACTTACATATTTCAATATTTATGTCTGGAAGACAGACAAAAAAAAAAAAAAAAGGAGTAATTATTCAGAACTCAGTTGCCTGAATTTCCACTCACAGTAGATATATGATGGTGTCCCTCCCCTCCATCATTGCCATCACGTGCAAGGGTTGCTAATAGACATTATGAGGGTCTCTCAACTGTAGAAGTGCTAATAGATGCCATTCTAATGCTGTCCATCATAACAAATTATAATAATTTACAGCATGTCCATAGAGAGGTAGGAACAAAGCAGAGATTAGTAATTGAAATAGTGCAGTGGCAATTAAAACACTTGTGGTTAGCAGCTGCTTCTAAATTGCTAGAAATGGGTATTTACATAAACAAGGGCTTTTCTTTACTGAAAGGGGCTTGTGTGTCATGTAGGTTTGCTATTCTGTTTTCTAGTTTCTGGGCATCCAGCAGCAAATGGAGAAGTTCAGCTGCATGATCATATTTACTCCTTCCTCCCGTAAAGAGCTGCTTTATGAAATTTGTATGACTGGGTCTCCCCTAGTAACAAAGCAATCAAATTACCCTGAGGAATAAACCACATTCTTAACTTGTAATCCAAATGCAGACATTTAGTTTCTCATACACTTTTTGAAAGGTCTTCCTTAGGTATTTTGAGATTCAATCCAAGACTGTCTTCTGAAGAAATCTGTTTGGTCTTTAGACCTTCAAGGTAACTCCTGTTTGAAGTGTTGGATTTGACTGAATTCCCCCTCTATGGAATTGCCTTCTATCCCTGAGGATACACAGAGGGGTAGCCTTGCCAGCTAAGGGAATATCACTGGCAGGTTTTCTTTTCTGATTGTTCTAGGTATTTTCCAAACACAAATAAGACAAAATTAATAGGGAGACGGTATTATTTTAACCCACTTAGTAACTTAGCACTGGGAGATGGGCGAGAAAATGGGAAGGAGAAGGGTGATGCTGGCTGTGAAGGAAGAGATGTTTCAGCACTCAGGTACCAGTGGGAGGGCGTGATGGCAGGGCAGGTATATTTGAGAGGCACAGTAGGGGCACACTTGTGCCCCATGCAAGACAGGGCAGGCAGAGGAGGTTGGTTTAAAGGCCTTTAGGGTCCTTCTATATAATATAATTAAATGTTTCTGTGGTTGATGCTTTTAAGAAGACAGAGACAGCTTAAGGCAGAGAATCTATTTCAAAGATGATTTAAGAACAAGCTAATCAGTGAGCAAAGATGCTTGCTGCCTCGTTTGTTTGTCTCTCTAACGGATGCAACAAGCTGGGGAGAAGGGGATGTTTCTAGGAAAAGCAAGAAGAATAGTATTAGAGAACATACTAGTTTACTTCACTTTATAAAGACATACCCCCCTTTACCCTCTCTGTGTAGAAAGTGTTTTCATAACATACATCCTAGGTAGGAAGGCTTTGCTAGTGCACTGTTACAGACTGAGAGAAAAATATCACCCAGAAACTTCTTGACAAAAGGCAATTTTCAATGTCTGCTGACAAGATGATGCACTAATAATCTAGCTTTACCTTTTTTTCTATAGGGAAATTCTGTATAGGAGGCAAAAAGAGAACTTTTATGAGAGAAAGAAGAAATAAGAGAGAAAAGCTATTTTACCTCTGGGAATTGAACACTTAAGTCAATTAAGTTTTCAGATACAACAATGTGGAACAGTAATATATTAGAAATGCTTTTTGTTACCTTTTATAGACCACTGACTGTGACTTGACTGCCATCTGTAAGCGTCTGGAGGGGATGAAGATTTCCTCACAGCACAAGGTTCTTTTTTTTCAGGAAATAAAGATATTTAGTCAAAATGTCATATTACAGACAGGCAATACAATCTAATAGTGAGAAGTTAAAACTGGACAATATCAACTTGATAAGATATGTATCCTTCATGGTATGTGGCAGTTAATGATTCAAATGAATGCATTAGAAAGGTAGTGGTTTCTCCATTATTCGAAGTCTTAAGACTGCATGTTTTTCTAAAAAAAAAATTCTCTTGGATGAAAGTTTGCAGCTATATTATGCAGGAAGTCATAACTAAAGGAAGATAATGGTCCCTTTCTGCCTTTAAAACACATAATTCTATTAGCAATCTGCCATCTAGGCAGAAATATCAATTTGTTGGAAACTTCTTCACAGGTGTCAGGGGATTCTGACACACACCTTTTGTTCATTTTAATTCCCTTGCACAGCTTTGCAAAGCCTTGACTAATATTTTTTCTTGAAACACTAATCTTTTGAGCCACACATCATTTCAGTTTGATCTCTAGGCTGGCAATGATTACACTATGGAAAATACAGAAAATAGATACTAGTATGGATTTCTATATCACCGTCTGTCATGGATATTATACCACTGATGAAACCTGCACATGCTGAGAGCTTTCCACTGTTGCCCACCCAGACAGCTGTAACAGCCCCATTTTCCTGTTGCAGGAACAGTCCTTGTTCACTCCTCACAGATTATGACAGAGGGAGTCAACTGTGTTAGTATGATCCTTTTCTTTGTTTTTTTCTTTTTTTCCCCTTATTTGTGATATACCAGTCTTATGTGATGAAGTGTCAAAGTCATTATTCTGTGCTTTTTGATTTGTCTTATATCCTTCCGTTCCTTATCATTGATTAATGATTCTCATAGACTTTTGCCTTTGACTTCTATTTTCACCATTTTTCATATTTTATGATGCATGCAGATGTGTGTGATAAAGAGTCATCAATATCAGCATCATTCTACATCTACATTTTTCTTTCGCAAAGATCACTCTATTTGGCTGGATCTCTGTTTGCCCCTTTCAGAGATGGGATACTCATGCTGTCTCTCACTGATGCCCTGCTTCATGTTGGCTGTAATTTGTGTAGCCAAAAAATCTAAAATCTAGCATTTGGGGCTTGGGGTTTTGGGGGATTGTTTTCTTTATTGGTAGGATATGTCTCAAATTGAAGGTGAAGCAATGTCCCATTACAGCTGACACAGCATTAAGGTTTGGAAAATTTCAGTGGAAAAAAGTTCTAAATAACTGTCTGTGTTTATTACGGAGTGCACAAATCCTCGCTGCATTTATATCCTGCTGACCTACTGGTGTTTATGGCTTCCTCAGACAATGTCAGGGAGGCTGACTAGACGTTTCTCAAACATTACAGTTGACTACATGGTACCTGTACCTTGGTCACTGGTAACTCATGGCAGCTGCTCTTCTAACTGGCTTTACATGCTGCATCTTCCAACCCTACAGTTTTCTCTGTCCATTTCCTTCCTTTTCTGGATGGCAGCTAAAATGTTCTTCTTCTCAGTGATGGTCTCCTCTGTTGTGTGACTTGCCCGTTACCAGTTTTGCTCATTCAGACCTATTTTGTATCTTCACCGTAATATCAGCTTTTACTGTGCCTGCTGTGCTGGTGTTACTTGCCACTTGGCAAGACCTGCATCACCAGGTGACAAAAACTTGCTTGAGGAACCAGTCACACCAGGGCACAGGCTTCCACCTATCAGTCCCAGTCCCTTGACAGTTTGTATTGCCTGGGTTTCTTCCCAAAAATTATTAAAGAAATTAAATTTCCATAGGATTGGAGTAAAGGTCCTTTTACAGGTTGAAAGCTGAGTAAGGAGCAAGAAGCAAGGTGTAGTATTTAACAATCACTTTTCAGGATGTGGAGAAGTCAGCAGTGTGGACCAGTCCTGGGACGAGTTTTGTTCAACATCTTCATCAATCACAGTGAAATCTCCAGGTTTGCAGATGGACAAAGCTTTACTGGGTAGTTATATACAATCTAAACCATGCCAGATGCTGGTGAATGGAACGGGCAGGCCCAACACAGGAATGAGATCTTTGATCTTCAGGTGCTCTGAAGTCATTGGCTCAATGCGCAGCAGCAAGCAAGAAAGCCAACAAAATGTTGCACATCAACAGGAACAATACTGAGAACAAGATGGAGTTTTGGTGTTACATGTTTTGCATGTTGGCACACCCACATCTTCAGTGGCACGTGCGGTTCTGGTGTGCACATTTCAGGAGAGACATGTGGAAGGGGCAAGGGCAGCCCAGCGGTCACAGGGGTGGGACAGCTGCCCTACAAGGAGAGGTGAGAACACCGCCACTCTTTGAATGGGGCACTGGAGGAGAGCCCAGACTTTTCGTCTGTCCTCGTAAGGCAACTGTAACTCCCCCACTGGGGATGTGCTCAACATTTACAGGATTGTGAAGGTCATGGGAAAAATGAATGCAGACCTGTTATTCACAAAATCCCACAATCCGAGAACTGTGGGCCTTCATCAAGCAAGTAGGAGGCGAGTTTAAAGCAGATGAAAGAAAGCACTTCCTTACACAGCAGGTAGCGACCAGCTGCAGGAACCTGCTGCTATGCAAGGTTTCAGAGGCAAACAGTATCAGTAGGTTCAAAAGTGCTTACACCAATTTTTGGACAAGTCTATAAGGAGTTCTTAAAAGGCTTAGGCTGGGATAGTCCTTCTAACATCCCTAATCCAACAGTCATGGATGCTGGGGAGGTGTGAGAGGATGGACTGCAGAATGTGGCCAGGCTCATGTGTGTTCCCCAGACAGCAGCTCTGGCTGATGCTGGCAGAGACAGAGAGCTGGTTGTCTGGCTATGACCCAGCAGGGCGTCCCTTCTGTCCCAATACATGCACGTCTCTGACGCAGTAGGGCAGCCGCAGCCACTACATCGGCCAGGCCCTTCCCGTCCCCTCTGCCTGCGATTCCGATCCCCTCATCGCCCTGTGCCAGACATGGCGGGGCAGACCTACTTGTAGAGCGAGAGAAAACATAGCTTATCTTCCATGCAATCTGCATGCACTAATATACCCTGGCAAACAGAAGATAGATGCTCAGATCTGTCTGTTTTGAATTTCTGTTACCTGGAGAGTTATGACAGCAATTTTTTTTCACACAGCCAGGCCCTATCTGGCACAGGCAGACCATGGTCATATCTAACAGACCTTCTGGATTCAACCTAATTCTTGCTGAGCAACTTCAGTAGCTCTCCATTGTACTCCCCTGAGCTCCAAGCTCTTGATTAATATCTCGTATAATGAGGAGTTAACAGGAAAAGAATTTCCCATGAGGCTGATGTTCCAGTTTCTGTGAGGCTGAGATGTGGCTGATTCTGTTTAAAATAAAAGGAACAAATAAAATAGTAAAAGATTTTGTACAGTCTTTATCACTTTAAAGGAGTAGGAACATTAAAGAAYAGGAAAGTAAATCTCAAGGTCAAAAGCACTCTTGTCATCATACAGTCAATGATATTTTCATTCACAATATTTCTGATAAGAATGCACTTCATGTGATGCTGCAGGAGTGACGTAGATGTTCTTCACACCCTTGAAAATCCTGCCCTGCACTGCTCGGAAGAGGATCAGGTACCTTACTGGATGGATGGAGTGGGGAACCGCATCAGAGTCAGGATGTGTCTCAGGAAGCAGAGACAGATTTGACCCAGGAGCAATGTGCCAAAGCCTTTCAGAGGCCACACTGGAAGAATGATGAAAGATCTCTTCCTCTTTTTTTTAATAGTCCGGGGAAAGTATTCTGAGCCTAGATGGCTAAGGGAAAAGAAATGAACTCCCGTAATAAAGCCCAGTTTTAAAGAACAGTTTTAGTGTTCAAACACCTGTGGCTGCAGGAAGGAAGATCTCAATGCTGATTTAACTCTCAGGTGTTCCAGATTTTCTCTTATGTCTCAAAATGTACATTTTTAAACCTGCTGGCAAAAACTTAAGCAGTAACATGGAACAAGAACCCGAAGGCCAGAAAGCCCAAATGTAAGTTGAACTTATCTGACTTGGAAGTAAACTCACACAGGCAGGAAGACTGCTGTGTCTGCCATGTCTACGCAGGAGAAAGACCAGAGCAACAACTAATCAGAGGACAGATACTTCAAATCTTCTATACAATGTCCCCAGGGATCAGCTGTGGTACTTGGAAACACCTGTTCATTTATATGCCACAATAGACCAGCTGTGATATATAGCTGTCACTGTTGTTTTTCCCAAATGCCCATCAAGGAAATCTTGGGATTCATAGGACTCTGAGGAATAACTGCTTCCCATATTGTGACACAGACTGGATTGATTGTAACTTGTTTTGTTCTCTATTTCTGTCATTGCAGCTGAATATCAGATAGGGAGCTCTGAAATTCAGGATTGAGCAGTACCCTAAAAATTCAAAAAATGAAAAAAAAAAAAAAAAAAAAAAAAACAGAAACAAACCAAAAGCCAAAACCACAAAATCATTGGCATTGCTTCTGCTTAAAGCCAGGCAGGCTGCCAGTTCCTACAGAAAAGGAGATTCAGAGATGAGAGAATTACCAAGTTCAAAGGTAGAATGCAACCGCAAAACACTGAGCCCAATTCACTGCGTGTGGGTAGGTCCCGTGTGAAAAACGGGGAGTCAACCAGTTTCTGGAAGAGACTTCAAGTATTTGACTGTATAAAACTGAGGTTTCTGCCTAAACTTTTCTGTGCTTGGTCCAGTGTACTGCAATAACTGTTCCCAGGCTTAAAGGCAGTATGAAATACCCTGTGTGTTTCCTTCCAATGAAAAGAGACATTCATTTACCTCTCCAGTTTAAGGGAGGTGGTACCATAACAAAAGCAACATCACCACCTGATTCAAAACATTGAACCACTTACTCTGCCCAAAGTAGCCAGATTTTTTTTTTTTTTAATTATTTCTAACTTTTGTCTGGATCAGATAGCATATTTCTGCACTACATGGGAAAGTCGGTGTTTTCACTCATGCCATTTTACCTACCTTTTTTGTCCCTCCTTTCTCTCCACAATGGTCCATGCTTACCATTCCTGCTTGTCTACAGTCTCCTTTCTGAGCAGGCATTATACAGCCCCCCCTCACCAGGTTTGCACCTTTCCTCCCTGATGCCAGGTACCTCTGCTCCAGTGCAGATTACCCTGAACTGTGGCATGAGTCTGTTGCTCAGCCAGGGACTGTCCTGAAGGCAGAGCTAGCCCACGTGGAGGAGGCATTTGCACTCCCCATTGGGTGTGATCCCAGCTGAACTGGGGCGGAGGACCTGATTGCCTGGATTTTGAGGAGGTGCGTCTACTAGAGGAAGTCATACTCGGAAATAAAGTGTAATGATCACCCTCTCAGCGCCA
Source organism: Phoebastria nigripes (assembly GCA_035582835.1). Taxonomy (NCBI): domain Eukaryota; kingdom Metazoa; phylum Chordata; class Aves; order Procellariiformes; family Diomedeidae; genus Phoebastria; species Phoebastria nigripes. Next base: position 648,333 of record JAYKAV010000955.1, on the reverse strand, counting down.
GTAAGTACCCCAGTAGACACCCCATGGGGGAAAGGCTTTAAGATGGACCACAGGAAGACCACAGAGGATGATGCAAGTGCTGGGACTGACATTTTCTGCCCTAGATACAAGGGGCTGAATCCTCTTGAGGGACTTTTGAGAGAAGCATTAGAGATGTTTCTTTCTTTGAAGGTAATTTGCCACTTCAGAGGAAGAGGACAAGATAGAGGGCAATGACCAAAGTTTGTGGAAGGAGAGGACACTCAAGAGTGTAAGGAGAAAGGCTCTCAGAAGCCTGGATATCTTTGAATTGCAAACGCCATGAGAAGATACTCTCAGAGAACTGAGCAGATTGCTACCACAGTCCATAAATTAACTTTGTCCTTGGTGATCTGCCACATCTTACACACTTTGTCAACAGTGTGGGCTATTGCTTCAGGCCATATTTGCTGCGGGGCCAGTCTGTCCATCCATGCTGCATGGGCCACAGCCCTATCCTGGCTGGTCTGGCAAAAGGAAGTAGAGTGGCAAGTTGAGAAAGCAAAGGCAGGCATAAATGCAGATTCAATCATTTTTTCTTCTAAAGAGTATTTTGTGCAATAACATGAAGCACTTCAAGGCCAACCCCTCAACCCAAGATGTCCATCTGTATTAAAGTAGCCGACTTCTCCGCTGACACAGCACCAGACACAGCCCATGTCCAAGACTCAGCACATCCATCAGACCTGTGTATCGCACAAGACATACATGACTTGAGGGCAAGGAGTTTCTCCTGGCCTGGCATGACAAGAACCGCTGTCACATGTCCCACTGTGATTAATATGAAGGAGCTGAGAACACATCAGGAAACGAGCACTATGAATACGCTGCCTTGAGGACAGGGCAATTCCACATGACAGGGGGACATGCAGGTGCCAGTCTTCAGTTCTGTGAGTATTTAATGGCTGGATGCAACGCAGAACAGTTGTCTATTTCTTTGGAAAACAAACATCATCCCCAAAAAAACATTGCAGATTGACCCAAAACTTTTTTTTTTCAGTTCTTCACTTCTGCAGTGGTATCAGAACAACAATTGTCATAGGAGACTCCCTTCTGAAGGGAACCGAATGCCCAATGTGCAGACTGGACCCACTTCTTAGGGAAGTCTGCTGCCTCCCTCAGGCTCGGGTTAAAGATATGAAGAGAAAGCTTCCTACCTTGGTACAGCCCTCAGATTATTATCCATTATTGATTTTTCAGGTAGGCAGCAATGAAGTTGCAACAAGAAGTCTGAGGGCAATCAAGAGAGACTTCAGGGCCTTGGGACAACTGGTTAAGGATCAGGAGCACAAGTATTGTTCTCCTCTGTCCTTCCAGCTGCAGGGAATGATGAGGGAAGAAACAGGAAGAGCCAGCAGATCAATACCTGGTGTCACCGGCAGAATTTTGGCTTTTTTGATCATGGGTCAGTCTACATGACACCAGGCYTGCTGGCAACAAACAGGCTACACCTGTCTCAAAGGGGGAAAAGGAGCATTGCACAGAAGTTAGCAGGGCTCTTTGAAAGAGCTTTAAACTAGATTTGAAGGGGGAAAGGGATAAAACCAGGCTCGCTAGAGATAAGCCTGGGGGCGGCACGCCAATGTTTGAGGGACGGTGTGCTAGTGAGGTCCTTCGGTCTGCCATTTCAGTGGAGGTAGGGGATGGAGATCCACGCGGCAGCAAAGACGCAAGGGTTATGGATGTGTTAGAAACCACGGAAGTGCCTGAGAATGGTCACATAGGAATTAGGGCTTCTCCCCCCAAAAAGGCGGTGGGATCAATAGCCCAACTGAAATGCATCTACACCAATGCACGCAGCAYGGGCAACAAACAGGAGGAGTTGGAAGCCATTGTGCAGCAGGAAAACTATGATATGGTTGCCATCACAGAAACATGGTGGGATGACTCGCACAGCTGGAGTGCTGCAATGGATGGCTCTAAACTGTTCAGAAGGGATAGGCAAGGAAGGAGAGGCAGTGGGGTAGCCCTGTATGTTAGGGAGTGTTTTGATTGCCTAGAGCTTAATGATGGTGATGATAGGGTTGAGTGTTTATGGGTAAGAATCAGGGGAAAGGCCAACAAGGCAGATATCATGGTGGGAGTCTGTTATAGACCACCCAACCAGGATGAAGAGGCAGACGAAATATTCTATAAGCAGCTGGGAGAAGTCTCACAATCGCTAGCCCTTGTTCTCATGGGGGACTTACCAGATGTCTGCTGGAAATACACTACAGCAGAGCGGAAACAGTCTAGGAGGTTCCTGGATTGTGTGGAAGATAATTTCCTGGCACAGCTGGTGAGTGAGCCAACTAGGGAAGGCGCCTCGCTGGACCTGTTGTTTGTGAACAGAGAAGGACTTGTCGGTGATGTGACGGTTGGAGGCTGTCTTGGGCATAGCGATCACAAAATGAGAGAGTTTTCAATTCTTGGAGAAGTAAGGAGGGGGGTCAGCAGAAATGCTACCTTGGGCTTCCAGAGGGCAGACTTTGGCCTGTTTAGGAGACTGGTTGACAGAGTCCCTTGGGAGGCAGTCCTGAAGGGCAAAGGGGTCCAGGAAGGCTGGACACTCTTCAAGAAAGAAATCTTAAAGGCACAGGAGTAGGCCATCCCCATGTGCCGAAAGATGAGCCGGCAGGGAAGACGACCGGCCTGGCTGAACAGAGAGCTTTGGCTGGAATTCAGGAAAAAAAGGAGAGTTTATGACCTTTGGAAGAATGGGCAGGCAACTCAGGAGGACTACAAGGATGTCGTGAGGTTATGCAGGGAGAAAATTAGAAGGGCCAAAGCCCAACTAGAACTTAATCTGGCTACTGCTGTAAAAGACAATAAAAAATGTTTCTATAAATACATTAGCAACAAAAGGAGGGCTAAGGAGAATCTTCATCCTTTATTGGATGCGGGGGGAAACATAGCGACAAAGGATGAGGAAAAGGCTGAGGTACTTAATGCCTTCTTTGCCTCAGTCTTTAATAGTAAGACCAGTTGTTCTCCAGGTACCCAGCCCCCTGAGCTGAAAGACAGGGACGGGGAGCAGAATGCAGACCCCATAATCCAAGGGGAAATGGTTAGCGACCTGCTACACCACTTAGACACACACAAGTCAATGCGCCAGATGGGATCCACCCAAGGGTACTGAGGGAGCTGGTGGAAGTGCTCACCAAGCCACTTTCAATCATTTATCAGCAGTCCTGGCTAAACAGAGAGGTCCCAGTTGACTGGAAGTTAGCAAATGTGACGCCCATCTACAAGAAGGGCCAGAAGGAGGATCTAGGGAACTACAGGCTTGTCAGTCTGACCTCGGTGCTAGGGAAGGTTATGGAGCAGATCATCTTGAGTGCCATCACACAGCATGTACAGGACAACCAGGTGATCAGGCTCAGTCAGCATGGGTTTATGAAGGGCGGGTCCTGCTTGACTAACGTGATCTCCTTCTATGACATGGTGACCCGCTTAGTGGATGAGGGAAAGGCTGTGGATGTGGTCTATCTAGACTTTAGTAAAGCCTTTGACACCATTTCCCACAGCATTCTCCTGAGAAACTGGCTGCTCATGGCTTGGACAGGTGTACTCTTCACTGGGTAAAAAACTGGCTGGATGGCTGGGCCCAAAGAGTTGTGGTGAATGGAGTTAAATCCAGTCAGTGGCCGGTCACAAGTGGTGTTCCCCAGGGCTCAGTTTTGGGGCCAGTCTTGTTCAATATCTTTATCAATGATCTGGATGAGGGGATCGAGTACTCCCTCAGTAAGTTTGCAGATGACACCAAACTGGGCAGGAGTGTTGATCTGCTTGAGGGTAGGAAGGCTCTGCAGAGGGATCTGGGCAGGCTGGATCGATGGGCYGAGGCCAATTGTATGAGGTTCAACAAGGCCAAGTGCCGGGTCCTGCACTTCGGCCACAACAACCCCATGCAACGCTACAGGCTGGGGGAAGAGTGGCTGGAAAGCTGCCTGTCGGAAAAGGACCAGGGGGTGCTGGTTGACAGCCGGCTGAATATGAGCCGGCAGTGTGCCCAGGTGGCCAAGGTGGCCAGTAGCAYCCTGGCTTSTATCAGAAATAGTGTGGCCAGCAGGACTAGGGAAGTGATTGTCCCCTTGTACTCAGCACTGGTGAGGCCCCACCTGGAATGCTGTGTTCAGTTTTGGGCCACTCACTACAAGAAAGACATTGAGATGCTGGAGCGTGTCCAAAGAAGGGCAATGAAGCTGGTGAAGGTCTAGAGCACAAGTCTTATGAGGAGCAGCTGAGGGAACTGGGGTTGTTTAGTCTGGAGAAGAGGAGGCTGAGGGGAGACCTTATCGCTCTCTACAACTACCTGAAAAGAGGTTGTAGTGAGGTGGGTGTTGGTCTCTTTTCCCAAGTAATGAGTGATAGGATGAGAAGGGCCTCAAGTTGCACCAGGGAAGGTTTAGATTGGATATCAGGAAAAATTTCTTCACTGAAAGGGTTGTCAAGCATTGGAACAGGCTGCCCAGGGAAGTGGTTGAGTCACCATCCCTCAAGGTATTTAAAAGACATGTAGATGTGGTGCTTAGGGACATGGTTTAGTGGTGGACTTGGCAGTGCTAGGTTAACGGTTGGACTTGATGATCTTAAAGGTCTTTTCCAACCTAAACAGTTCTATGATTCTATGATCCTACGATCTGATATGATTTTCTACCTCACATTAGGCTGACCGCGAAATGAAGGAGTATTGCTGAATGATCCAGCAAAGTACCTAATCATGAACTCAGTTTTAAGCAATTCTTAAATCTCATTAACATTTGAATTGACTGTGCTTTGATGAACATAGGTATGACATAGTGCACCCGGATGCTTAGGGAAATGGTATCGAATACATACATGTATAGATATAATATATATATTTATATATATTTTTATATATATACACATACATATTTGTATGAGGGTTGGGGTGAATCATTACTTGAAGACTTACATTTTAGTAGATTTGCTCCTAAGATGGGGTGGAGAGAAGAGTTCAGCAATTGCACTCCTTCCTTGAGGGCTCTTGCGGATCCTATCTTGTCACTGTAGGTCAGAGATAAAATATCAGAAGATGTACCTCAAAGAACATTGAATATTCCCTCCTGAACCCATTGGTGCTGTGGGATAAGTGATGGCCTGTGTGACAATGACAAGGCATCACAGGCAATCGCTTCCTTCTCACATGGATTAAGGGATGTCACTAGAAGAGACCCCTGTCCTTATGCTATAGATCTCCACTTAATGGCGCTTCCTGGAATCATCTCTGCCCTGTCCAGCCTGCCTTTCTGCAGCAGCTTTTAAGGAGCAGTACACAAGTCTGTGTTGCTGTTAATCACCTTTGGCTGGCCAAGAGACTGCAGACCTTACAGCATTCATCCATGACTCTGTCTCCACCAGGTTTGTCTACTGTAGTGCAACTATTTTAAGTCGTCTGCTGAGCAGTGCTGCTGATGGAGGGAACATCAAATGCCTTCTTGCAAGACTACCTCAAATAGGTATGGGTTTTTTCAGTGATTTGTCATGTATATTTATACTGCTAAGAACAATTAATTTCCCTTCTATATAGCAAAGTGATATAGTGAGATTTGGTATTGCATGATTTCTGTGCTATCTCTGCCTTTTAATGCTAATCAACTGCCTAGAATAAAAACCAAATACCTGTATAGATGAGCAGGCGTTTGCACACACTCCATTGAATTATAGACAAAAAGAGCTTATGACTAGCTAATATGCTTTATGGTAAAAATGTTTGCTGATACCAGAGTGTGCGGGAAATGTACACTCAGTGTACTTCACTTAGGAGAGGAAATAAGCACCCAGCAATTGTCTGCCTACTAAGCTGCTCTGATTTTCTTTTACTTGCAAAGATTCTTCCAGGCAGGCCTAGAAAAGACTTGAAGCCGTACAAGTGAGGTGTGCAAAAAAAAGAGAGACGTTAACAAGGTTTAACTTACGGTCCTCCTGGGATGAGTCTTTCCATATCCCCATGTCTGCTGAATCTGGCGGCTTTCCAGGACTCTTCTTTCCAGCGGGGCTTGATCCCATCAACCCTCATAACCCCTACAAACCTTTGAAAGGAACCTCTGGAAATGGGGCAGAGCTCCTGTGGTTACAAGCTGACCCAAAATGGGTAGAAAGAGGGCCATTCCCCCACGTTCCTTGCTCCCAACTCCCACCCCCCCACTCACCCACAGGGCTGGTGCAGGCAGCAGGGGTCACAGGGTGTTGCAAGCAGCCGGGTGGCTGTGGCTCTATTACTTTTTAAACCTTTCCCTTTTGCAGGGGATTTAAACCCCAGCACCAGCACTGATTTCCTGAGCTATTTGCTGGGATTGCCCCCTGCTGAGCCAGGGCGAGCGGGGCTCCCTTCGCATTGCTGCAGGCAGGGCAGGCAGCAATGAGCTGACAAAATCACTGCTCCCTACTCACTGCTGGCYATTACCTCCCTCGCTGTCTTGATGGTCCCCGTCTGAAAAGTGATTCCTAATGGCACCAGTGATTTCTAAAGCAGGGCTGCCTTTCTCTGTAGGAAAGGCTCTTTAGATCTTGGCTCTTCTCTCTCCCAGTCACTGAGAAAAGAGCAGAGAGAGGGTTTGATGTAGAGGAAGCCCAGTCACTTTGAAGCCTGCCATGCCCCCTGTGAAGTTTTGTTCTCTTCATTTAGAGGCTGCAGGCTGAAACTGCACCCTTGTCTCATGAGTCTGGAAATACTACTGATTCAGCCAATAATGCCTTATAGTAGTCATCTGTCACTGCAGCCCTTTCAGTGCACCTCACACCAGCCAGGGTGGACCCCCATCTAGAAATTCCAGCTTAAATGGGGGATGGGTGGCACAGCTATTTAAAATGCTTCCCTGGTTATCGTGTGTTAGTGTGTTCCTGCGAAAATGCGTGAGAGGGAGGGCAGCAGGGTGGAAGGCTGCTCTTCAGCCTCTTTGACAGCTCCCCTCCTGGTCCGAGGAAACCCTCTAGAGGAGAGAGGAGACTGTGCCATCCCTTGGAGCCACACAGCCAGCTCAGCGGATGGAGGTGTCTGAAAGGCAGGGCATGGGGGCATAAAGGCTAAGGAGAATGCAAAAGCCCTGCAAGGAAGTAGAGAATTGAGAAAAGTAGGATTCAGACACAAAAGGGTTTATGTAGCGTTTGCTGCACTGCAGGAAGCCACTGAAAGGGTGTTAAATGGAGAGCGAGCCACTATGTGTCAGACCTAGTGCTTCTGTGTCTACTGCTGCCCACATGTTTGAGGTTAAGAGAGTTTCCTCCAGAGTGAAGAACTAAGCCAAGTGCTGTCTGATGCTTTCAGTTTAAGGGCTCAGATGTTTGGGCTGATAACTCCTGTCCTGGATACATAAAGTCCTTCCTTCCTCTCACTGTTGGTGAACATTACGGGACGTACCTTGCAGGAATCAGAAAGTGGAAAGTGACCTGAGACCAACATGTAAGAAAAAAGTTTCTAGAAATGATGCTATATACATTGTGTGATCAGTAAGTACCTCACAATTCTGGATAATAATACAGCTACAAAAGGAAACGGTAAATATACAGAGAAAATTATATGCCCCTGGTGACCATAAAACCTAAGTGGTCTTAGCCACTTTTTACTTAAGCGTACATAAGAAAAAGGTGCCTTCAGAGACTTTATATAAATAATAATGTTATTATTTATGAACTGTGGCATTGGCTGTGCTGCGCATGCTGCATCTCCAGACCTGCCTGCRTAGGCTGTGACTGTATCAGTTCTAACATAAATATGGCCAGGCTGGGTTAGTGACTGAGTGAAGGACATCTGGATCCTGCAGAGAGGCAGCAGGTAGCATTCTTCCTTCCCTGTCTGTCCGATGTGGCACCTCAGAATGGTTTAGGGACATTATGTTACTGTCACTTTAGTTTTATAAAACAATGAGAGGTATCTAGGCTCTCTCCATGCAGCTGGAGGAACACAGGAAAGCCCAGAACTCTGGCTTTGCCTGTCTGTGATTTCCTACCACATACACATTTGGCATAAGAMAGGATCATTAGGCTCAACTTCCCATTTTCTCTTTGCATAATTATGCCCTATTGTAGTAAAATGCCCCCTGCAATTTCAGCTGGCCATGATAATCCTCTGTGTATCTCGGTGCAAACTGTAAGATGTGGGCTGCGTTACTAATCAACTGCCAGGAATTACACTAGCGAACTCTATTTCAGGTGTGGCTAAAGCAATTTCTCTTGTGCATATGTGCATTGTAACTTGCTATTACCCTTGCCTCATCTGGAATGTTTAGACTGTTGAAGTATTTCACATAGGTCTACTAACGATGGGCTCATTTAGTACTTCACTTAAAAAAATACTGTGGGTAGCTAGAAGTAATTTCTTGAAATACAAGACACATGTTAGCATATGATCACTGCAGTTTCCTGGCCTGTTTCGCATCATTTGCCAGGTGTTAGCTGTAACCTGTCCCTAATGCAGAGCATTTTACTGGAGCAGTTTACTGCATAGAGCTTCACAGCTAAGTCCCTTGGGATACTCTCCTCAAATGTTTGTGCAGTGGGTAATCTGATAGAGCTGATCAGAGTGTTTGCAGTTCTGCTTTATTTTATTACCGATTGGAATTTTAAGTTGAGTCTTAATAGGGGAAAATGAATCACTGAACAAGTGTGTATCCTGCCCCAGATATGAACCACAGAACTCCAGGTAGCCAAGCCATGTCCAAACCAACCCAGTGACTGTTCTGATTTTGAAGGACAACCTGCATACAAATTAGAAAACACCTATATTTGTATATGCAGATATAATTTGGAAAACTGCCTCTCTTACTCGTTAAGAGAATTATTATATTATTTATAAGCAGTAGTTAAAAAGAAGTTTTGATGAACTTACAAAGTTGCTTAGAGCTGTAGACTTTTGATTCCAGGATGGGTTTTGAGCAAACTGAAGCAATGGTTTAGCTGGGTACTTAGAGAAAGGGCAGAGCTAACAGACCCCCTGGACTTCTTCCTTTTGTATCCTAACACTTCAGCAAATAATTACAAGCTAAGTATGACAGGAATCAAGAGACAGATTGGTCCCTTAAATGTGATCTTTCATCCTTATGCCAAATTATGATACCCTTTCATGTAGCCTCTCTTTATTAATTACTTTCTGTAAGACTTGCAGGACAAGGTTCATCGGGAATTTAATCCCAGAGTGGAGGAATTAGGATCCGGTGATATAGATGCTGTGTGTGCTGTATGCAGTCTTCTTACTGACATACTTAGCTTGATTCTTCAAGCCTGGAAACCTGAATAAGTACTTTAAGAGTGTGTTAACAACTCACATTTACCTTGGTTCATAAAAATGCAGCCAGAACTAATATAGAAAACCCCTTTCTTTTAAGGAAGAGAGACATTTACAGAAGGTTTAGATTAGTTCAGTGGATATTTAACACAGGCAGAAAAGATGATTCAGATATAAGGAAGAAATTCTTCACTGTGAGGGTGGTGAGGCACTGGAACAGGTTGCCCAGAGAAGTTGTGGATGCCCTGTCCCTGGCAGTGTTCAAGGCCAGGTTGGATGGGGCTTTGAGCAACCTGGTCTAGTGGAAGGTGTCCCTGCCCATGCCGGGGAGGTTCGAACTAGATGATCTTTAAGGTCCCTTCCAACCCAAACCATTCTATGATTCTATGAAATGCTGTCTGGGATCCTCAGCGTTTTGAAAGACCTCCAAGGCATCCACAGGCTGCATGTAGGTCCTCAAACACTGAGAAGCCACTCTGACCTTCACCCCCACTGGCATCGTTCTCAGTTCAGACAGCAGGACAGAACTCTTCAAACGCGCTTCATGACTCAACACTATGCCAGCATCAAAGCAGACCACCAAGGCACCCACTGATTTCCACAGGGGTGACTTTTATTTCAGTGCACCACAGGAGGCTTTTTCTTAGCTGCTGTCTTTTGTAGTGTCTTTTTGATTGGCTTTGAATTAGGCTAAAGCAGTAAGTCGTTATTTATATATTTAGCAAATGCTGTTGTATCAGCACTATTTTTGACATTTAAATGTATGCAGCAAAATTAGCTGAGCTGGTTAACTCCCCATTTCAAATGAGAAGTGCTGCCAGCATGTCAATCAGGCAAGGCTGCATGTCCACTGGGAGGCCACCTATGGCTTCAGGGAGGCTGTCCTGTCAGAGTGATCCAAACAGGGCCCTTGAAGGACATTCCCAAGTCCTGCTGTCTAGCCAGTAGGGCTGCCTCTGGGATGTCTTGTAAGTGCTCCCACTGCACTGGTAGGGAGAAACCTGAGGAGCAGCTGGTCCTTGCAGTGCCCTCAGCCAGTCTGGCCCCTCTGGGAGCCTGTTCAGCCCCATCTCCCGCCCATAAACAGCAAGGCATTGCCAGGGACACTCCTGGCAGGACATCCTGCTCCCCTTCACTGGACAGACATGTCCAGGAGAGGATGGCCTTCCTGAAGCCATCCAGCACCACTGCACATGCTGCATCTCAGAGAGGTTTGTGTTGGCTCACATCGTGCACCAGACATTTTCATAATATGGTAATTTACTCATGAATATACAAGTGGCAGAAAAGGACAATAAATCTTTTGCCTCTGTCCTGGTTTCAGCTGGGATAGAGTTAATCTTCCTAGTGCTGTGTTTTGGATTTAGTATGAAAAGAATGCTGATAACACACTGATGTTTTTAGTTGTTGCTAAAACTAGTCAAGGACTTTTCAGCTTCCCATGCTCTGCCAGGTGCACAAGAAGCTGGGAGGGAGCATAGCCGGGACAGCTAGCCCAACTGGCCAACGGGGTATTCCATACCATGTGACGTCATGCTCAATATATAAATAGGAGGCATGGTCCAGGAAGTAGCGATCGCTGCTTGGGTATCGCTCAGCGGGTGGTGAGCAATTGCATTGTCCATCACTCATTTTGTATAGTCTATCATTATTATTACTATTATTATTATTATTATTATTTTCCCTTCCTTTTCTGTTCTATTAAACTGTCTTTATCTCAATCCACAAATTTTACTTTTTTTTTTTTCGATTCTCTCCCCCATCCCACTGAGGGGAGGGGGGAGTGAGCGAGCGGCTGTGTGGTGTTTGGCTGCCTGCCGGGTTAAACCACAACAGCCTCTTAAGGGTAGATATGAAACATTTAAACATCCATGACCCAGAATCTCATCTATCCTTGCAGCATGTTCAGATGTCTCCCAACATTTGATTTTATTGTCTTTTTCCTGGTTTAGATACCTATGTGTCCTGTACTAACCAGTTAAGAGATTTGAATCTTTCTCAAAGTTGTCCTTACGACGTTCCCTTTTAGTGTTACCATTTTTAACAGTGGAGCAAGACATTTGAAAGACATACTGGTAGGACTGGTTCCCAGATAACAGTAAATATGCAGGATTTCAGAAGAACCTTTGCTTTATTCGGACTGAAGGAGTGCAACTGTAAACAAATAATATTTATTGGGAAGAAGCTACGAAATCCCACTGTAAAAACACAAAATAGCTGAAGAGTAACTCGTTGAGTACTACAAATAAGCATGCATGCATTTATGATGGAAATATCTGTTTATACTTTAAATAAAGTATAAACAAGTGAATATAAAATTTACTTGTTTTACCAAAGCAAATGTAATCRATGCTTTTATTTTTTTCTTGAATTTTTTTGTTTGGTTGGTTTTATATTGTCTTCTTTTCAGTTCTGCCCTTACAATGTGGATTTCAGGCTAAATATTTATGTTACTCATTCCCAGGTTTTCTTAGAAGCTGGAATAATGCTGTTGTAATTTACCAATATGACACAACAAAGAAAAATCCCAGCAGAGGTGGAAGAGTGGAGGGACACACTGCATTATCTTTGTACCTGTACTGATTTTAGACTGCATGGTACTAAGCCAAAAGTATTATTCTGTTGGTTGTTGCTGTTGTTGTTCCTTGGTTCAGTTTTCTGTAGTTCCTCAAACATTGACAGTATTTTTATTCTGCAACTGAATGGATTTGTTCTCTCATCTGTACATGAGAGATTAATTTGTCACATTCCCATTAACATTAGTAGGAGCTACTTGCAAAAATTTCTTGATGACCCTGAGCCAGGTCATTCAATAGCAATGCAGGCCTAATTCTGCTCCGGAGGCAGCTGTATGCTGTCTACAGACCTGTGTGAAATGAATAAAAATGGTGTTGTGGACTCAGTGTGCTGTGTTGCATTCTTTGCAAGTCACCCTCTTGAAGAACTGACAGTGAAGCTGTCTTGGCATTGAGAAGCATTCTCTAAAATAATGAGCCTTGAATTTTGTCTTCCACATTTTTGTCTTCATTTTACTGGTTCTAAAGCAAAAAAAAAAAAAAACCAAGCCAGAGATATGGAAAAATAGTAAATACAGAGAATAGTAAATAGTAAACATGGAGAAAATAGTAAATAAAAATGTTCCATTACCACTTCAGTGAAACTTTCTCCTTTGAGAAAGATTTCATGGAACATAAAAAGACAGCAAAATAAAAAAAAGAATCTCAGTGTTATATATAACTGGACAAAGGTTTCTGCTGCCTATCTAATGTAACTTTCTTGTTTCTCTTCTTGAATAAGAAGCTGCTCAAGGTAAGTTGTAGAGGCAAAGTTATAAACTATAATCAATGTCATTGATCATCCCAATTTACCTAGTGCATTTAGAAACTGCAGAACATATGATACATGAGAAGAAAAAGTATTTTGAGCTATCTAGAGAACAAAAGCACAGGCCCTGATCCTGCTAGCGGTCTGTGAGGTGCTGGCAAGGAAATCCAAAGCAACCAACCTGCATTACAACAAACCTGAGACTCTGACCCAGGTGACAAACATGAAGGAGACTTGGAGAAGACTGACAGAAGCTGGAACGAATTTTTTGAGCAGCTCCAGCTGGAATCTTAAGAAAGCTACTGCCGGCGAGGTTTGCCTGGAAGCCACATGAATCATGTTGACTTCCCAGAAGCTGTTTGAAGGCTGGAGGTTGGACATAATTCTAATTTGTCACTGCGTCTTTGACTGTAAGCACTTCAGTCTGTGTTGGGGGGCTTCACCACCAGGTGCTTCAGCACCGAAGGTTTTTACAGACTGCTACATCATCCACTTTGCAAACTGAACAGGTTTTGTTTAGTTCTTAGTTTTCTGTAGGATGAATTACACATCTCTCATCTCAGAGGATACAGCCTCCTCTCTGTGGAAGAAAGCATGACTACTTCAACTCGAAAACACACAACGTGTCTGCAGTTTGGTTTGAAGCTTTCAGTTCTGAATCTCATGATAAAACTGAGATTGAACCTCAGCACATTGTGAAACAATCTTTACAGACTGGGGATGTAAACTAATGAAGACAGAGCTGCGTATTTTGAAAAGACAGGAAAAGAGATAATGCATCTACTAAGAAGAGGCAGGACAGTGGTTTATTGTTCTAACTGATCATAACTCCACGGGTTCCYTGATAAATCCATCTTAGCATACCTGCACAAGAAGACTACAAATCAGGAGATGCATAATCATCTGAGCTTAGGTACAGGCCTTCCAACTGACAGGCTCAATAAATATGGTATAAACTAGAACTAGTTAAACAAACAGTTCTTTGAAGAATATTAACTCAGCATTGATTCATTTTCAAATGCCCTTTTACAGAAAAATGTTATCACTTTTAGAGCAGCCGGTACCTCAATAAGCCCTCTGCCTCTAAGTAAAAAAAAAAAAAAGACCCTCTGTCTTAGTTAAACTGCACCTGGCATCAGAGCAAGCATTGTRAGATGGTACTGCCATCTTCATGAATAAGGAACATTTGATTTATTTATTAGTTTGAAAGTGAGAAGATTCTGGGAATTTGCTGTCAAGCCAAAAGACTTTCTATTGTATTACCTGTTCTTCCAATTTGTATTAATGAAGCTGCAGAGAGAAAGAAACTAACAACTGAGTTAGTCTTTTATGAGTTATTTCCTCAGTTATTTCCTAAGTAAACACACAAAGTAATGGAGTCCTCTATATTCATATTCCCTCAGTAGTGGTTTAGGACCTAAGTCACTTAGGTTGTCACCTAGGTCCTAGGACGCAGTCCCATKTAAGAAGTGCCTAGGAAATTAAAGTCTCCTGTCACATATGTGCCAGGAGAAAGTGATGGAAAGGTTATTTCCTACCTTGTTTGCTCATGGCTGGTCACTGTAAAGAAACAGAGGGGTAAGAAATGAGTAAATACTCACCCCATGTACCTTGTTGTTTATCATTTTGCCCACCAGGGAGTACAGTGTAAAGGTAAGGTAGAACATTTATTTGAATGGTCCATCAGAGATGATCTTTATGCAAGGTCTGCACTGGTTAATGATACTTTGCTATTCTGAAAGATGGTATTTTTCTATTATATCAGAAACTGTAAACCTCCTGCAGGCTGATGAAATACTTTTTATTAGTCCTAAGGGCCTAGCTGTTCAATAAATTAAGAGCAGGAAATCCAAGACATGTTATCTCTTCTCTCTAACACTACCTGAATTAATTGGCAAATTGTTCTCTGTTGCATAATAGGTGCAAAACACATCATATCCCGTGCCTTGCTCCTTCTGAGACATCCATCTGAGGTGCCCTGTTGCTTTCTGTGCAGCGGGTCTTCTGTATCAGATTTCAAAATTGAAATCTTGCCTGCTGCCTGTGCGCATGGAGATCTCTACTGCCTACTGCAACACGTTTGGCAATGGGCTGACGATGTGCGTGTAGACTGTGGCATATTCAGAAATCCTAGGAATAAAAAGTGCCAGAAAATAGGAAGTATTGCTCCTTATTGTTGTCATGTATCTAAACAGGCAGTAAGGGAAATAACTGAATTTCATTTAAAAACATTGCTTCTCAAGGGTCAGTCCCTAGCCCATGCCAAACCAACACAAGTTTTACTGTTACCTTGAATGAGATTGGGTGTCTTAATAGGTGTATCTGATAATCAGAAACCCGCATCTGCTCCCCAACTAGAAAATAGTGCCATATTGAACTCCCCCATACAAATATAGTAATTAGCTGTTTGTTACTTGCATGCAGCAGCGTTCTGAACATTAAGCCAGATGAGGTAGCTTTCACATAATGAATTTGGGAGTTCCTTCTCAAGTCAGACAGGTACTGGTAGCAAAGAATCAGGCTCACTCTCCTTTGAGCACTTACAAACAGAGCAGTCGGGGTTTGCATTGCGTGGCAAGATACGGGGATAAGATTTTGAATCTCTCCTAAGCTGCAGTCCCTTTTTAAAAGAAAAAAAAAAATTTGTTTGTATTTGTGGAAAGTTTGGAGACAATTTTCTGCTTGCTACACACAACTCCTTTCTTCGGATTCAAGCAGAACTGAAGGTAGAAATCCGAGCTCAATTGTCAGATGCAAGCAGGGGAGGCGGTGGGTGGCCCTTTTCTTTGCTGTGCCTCTGCGGCAAGCGCTAGCCTCCCCCCGCTGTTCTGATTTCTCTCTCCCTTTGCGTCCTGTGGTGCCTGCTAACTAAGGCAGTTGCCACAATCAAAGCTAGAACCTCAGGACACAAAACCATCTGCGGGAAAAAACAACCTCTTCTGTACTAGACAGACTGATTGAGGATGGCAGTGCACACAGGATAGCAGCAGCAGCCCTGACCTCCACACGGATTAGCAAAACAATCAAAAATTGCATTGTTGCCTCAATTGCATGTGAAAGCAATGACTATCTATCTAGTGTGTTTTAGCAAAAAGGGAAAAAGGATACAGTCTTGGCTTGTGCTGAGGATGTTCTCCACAGGAGATCGTGGCAGGCAACAACAACAGGGCAGGAAAACACCCTAATCCTGAGGCCAAGTGGCTGCAGTGGGAACACTGAATTTCCATAGCTGTGAACCAAGCCTGTGGGCTACCCAGTCCAGCATCGGGTCTCCAACAGTGAGGAGTTTCAGCTCCATCAAAGAAAGGTACAGGAACCACTGTAACAGGCAAGGGTGGGATAAGCCAACCCCATATAAAATACCTCATCCTAATTCTTAATTTGGGACTGGCTTGACATCTGAAATGAGAATTTGTCTGGTCTTTCCAAATAGTGTGTTTGTGGGTTCACACTTGTGTAAGGACAGGTGAGGGAGGTGGAAATAGCATTAGTTATTATAAATGATTATATATAGTACATATAGCTTAGATGAAGAGAACTTTATTATGGTTGCAAAGTCAAGAACAGTCATGAGGACAGGCTGTGCTTAAGACTGCCTGGGAGTGAGGCCAGACCATGTCTTGGGAAAAGCCGTTCTTCTCCCTAGCTTTGTAGCAGTGGGTGAAACAGCCCTACCTCTACTTCCAGCAACACATTTCCACCCCCATTCTCTTATCCCTTGAGACGCTGTGCTCTGGTGTGAAAACTAGTTCAAAGTCCAGTTCACACAGGACTCTAAAGAAAAACCTGTCACCTACACGATGCTCATAATTTAGGGTGGACTGAAATTAAATTTCACTTTGCATGATCCATTCCTCAGAGACAGTTCAGCATTAGCAGCTGCAACGGCTGCTGAGTTTGAGGAGCAAAGTTTATGCCACTCAACCTGTACCTTAGAGCACCTTCATACAGACTGTTTTCATATCCAGGACTGAAAACTTCCACATGGTTAGATCCATTATGGCTCCTCTGCAGTTTTGCTTAGCAATCCTTTTTAAAAAGCAATTTTAAGAGGCAAACTAAATATCTAATTCTGGCACTGAAGAGCAGCTAGACACAGTAACTGCTGGACCATTAAACTAATTGCAACTTAAATGTTTTAAAGAACAGCCAGATAAGTTTACCTCAGCTTTGCAAAGGTATATTATTTAACAAACACACACAGTACAGTCGTCTTTGCTATCTAGATAATGTAAAGGAGAAAACAAGCGTTTTTTGACTGTTGGCTTTGGGGTTTTGAATGTGGGCTTTCTGATTTAGTTTAAATCTTGTTTATTGAAACCTTCAGAGCTTATTCAATAATTTTCTTTACTGCAGACAATTTACATTGCCATGTTGTTGTGACTTACAGATCATATTGAACCATGTCAGATACCATCTGAGGCTTAAGTGTATATGAGCAACAAAAACAGTACTACCTGATGTAGAAGTATATATAAACTTATAAAATGCATTCTGTGACATTTATTTTAATTTTTTATAATGCCAACCATAACATAGCACAGATAAGATGCATTTGAGAACTGGGACTCTAGTCAGAAAAACATGGGGGGATTATTAAGTTTATCTTGTTTGCCTTATGAGTGCTTTTGACAGAATATATTATCAGCTATCTTCTTAATGTGGACCCTTGCTAACTATAGCAGCTTATATGAAATACCAAAGCCAGTCATTCTAGATAGCTTATATTAGTCCTAAGAATCTATAAAATCAGTCCGTCATGATCGGACAGATTGGAAACTGGCTACTTGTAGGTCTCAAAATTTAACATTAAATTAAAAACCATTCTAAACCAGGTATGTTTCTAATGGAAGTCTGTAGCAATCGGTCTTGGTCTTAAAGAATTTTTTCCTGACAATAGCAGGGAAGCAAAAATATTTTCTGATAAATTTTGCAGCTAATGGGAGAAATTGGAGGAGTTACAAATAACAGAGAGAGATAGTCATGGATAGAGCAATTGGGACTATTTAGCACACCAGCTGCCATAATCAATATGCAATTAATACTTCCAGGAACACAGAATTCATGATGTTTTAACAGCCTTTCATTGTTTTAAGTTCTTTGCCTTGATTTGAAGGTATTCTGAGACGGATAATATAATGGTGCCTTTCATACTTCACTTCAGTGTTTAAATTGCCCTGTGTTTAAAAATCAGTGTTTTTATGTCAAAGACTGCTTGTTACCTGGAAAAGTCCTAATGACAATTTGGCTCTAAAGAAACTGTCACCACAGAAATGCTGGAAGTACTCTGCAGGAGCGGAGAAGAACTGCCTCCGTTCCTGCTAGCAGCCGAGAGGACAAGGCTGTCCCGTCATTCAGGAGAGTGAAGTGTTGGAAATGCTACATACGGTTAACTGGTAGAGCACTGGGACACAAGTATGGTAATAAAGACAGAGAAGAGGCTAAAAATCAGGATGGCACACAGCTTCCCTCCTTTTTCTTTCTTCTTCTTTTTTTTTTTTAAATCTGCGATTCTTCCAAAATAAGCAAGTTTTTTCAAATGTGTTTACAATCAACCAGAAAGGAGGAGGAGGAGCAGTCGGGAAGAGAGCAAACTGCAGAGCAGGAAACCGGAGCTGAGCATGTCTGTGCACCACTCGCATAACCAGGCATGGGCCCCTTCAAAATGTAATCCTGTTTGTGTCACTGTTTGCTATACTCCCTAACTGGATTAAAAAGAAGAAGAAGACGACAAATCCAAATCCTCTGAGGGCTATCTTTGGAACATCCTCAGAGATTAATGACAGGCTCACGAATAGGAAACTGTTTATAAGACTCATTTGTGGCGTGCCTCTGGATTAGGAGACTGAGGAATTCATAATAGTACCAGCAGAATAATGGAGAAAAACTTCAAAACAAACTTTTCAGGTTATTCTCAGATTACGCTGTCATTCTTCATTTGGGGCTAGTGTGATACAAACAACCTGTCTCTTTTTTATTGTGCCTAAAAGAAAAAGATAATTTGCTAGGGTTTATTTATTTGTTTGTTATTTTGCAACTGTTTGGGGTTAATGAAGTGTGGATTTGTGAAGTGTATGAAGTCTGGCAATGTGCTTGCTACCTCTGGCTCCGAGGGGAGGAAGATCTAGCCCGACAGCAAGCTCCTGGTATGTCTGAAACAGTGTAAAATAGGAAAAAAATGAGCAGAACAAAGAATGCTTGAGACATTCTGTGTATCCATTGGAAGTATTCTGCATATTATGTGATATTCCAAACTTGTCCAAGAATAGTAATTTGAGTACTTCCAGCCTCAAATTTGCAAACCTCACAAGTCATATCCCTTCAAAATCATGGTATTGGCTTTAAAAAATATGGTATTAAAAAAGAAGGCATAGCAAAATAAAACTCATGAAATTTCTTAGGTTATCATTCTTTTCCATCTTGTTCCTGAATATTTAGATTAAATTTTACAGTTCCTTATATATTAAGGGGATTAGAAGCTTAATTTTTCCAAATGGTAACCTCAACATCCAGTTAATCCACAGATTAAGGAGCTGGTGCCCTGTGACTCTTGCCAAGGCTACTGGAACTGATTCAGTCTTGAGAGAAGTTGGTCTTAATGTAAACCATAATGTCTTTAGTGCCTGAAATTTAGCTTTGAAGAATTGTGATGGATGTTTGTGGGAACTGTGAACATGGAGAATCTTTTGTCACTAGCCAAGGCTGACTGAAAAAATCATGTCAAGTAGAAGAAAAGTGAGCAAGTGATTTGGAGACCTACTGGTCAGGCAGATCCCAGGTGCCACTTTCTGTAAGAAATGTATGATGTGCTCTGGCTACTGAACAAAACTGATTCCCTCTCCTTTTCACTCATACCAAGTGCCATCTATCACTCCTGGCTGACACTTCCATTTGTGCACTGTGAACCCTTCAGAAGCAGAAGAAAAGACACACTTGCTCAACACTGAGCCTTGTTTTATCACCTGATATGAAAAGACCTCTATTTGCCCCATTAATAAACATGGTTAAATGGCAGCACCTGGAATGCAGTGAACTCAGACTGGATGCTGCACAGGTATATATTATGTAGGAGCCTCCACACTGAATAGCTTCTGGGTTTTAGGTCTTATTTTAATTCAGGGTGGAAAAAAAGTATAAATAATCTTATAGAAAGATTCTGCTGGGGTTTTTTTTAGTTAAAGGTCTTTTCAACTCTCCTGTAAGGACATATCAGAACAGCACAGATGATAACTAGATGTATATACCAAACATCAATTTAACTGCTTGAATTATCAATACATTGATGCTGCTTATACTTCATTAGTTCACAGTCCTATTTATATAACAAAGTAAATTTGTGTTTAGTAATGTTAATGGTGATATTTGTTTAATGGGTATTTTTCTTAATGCCAGAGTGCTGATTACCTAAACCTTCAGGGACTGTGGAGAAATACAGCTGTAAAGAAATACACAGTTTATATATTATATATTTTTGTTCACTTGGATTGTGCATAATATAGGCGCTGCTACTCCAGGATATAAATGACACCCTCTGTACAACTGATTCAAAAATATTTTGCAAAAAAAAAATAAAGTGCCAAACCTGAGATCTCTAAGCAGTTAGTAGGGGAATTGCTTTATTAACAACATGACCCACATGACCAATATTACCACATGACTGGTGTTTATTGCTCAGTTTAGTTTTTTAATCCCACAATTTTCAAGCCAGCTTCATGACTCTGAGGGATCTGTTGTGTGCACTTGGAAATGGCAGTACTACAACCCCAAATCTTTACCTGCATGTTTTCAAGATTGGCACTTCACGTTACACCCAGGTATGCAGAGAGCAGCAATCCTCAGATGTCCCGCCGCCTTCTTACTAGTTCACATCACTGCACGTAAGCAAAATCCTTTAAGGTTATTTTGGTGATCAGTGCGTTCCAAGGAAGGGATGAGTGTACTCTCTAAGTAACTGCTGACACTACAAGCCATTTCGTATCATCAATCTTCTCTGCAGTTATCATTTGGCCCCTGACCTTCTCTCCTGTGATTTTTTAGAACAACTGTGGAAGGTTTTATATTCCAAATTTTCCAATACCTCATTTCCTGATATTTTATTTAAAAAAAAAATTAAGAGCATTTCTTTAAAATTGAGTTTGAGACAGGAGTTCGAATTGGCTCTTAGAACTTTCTGAGATGGAAAACAATACCTGCAAAACCCTAAAATTTTGCTACCTCAAACCCTGTGAAGTAAAAACAGCTGTGAAATTTCAACACAATGCCTTGGATATGTTGAAATAGTATTTTTTTTTCCCTACTGGATATGAATCAGTAAGTGTGAGTTAGGCTATAACCATTCAAAGGCAATACTTCTGTGCTAGATGTGCAGCTCCTGGGTCTAATGACAGGGGCTGATACAATGAAATTCTAGTGAAGAACTGTCAGTTTTCTAAACCACTTCTACTTTCCAGCAGTTCCTGCTTTTTGATTACTATAACCCTCACCTGTGCTTATGGGCTTGTTGAGACTGTGGAGATAGTTTTGGAGTGGGAATTTTGAAAACTCTTTTGATTGCAGTTTTAATTGGATTCATTAATTACCATGGAGCTTTTTAATTATTTTCCTGTTTGTCAAATGTTCTGTATTACACATGCAGTTAAAAAAGCCTGAAAACCACATCCTGTAAATTTACAGTAATACAAACATTTCTCCTTTAGGAACTGGGTTAGGTCACAGGACATGAAAGACCTGTTAAATAGTCACAACTTTTCATCTGCACTGATCTGGGTTGGATGTGAAAGGTTTTGTATCCTATTAACAATCTCCTGAGCTAACCAGCCCCTTAAATGTGATTACAAGGATCACGCATCTAAGACCTTCAAAAGGGGTTAYGGAGCTCTTTTGATCAACTAAAGAAAGTATCTCGCAAAGCTCGGGGTTGCTTCAGAGAAATCTATGCATTCAATAAATAACTCATGCTTTTGGGCATGCTTGGTAATTCATTATGGTGGATGGTATTTATGATCAAAGGAATAATAAGCTAGCTGTAGATAAACTATGTGGTGGTTTTCCTAGAGGATATTTACTCAGGTGTCGCAGGAAGTATTGTTTCTCTGTAATAAACACCAAAAGGGGAGGAGTTCCTCGTATTTGTTCCAGGCTGTGCTCAGTTAAGCAGCCAGAGGTCAAAAAGCAGTTCCCCAGAGAGGTAAGTTCTTTAATTCTTACAGTGGTGGTCTCTCTTCTGCTAGTTAAATGTGCTTGTTTATTTTCTTAAGTTATCATTTATGTATCTGCTGATCTTTTTGTGCATCACTTGTTATTTGCACATGTACGTAATTAGCCATCAAAAGACCTCCTCATGGGTAGAATAGTATTAAAAGCTCAATTATAAAGAAAAGACAATAGATGAAAAGAGGGAACATGTGCCTTAGGTCCCGCAAGCCCTCCATGGCTGAGCTCTGCCCAACAGCAGGAGGACCTCCTTTTGTAGGGGGGTTCACAGTGTCCAGCGCAGCAGGATCCTGAGTTTATTTGGATGTAGGAAGGACTTTCACAATACAGGAAATAATGTATTAAATAAATTATAGTCTTAATTTGGTGCCTTAATCACAAGAGCATCTTTTTTTCTTTTTGTCRTTAGAAGCTTCTAGGAACGTAAATGCTGAATTTATCATTTCTGAAGTAAAAGAGGTCCATTCTACTTATGTATGCTTCTGGTCCATTATATTACAATGAAGAATAAGACTTATTCTATAAGCAATTGTCTAGTGTGATCTAATGTTGAAGATACTCTGAAAGGGTATCTGTTCACACTGCTTTCACATTTCTCACATAGTAATTTAAAAATAGTTTTCAGACTTACACCCACAATATTTCTAACGAACTTAAAAACTATGTTGAAAGGCAAGGAGAGAGTCTGAAACCAATCTAATAGCAATCTGTTAAAAAGATAGTGTAATATAGGTGCTGTCTCGTGGCATTAAGCACAACTTAGCCTCATACCAGGTACAGCTGGAGATGATCACACTTGATTCATCTTTTAATATGTATCTAGATATTGTCAATACATAACACTTGCCCTTAATTATTTCAAATTTATTTTGGGGGAGAGGGAGCATACACCCACATTCACTCAGGAACTTTGAAATCTCATCTGGAAGGCTTTCTAGAGAAAAGCAAAGCCATAAATGTTTGGGAAAAAGAGGGGCAAAAGCTAAGGCATGTTGAGATGGAGAAAGAAGAACATGAAGGAGTGAAATAAAGGGAAAGAAGTGTGGCTAGGCTGCATGACACTGAATGACACTTAATCACCTTATGCCTAAGTTCTCTGGCACAGTCAGTGTCTATTTGACACGTAGATTGTCATTCACTAAGGGCTGAAACTCCTTGTTTGTTTTAACAGTGCCTACCTTTGTAGGCCTCAGAGGTTGCTTGTGACTTTTACTGGTTTAAACTAGGATCCTTTCTGCAGCAACAGGCTGTCATTACTTACACATCATTCAGGATCATCTAAATGAGACAGATACTAGTTTTGGGGAGTTTCACAAACCAGTTCACCTGAATAATTAATTAATGCAGAAGACCAAAGTGCGTCCAACACTTCACTCCAAATGGACTCAGTTAGCTGAGTCACATCATGGATTTTTGCCTTTGAGGCCCCTTTGACAGAAGAGGGAGTGCTTACAGGGAATTTCAGGCCTTCAGAGCTAAGGGACAGTGACTTTGGTACACAGACACCGAGAAGCAGACAAGGTGGGCAGCAGTGGTTTTGTTTTCAGACAGCACTGCTAGGAGTGGAAGGGGACATATGAACCGACTGCTGAAGCTTTTATCTTTTCTGGCTCCTAAGACTGTGTCTAAGCACCTCTCAGGTCCTTGCTCCAGGCCTCGGATGCACGCCAGCTCTGTCTGGGAGGAGAGGTGTGAGTGTGCACCATCCCCTTTTTGTACCTAGCTTTCCACTGAGAGGCTTTTAGCCTTTTTTCATGGTGCACTCTGGTCAAGCTTCTGCATGGTCGGAGGATTAGACTGTCATGCTTCTGCATGTGACCTGCCATCCAGCCAGACACACAGCCTAAAGGCAGTGGGTGCTAAGTACTCATAAGCACAACTAAAATCAATGAGAGCTTTGCTTGGGGAGGGGGAAGCTTTCACAAATGTTGCTCATGTAGCGATTCAAGCCTAAAAGATATGGATGTTTTTACAGCTGAGGCCCTATTCAGCTACTGCTTCCAACCCCAATTAGTAAAATGGGATTATAAAACTAGGAAGCTCATTTTGTGTTTTTATAGGGTCTCAACCAGGGAAGAGGAGAGGTTACGAAGGGACAGAGCAGCCAGCAATGAAAGGAGTTAATAAAGACTATATGGCACCTTAAACTTTCCCTCATAAATTCCTATGTGCATAATGCTGCGCACAGTCTAAAAATGTTAACAATTTTTATACAGTGAAGAAGTRGTGCTTTGATGAAGGGAATTAAGGAGGCCTCGTTGTCCTTACAAGTATCTGGCTCATGGCTGTTTAGCTTTGGGGTTTAAGAATATAGAAGTTTCCACTGATGATTTTCGCACAGTGAGGAATTTTATAAAGCTTCTTGTCCACGTGATTTCTTTGATGTCTGGGATGGGATAAGCAGCCTTCCATTCACATGGAAAGGCCATCCATGAACGACCTGGTCTCTACTCTGCTTTTGTGAAAGACATAGAACATGGATACTCTGAAACAACTCCCCTACTGTCAGACCTGTCTGAAAACAAAAACCAGGTTCAAAAGTTATTAGAAAAATGGAAGGAGACAAACTCAATGCGACAGCAGAAGTCTCCGATGGAGGCACACGTTCCCTGGTGCTGATTAAGTTTGGCTGCTTCTTTGCAGTGGATGTGGCAGGCGTCCTCCAAAGAAAACCTAAGAAGCATAATTAAAGACTGGCTCATTTATCACATAGGAGCTCTACTGATAAAATTCATCCATTTCCCAACTTTCGTGTCTTGCAACTTCACCCTGCTATCATGTATTATACTTATGTTGTGCTGCCGCTGTGTAGTGACCTCTCTGCAACGGGTAATAACATGAGCTCTGTGCACGCATCAGATCTCAATTATTTTTAGCAGACCAGGTAAGTCCATTAGGTTTACACAGGGCAGCGTGGCCATCGACAGCGCCAGGGCCATGATTCGCAGCTCTCCTGTGCTAATTCTGCAGCCTCCCTCGATGCTCCGTGGCCGACAGGTGCGGCGTAATCCCCCGTTGGGTGGATCAGGCCCTGGCGGCTGTGACCCCGCTCTGGACGCGGTCGGCCTGGATCCCAGGTTGGTTTGGCCCATCCGGACCGGGGCGGTTCGGCTGCACGCTCAGCAACCGCCCGTTCCCCCGCCGGGAGGGGAGGCCGGGCCGCCTCGGCGCCCCCCGCCGCGCCCTGTCCGGGGCGGGCCGAGCCCTCCCGGCTTTGCCGGCGCTTGCGGGGGATTAGCGGGGCAAACCGCTCATCCGCCGCTGACCCCGAGGCGGGACTGCCCCCGGGCCGGGCGCCGGGGCCGTCCGGAGGAGGAGGAGGGCGAATCCGAGGCACGGTCGCCGGAGGTGGCGCGGCCCCAGCCCCCTCGGCGGGGCTGGCTCTGCGGGGACCGGAGGGTTCGCTGCGGGTAATCCCCGGCCCGGGAGCGGTGGGCAGGGCAGGAGGGGGGGGTCCCGGGGCCGGTGACTGACTGGCGGCTCCGCCGCCGCTGTGTAACCCCGCTCCCCAGGGAGCCGCCGCCGCGGGAGCCGCGGGGCCCGGCGGCCCGCCCCGCCAAGGGGCTTCGGGGCGGCCCGGCCCCCTCCCCCCCGACATGGCGGCCCGGTCCCCGGGGGGTGGCGCGGCAGGCAGGACGGGACGGGCCGGGACTGTGCCTCTCGCCGCCGCCGGCAGCCGCCGTGTCGGGACGGGCGCTCCAGGCAGCTGCGGGGCGGGCAGGCGTGGCCAGGGTGCGGGGCCTGCGAGCGGGGCTGCTCGGGGCCGGGGAGATCTCGGCCCCGGGGGGGGGGCGGGCGTGTGGAGTGTGCGGGCTGGCACTGGCACTGTCCCCTGGGCTCTCTCGTTCAGGCCCCTGGGTGAATCCTGCTTGTTTCTACTTTTCGGTTTTTTTCTGTGAGTTTCTGGGTAAGGAAAGAGGGTAGAGTATTCAGGAGAGATGTCTGGACGGCTTCGTGCTTGTGGTGAAACCAGCCCGGGCGCTGAGGCTGGCTGCAGGCGCTCGCATAGCAGGGCAAGCGCTGCCAGCCCGGGTGACATGCAGACCTGTAGCATGGCTGTGGGCCTCGGCAAGACACGTGTGAAATCTTACTGTGCCCACAACATCCCAATATACACTCATACCCCGTAACTTCTTGCCTGCTAATGTTAAGTGCTAGCAAACCTGCTTGTTGTCTGTAACGCCTTCCTTATCTTGCTATCAAATGACTCTATATCACCTTAATTTCAAGCCCTGCCAAAGCTCGTTGATACAGCTGCTAAATTAATTTTGAGTTGCCACTTCGCTGCTGTTAGAAGTTCTGAGAAACAAGGAGCGAGTGAGAGCGCACCATATTGATTTTATGGCCTTATAAAGTTTTACTGTGTTAAAATAAGAAAATTAAGTGACGCTTTAGCTTTGAAACCTAAGCTCTTTGCTAATATATTGATCTAGTGTGTAGTCATTGAAAAATTATTCTCATCACTTGCAGTGCCTCTCTTCTGGGAGCCACAGAATGAGCTGGATATGATTCAGTTCATGGATTGCTAATGTCAGTTCATTACTTCTGGTGGCACAAGGTCCAAATACAATTTGATAATGACACCCTTCCCCCTTCCGTTATTAATCTTGTTTTCATGATTGTAATGCCCCTGCATAAATATTTTCTGTTGGATGACAACTGCCACGAAACTCCTTAGCTCTCATTTGTTTCCAAATTATCAGAGCTTTTAGAATTGACTACAATAATTAAATGCAGCATTTTGTTTCCATGTTCTTTTCATACTCTCTTCCTATAACTAAAGGTTGGCTTCAAAAAATTGGGATCGTGTACTGATGTCATGTTTGAGCTCTGATGGATTGTCATCCAGTGGGCAGCCCCTATGCATGAGATTAGATTGAATGCTTACAGCCCTTGCTGATTCTTTAGCCTGTTGCTTAAAAAAACCCCCTCCTCCGATGGAGTTTCCTGAGAACTGTAAACCTCAGCATGCAGTAGGACTTTTACTGTTGTGGGGCATGGYGGGGAATGGAAGAAAACCAAGGTGGAACCTAACACTGATGTAGATCTCTTCCAGCAGCGCACTCTGAGAACGTTCAGATGGAGCCTCCCATGAGCGGGCTGGCCAGTTCAGTCTGCAGCAAGTCGAAATGTCAAGATCAGCTGAATAATAATCAGCAGATGAAATGTCAGTGTGGACACCCAATATGCATTTATCAATAGAAGGAGATCAGGTACTGATACCACACAGTACTGTTTCTCTACTGTGTGTAGAAGTTTTATGAAGGTCAAGGAGTCCAGAGGCATCAAGTTTCTCTGAAAGCTGTCTTGCTTTGTTGGGAAAGTTGTCGCTGGATAACAGTCAGCAAAGAGGAGAAGTGTTTTTAGAAAGAGAAGAAGCCCTTCAGAGAGTGAACACTAAAAAGTGTCCTCAAAAATGGATCAATTTTTTCCTTGAGCAGCCCTAAGATTAATGTATATACTTTGAATTGTGCCCAGGAAATACATTGTCTGAGATTAAGCTAAATTTATCACCGCTCCTTGCCTCCAAATGCTTTAAAGTAACCATTTATTTCTGCGTTTACATTAATTTAGGGTTCGGTTGTTGGGTTCAAAGTTTGCTTGGCAATGTCATTGCATAGTTCTTGCCTTTTCTGTGCGTCATCAGACAATGTCCAAGTTGCCTGCCAACTTTCAGGTGATGAGATGTGGCTGGCTTGCAGTTTCCCTGACTGTAGCATGGAGCGGATACTCATTTTGTCAGTTGTCAAGCTATAACTCTCTGTTTCCAGCAGTTAAGTAGGATAGGATTCATTTCACCTAACATGTCTACATCTGAAGCTGTATAACTGGGTTCCTGTTGTAGTCAATGGAAACTTAGCCAGTATAATCAATAGAGTTTGGAGAGCAAGTCTTCTTATGCCAAGGTAGATGCTAACCAGGTCAGGTGAATCAATTTTTGATTGCTTTGACTGACTATAATGCGATTATAGTATCTAGCTTAGGTTCCAATAGGTATATTGTACACATACCAAGTTAGGTGAATCCCAACTCTTGTGCCTTTCTTACTAGCATAAGCACACAACAGTGAAAGAAGTGGACTGACTGTTACAGAAGGTTGTTGATTTTTATTCTTCATCTACCATAGCTGGGGCTAAAGAGGTTTTTTTTTTTCGCTCTGGGAAGTTTCTTGCAGATGGGAAAGACGATTGTTCAGTTCTGCGAAAACACTGGGGGATGTATAGAGTGGAAAGTAGTAAGCAAACTGATGTACAATGAAAGAGGATAATTCAGATAGACACGAGTAGTACAAAAATTATGTAATCATGCAAAATTTGTTGTTGTTTTTGTTTTAGAGTCAAATTATAATGTTAAGTGTATTCAGCTTTTGACAAATGAAGTAAAAAAAACCGGTTGTGTTCTAAACACTTGTTTTTAACTAATTGCCAAACTAGATAATCTGCTCACACTGAGCTTAGATTTGACTATAGTTCCCATTCAGATATAGGTTGTATCATCAACAAAATCAGAGGCCAAATATCCCCCAAAATTAAATGGGGGTGGTATTGGAATTTCCAGAGCAAAACTTATTCTTTGAATGGTGGATGAGATAGTATGCTGCATCAATGGCTCATTACAGCTACATTTATACTAGCTCAGGATCTGAGCTGCAATCCATGTTCATGGTTGAACAATCAAATTATTTGGACATTTATCCAGAAAAGTGCTAGGTGTTAGTGTGATGAATGGCATATTGTAACCTCATGCTCTTGGCTTGCCCTAAGAATTCCATGCAGCAACCTTTAACTTTCTTATTAAGTACTTGTCAGTGTGGCATAAACTCATGAAATAAGAGGAAATGTGTTGTGGGATTTTATTGTGCTATTGCATTAAGTATTTCAAGGCCCCACTGTGCCTGGTGATCAGTACCAGACCAAAGAGCTTATAAACTAGATACTGGATAAAGGCATCAGGTGGCAAAAAAGTGAGGTGAGAAGGGTTTTTTCTTTGATATAACAAGCCTCAGCAGCCTCTGTATGAACATTGCCTGCAATTTCTTTTTCTTTCTTTCCTTTTTTTTTTTTTTTTAGGGTGATTATTTTTCTGGCATCCATTAGGCAAGAGGTTTAAGTTTCAGAATCTGAAGGAGTGCAAGTGTCACCTCCACAGAGGTAACAGACCCAGTAGGCAACGTAAGCTAGTGTTGCTGGCTCCTGACATCCACCTCCGGTGACACATGTGAAGGTGTCTGGCGAATCACAGGGGAGGATATGTGCAGGAGCTGCCTGTTTAAACACAAGTAGTGTTTGCAATGGGAAGAGGGGAGTGATGTGAACAAATAAAACAGAAGAGATCAAAGAAGACCTCAGTAGGTGTGTTTTGAACTAAATCAATGAGGTCCTGGTTCTAATTTTCAAGACCAGAAGATTGTGGTAGCCAGGAGACAAGATGCTGATGGGAACCTAAAGGCTGGATTCATTTTAGTCATATATGAATAGGTATCTGCTTTGCTAATCATGTAGACTCCCTTTATAGAGAAGGATGAATGACATGAGGCGAGGTGCCTCTCTTGTTTTATCAGCTCCTTATGGAGGAAATGGATATGCTTTCATCCAAGTGGGATGGAGGTCCATTCAGAAACTATTGGGGGAGGGGAGGTTTAGAAAGAAGTTGCAAACTTAGGTGGTATGAAACAGTAGTAAAAATATTGGATTAACATGTAATATTCTATGTGAAATTCAGGCTCCATTGTGCTTGCAACCCAGCCTGCAGAAGCAAAACCTATTGCTTATTCCCACTTGATTCTATTGTCTGTAATGCTCTGTGGCCTTGACCATAAAGCCCTCGACAGTGCAATTGGTATATGACTTAAGTCTTGGGTGTGATAAACGTGCTTCATTGAAGCACATTGCAGCAATCAGATAGTCCACAGGAGATATACTATGTTCTTCATGAGGCTGCCCCTTCTCTTCCGCTTCTCTCTCCAAACTAGCTAGGTACTGAAAATGGTGGAGAATGCAGTGATCTGCCAGCGTTGATGCTGAACAGGGCATCTCTGCATATCTCTAGTATGCGACCTGAGGTCTGCTGCATATAGGATGTGTATGTTCGATGTGACCTAGGAAGGGAAAAAATCATATAGGGCTGGCTCATAAGAATTCTCACCCAATTTATTCTTATAACTGTGACAGCCAGATCACTGACACCAGATCCCACTCTTGGAGGAAAAAAACCACAAACCAAAAAACCCAACCACATTGGCTTGTTGTCTTGGAACTCCAAAACTATTTTTTCCCTGCCCCGAATACCCTGAATTTAATCACTGTAAGTGTCACGGTCCATTTGGATCTCTCAAATTTACAGGACAACGTACTCTGCGATATAAACTTTGTTTCATGAGCTCATTAAGAAATACAACAAACACACACAACAAACAGGGGCTCAATCCCCTTTTTCCCAGACTAGTCTGTCACATGAATTCACCTATTCACCATTCAAGACATAAGGTTTCATAACTTATAACCCATAACTCTTAATTAGTGCACTTACAAGAGAAAAAAAAAAAAGACATAGTTACCTAGTGGGGGGTGAGAGTGCTCCCCCTTCCTCCTCCATCACGGTGTGGGCATCCCCTGTATCATACCGGGAAGCAGGAAAGCCTCAGCAGTCCAGCTGCTGTTGGATCCACTTCAAAAGCTTTTTGGGTAAGCTGATGCTTTATACCTTCCAGCTTGGAGGTTTGGCCTGTACCATTTCCTAAGTTAGCAGATTCTGAGGAAACTGCCAGAAAAAAGGTACTGGCTGCAGGAGACAGCAATTTGCAGGCGATAATGGTGCATAATGGCCCTTTAGCTCTTTTTGGCCACCTGTCCTGCCTACTCTGGCTTTGACCTAATGGCACTGCTCCCAGCATACATCAGGCCTTAGCAGGAGCCAGGTTAGCCAAAATCTGAGCAGAAGTTGAGTGAACTGTCATGCTGAGCACACCAGAAGTATTTTAAAGGGTTTTTATAGAGGTTCAAGGGTACATTCCTAGCTCAGAAGTTTGGATCAAGTTGTAAGTTGTGTTTTTTAAAGTAAATYTTTAATGGTGAGGGGTATGATAAATTACCCAGTTGTTTGGGCATCCAGACATATTCCAGAGACGGTCCAATTTATTGCTGAAATATGAGGTTAAATCATTATCAGCTTTCCCAACTTCACTGAGATGTAATAAAACATTATTCATCACCCAGAACAGAACACTTGAAATCATTCTATTCAATATATTTTTAATAATAGAAGTGGAAGCTAAACAATTTTTCTGCAGGGGCTTGTTCTTAAACATGGTGGAAGTGAGGAAATATGATGTTCAATATAACTTATTCAAGTTATGATTCTGAAGCTGTAAATCAAAAGACAAAGGATTAGGGTGAATAACTCTTTCTGGAATAGCACTCTTAAATTACTGAACCAAGTATGACAGCTATTGAATGCATTATTATTAAGTATGTGGTGACTTCTCTTAAGACAAGATGATGTGCAACTGGTGTGATTTGCAGAGGAAAATGCAAGCATATGACAGTGTCTCTAGCACTCTTCTTTGGCAGCCAAATAGCACCTGCAGGATTGTGTTTCCTCAGCCCTTTAACAGTTCTCCTTATACCAGTCTCCGCAGACAAATAAGCAATTGATACTGGGAGTCAATGAATTTCAGCTGCATTCTGTTAATGTATAGTCAGTTAATGAAGCCTGGGAAGCGGTCTGAAGCTGCAGGTTTTGATGTACATGGTTTTTCTTAGAATGTTCTACTTTCTGTAAAACCTCTGCGCAGAGGGATGGACCTTTGCTTAAGGGTATTTGGAGATTCAAAGTATCAGAGTTCCCTGCTTGGCTCTGGCAAGGGCTAAATATGTGAAATAAATAAAATAAATATGGTCTTTGCATGAATAAATAAAATAAATAYGGTCTTTGCATTCCTGCGTCTTAAGTACTCATCTTTGAAGGGGAGGAAATGAGTCTTCCTTTCTTCAACTTCTGCATATCTCCTACTGTAAGCTGCCTCGGTCAGAGGCTCTTACTGTGTGTTCTTGTAATGTGGGACATAGCAGGCCCTAGATTTTCATGGAAAACTACGTATTCTGTAGAAAATAATTTGTATGTAGACAGGCTCCAATATGATTTGGACATCTCAGTTCTTATGAAGGCGCCCATTGATAGTGCTCTACTTTTTTTTCTCTCAAAAAATCACTAGTTACGGATTGACTATCCAGTAAAACTTTAAACAAATAGTTAACCTCAATTCTAAAAGCTAAAGCTCAGATAGAGAAAGTTTGAAGTTCCATCATTGTTGAACCCCTCAAAGCAAGGGTTTGGGATTATGAATCCTAATCCCTTTATCATCCCCAATTTGGTTATTATTTTGTGTAGTCCCGATTATGAGCTAATTACAAAGCATTTATATGTATGTATAAAGTGATTTTTAAAAAACCCAGAATGATTGTATTTGTGTGCTATTTTATAGGCAAAAGAAAAAGAAAGTTCCAAAAAATTGTTGTAACTAACTCGTTTGTGTTCATTTTCTGGGGAAGAGATGGCTTTGCCTGGAAGTGGTGAAGCTCCCAAGGGATGGATAAATACTAGGCATGAGGTGGAAAGGTAGTGCCTTAGGAAGAGACTGCAGTCAATGTTCTGGCTGAGTTGTGTCTATATGAATCCCAGGGGGAGGGTTGGACACAAGGAAAAAGCAAATTTTGAATCTGGAATGGAAATTTGAGGATTTACGTATTACAGCTACATGTCTCCGGATCTTGATCCTCTATCTTTACTTTGACCTTAACCTGGATTTGTGTTAAGGGAGATTTCATTGTAGCAGATAAAATTGGGTCATTTTGTTCCCACAGCCCTTGAAATCAAGGTGCTGGGCCAGTACTGGTGCAGTCCTCAGTATGCAACAGACTGCTGCAGGTTTCCTGGCGTTAAGAGGATATTTCACCACTTAGCTGCATGAGTGGGTATAGAAGTTGGTAATAATCATGTATCTATTAAAAAAAAGGGGGGGGGGGGGCGTGAGAGAGAAGAAAACCCTGTCTTCTCACTCATCAGTGAGCTAATCAACTAAGAGCAGAATGATGGGAAGAATCCTGAGCCCTGTGTTCCCCAGGCAAGCTTGTATTATCCAGTAGAAAATTAGTCTGAACACATGTAACGTGCCAGTATGCATATCAGGTAATTGAAAGAGCTGGTACAATGTATGTTTGTATAGCAGTCCGTTTCAGTTGCTTCTAGTTGGTATACATACTGTATGTTTAGTGGATATACATGGTTATATGAATAAGCAGATGAATAAAGAAAGTATGGCTAGTATGCTGGAAGCCATGGATGAAACTGAAATTGAAGCCGTTCTCTTCATTATCAAAAAAAGTAGTACGGTATCATGGTGCAATTTCTGTCACTGGAGTAATATAATATAAAATGCTTTATGTGTGTAGATTTGTGCTGTTGACATAAAAAAATCCAAGAATAATTACATTGTAGTCTGTTTATGAAGTATTATATAAAAATTTTCAAAATGGGTAAATGAAAATGACTCTCCAAACCTGGCTCATTTACTGCATGTGGTGCTCAGGAAGGACTTAAGCACTCAGTAGCTGGCTCACTTATTTATTGCTTGCTTACTTCATAAGGGCTTGAGTCTGTCCTCTTCCCTGCCCCTTCTCTTTTTCTGTCTTGGCTCTACAATTAAGAATACGTGAATGTAATTTTTAACACATTTCTACTGAGTTTTTGGCTGTTCTTAACAACGGCTAAAGGTGGGGTTTCTGTTTCGTTGTTTTTTGTCGGGGGGGGGGGAGGGGTGGGGGTGGTGCTTTGTTTTTACCGCTGTAGCTGCTGGATAGTTAGTCACTATGAAGGCATGTATCAGTGAATTGTATCCATCATTGACCAGGGCATAGGTGTAACCTGGTCAGTGATGGATACAATTCCATCACTGTAAAAGGTGTTTCCTTTTACAGTATGTAAAACAGTTAATGAATGTACATCGGTAAACACGTTTTCCATGACTCTGAATGCTTGGCTGTTGGCTGTAATACTGTGAAAAGATCTGCCACTTTGATCTGCTTGGTCTTACGAGATCTATATAAAAATTCAAGTGGTAAGAGTAGGATTATAAAACTGAACATTTGCTGTAAAAGTCTGAATGAACCTAATGCTACTATTTAACATGTTCTGTTTTGTGATTTTTTTTTTTTCTCTTCTTGCCTGATTCTTGGTAATGGAGCCAAATTCTTTCGGATTTTATGAACTTGACTCCCATTCCCCTGCCTCTCAAAAAATCCCAGAGTGACATTATAGTTTCATTGAAGTGCATGGGAAAGCTTCTACTGACTTCACTCAAGCCTGAAATTAGTTCAAATTATTATTTGGATTTCCCTTCATTTGATATTGTGTTGACTGCACATACCTGTATTAAGTGCAGCATTTCTTGTTCATTATGCTTTCAGTGCATGCACACTACATGCAAAAACATTTCTAGTGTTTGAGACTGGAATGTGTATTTCTCTTCGCATTTGTAGGAAACCAATTGCTATTAACCATTTGTTGAGTGAACATTGAAATCTCTTTTTCCTAGGAGCCATCATTTGAGATGCTTCCGTTGACTGGGAAAACAATAATATTTGATAGCTTTCCTGATCCTTCAGATACCTGGGAAATAATTGAGACTATTGGCAAAGGAACATACGGAAAAGTTTTCAAGGTGTTAAATAAGAAAAATGGCAGCAAAGCAGCAGTCAAAATTTTGGATCCTGTTCACGTAAGCTACTTAAATTACTTGGTTTGTGCTTATTTAATTGTAAGTGAATTTAGGTAGTCTTTTTTTCTTTTAATCTTGGTAGATCATTTGCATTAGAAGTGATAGTGAAATAAACTGCTTCAACCTGCTAAGTATCAGGCTAGCTGTCAATGCATTTTTCGTATCATAAGTGATCTTGGAAGTGGTTGCATACGGTGGAAGTCAGAAGTATACCTAAGCTTTGTTACTTTTACTTTTGGTTCCCCCTTGTTTATCTCTTACTTTCAGAAACAGAGCTGATTATTTTCCTTTTCAGTACCAGGAGTCCTTGCTTCTTCTATTTTTACTGTTGTTCCCTTTCCTTTTTTTTTTACGTACTAGCCAGTAAGAAAGTTACATACTTTTAAGTGCTTCAGATGTACCTTCAAGCATCTGTTTTGAGTACATGCTTTTAGCTGAGTTACATGCTATGAGTGATACTTTAAAAATAAAATAGAATACTTTATTTTTATTGTTATTGTTGGTTCTGCATTTTCAGAATGTGCCAAAATACGTAGATATCACAGAGGGATCCATCTTTTCAAATGGAAAATACAAAGGCAATAGCTCCTACACACAAAGCACCAGGTGATTGGGAGGTGGAATTATTATGTTGTAAAGTATGTTTTTGTTCTCAATAACTGACATTTGTTGGGTGGCAGATTAATGCTCAAAGAGCAAGGAAGAACATTGGTCTGGTTTGTAAAGGCATACCCCATTAACTTCAGTGGTGCTGCATGTGGCTTGGGATTTTTCTTGAGAACAGTAACCGGCAAAACATGGAAAGGACCTGTTCCTGTTTCAAGTGGCCTTTTTGGGCTCATCTTTTGCACTCCCAGTATAGGGCTGTGAGGCATGTGCTTCCATTGCACGACCTCTGGGCAGGAAGGGAAGAGCACGCCATGCCGTGTGAAACGCTGCAGGTCTGGAGCTGCACAGCCACACAGGGCTTTGCTTACCCTTGCATATCACACAGTGTCAAATTATGATCCCATGGCCCATAAGCCCATGAAATGTGTTTGTGAAAACATAGTGTCTTGCATTACCTTTGCTATGTTTCTTGTTGATCTGCTTTTTATTTCAGCATGCTTTCAAAGCAACAAAAGGAGGCTCATCTCAATTCAATATCACGTACCTCTCCCAAAGTAAACATGATTTGCAGCCAAGCGATAAGGATCTTGATGAATTCAAATGCATTGGAAACTCTATTTTTGACTCTGTTGCTTTCTGTAAACAAGGTTCTTGTGCTTAGAATGAATAGGCAGGACTTTCTTGCAGTTGGTGTTCATCTAAATGCCTATATGGCAGGAAATGCTTCTGCTTTCATCTATTTCACAAGTGTTCAGGAATGATTCTTAAGTGGCAACTGGCTATGGCAGGGATTACTGAAGGCATCGGGGAAACTTTCAATGTTGTGTACACTTTGGAGGTTGTAGGAAAAGGATAAAGGATGATGACAGGAAGAAGGAAGAGGTAGTAAAGCTGATGCTAGAGGAAAAAGAAATAGATTAAGTAGGAGATAAGGGAGTAGAACATACAGAAGACAGAAGAAATACAATGGATAAAGATGCAACATAAGAAACTGAAGAAGGGAAAAGGTGTAACTGATGAAAACAGATTCCTTATTTTAAGGAAAAAATGAAAGTCAGTAATGCAGTCAACATCACACTCCAAGACTTGAATCTTTTAACTGAATGTATTCTCCTTTTTATTCTAAGAATACTGTTCTTCTTTTCCCCCTCCTATTTACAGGATGTCTGGAGTAGCTGCTGTACCTCCATGTTACTGTTAAAATGGCAATCCTATATTAGAAATAGGATGAAAGCAATAAACTAGTTTTTTGTTTAAACTGAAAGTATTATTAATGGCTGCAGAGGGAGCCATTGCAATGAAGAAAGATACTTTCTGTATTTTCTTCTTTAAATTTTACAATTTTTTTCTTTGAAGAAGGTTTCAGAATTGTGCCACTTGAGAGGTGGACTGAAAAAACAAGCAGAAGAAATGTGTTTTTATATCACTTGGTTTAACTGATGTTTCCCAATTAAACTGGGAAACTACATTATCATGGGTGATGTGAGACTGAAATAAGCATTTCATGTTTAATCCTTTAGAGCTCTCGGATTCTTTGTGTGGAACAACAGCTCAGCTTTTTAAAACTGAAACAGGAAAGCAAAGGTGTTGAAGTGGGAATATATGAAGATGGAACTGAGAATGCTCTTAGTCTTGTCCTCAGGGATATAAGTAAATATCATTGTACTTTAGGGCTCTTAGCCAAATTATCCTATGTCTAAGTTCACATGAAAATATTCCCTCTACCGTTTCTAAAAGAGGTACTGTTATGCAGGTAAATATGTTCAATTCAACCAAATATTTCAAGTTCTCTTCCTTCATAAAATGCAGAGGAAGATTTTTCTTTCTAGTATGCTCAGAATGAATATTCTATTCATTTCATTCTCTCTTCATTTCTCCTTATAATAGTAAAAATCTCATAAAATCTGAGTGCTCCTCAGGAGATGGAAGCCTCTATTAAATTACAGTAGGACAGTGGGCTAATTCTCTCCCAGTTTCCCCAAGACAGCCAGGGTTATTGTATGTTTTGTGTGTAGTTTTTTGGCTTTCGACTCTTTGGTTTTTTTGTGGTTTTTTTTTGCTTTATGATCTGTCCTTTTGTTTTTGCCAGATGCGTTTTCTCTCTTCATCCCTTCTTATCTTCCACTCTTTCCCTTTCCTTCCTCTGCCGCCTTCAGTGCCTTGGTTCTTTCTTCCTTCCTTGCATCTCTTTTTTTATTGGCTGTATTCTGTGTTGTGCTTATGGGAAAATTAACTTAAAGTGAGTTCCACCTTTTTTTGAAAGAGGAAAATTTCTGCTGTTTTTCAGCTACTCCAATAAAAAAAATCTCTAAAACCCTTCCTTGTGAGAAGACTTATTCTTGTAATCTCAGTATGAAAGTTTAGTGGCCCAATTCCTGAAGACACCAGTGACGGGCAAAGTTCTTTGAGACCAGTCAAGCTGGTCTCAAGACAAAAGGCTAATATGAGGAACTTGAGTTGGATTTAGCATTGGAGAGGCCTGTATAAGAAACAAGTGAGCAAAGTCCTCTTAGGGGCACATGCCTTTGGTAGTGAACAAAATGAGAAGGAGTGTCATTCATTGGGAATACAAAGCATACCTTTTCTCTGTCATGGTCACTTCTATTTGGCAGTGGTGAGAGAGGTTTTCAGCACTGAGTAGGTGCTTTTCATTGATATGAAATCCATTCATATGGATAGTGGAGTTCATAGGTAGCCTTCCTCTAGAATTGATTTTTCACTTCTATTTCTTTTTGGGTGCGTGTAAATAGCAAATTGTATTAAAAATGTTTTAAATCTGGAAACAAGTATGTTAACGTTTTTTTGAGATCTAAACAATGGGGGAAAAGGACTGCAGCTATTCTGCCTTTACCTGTGGCCAGGATGGATTGAGTGTTTTCTCAGCATGACTGAGACACAGTCTGATAGCGTCCCTCAAT
This sequence comes from Phoebastria nigripes, assembly GCA_035582835.1. Lineage (NCBI taxonomy): Eukaryota > Metazoa > Chordata > Aves > Procellariiformes > Diomedeidae > Phoebastria > Phoebastria nigripes. The sequence continues at coordinate 610,250 of JAYKAV010000955.1, read as the reverse complement.
GAGCAATTCCAGTGCACAGGTGGAAGGGGTTACCCGAGTCATCCAGTGGCCACCRTTGCTAGTGTCCATGTTTGGTCTGAAAGGGCTTGCACAGCTCCTGGTGCATGTGTTGGCAAAACTTGTCCTCATGTCTCACCTCCAAATGGATTTCCCTCGCTGTGTAAGAAACCCGAGATCTATAACGAAAGACTGACAAAAAGCCACTACTCTTATAGCTCAGTGGGAGAAGCCAGAGAGATCATGGATGTCACCAATTTCTATGATAGAAGAAAATGAGAAAAATTCCCAGATGATTCTAGGAAGTGGGATGATAAATGAGTAAGATGTGGCTGCAGTCATACTTGTTTGTGCACAGAGGGGTAGAGAGGTAATTCCAGCTGAACCATCTCTTGCTGGGGATACCCTTGAAACTAGAGAAGTAACATGTGACTTGCCGAGGCATCTGCATACCTACCCGCTTGTGGATTGCACTGGCTTTGCCTTGAAATGCTCCTTCCCCATTCTCCTGAGGGCTGCTCTGTCATACCTGGTGCGTTCATTAGTTGAAATTGGTAAAGACCAAGTAAAAAAACAGATGACTGTTTTGTATTGAGTAAACAGAACTAAGCTTTGTAGCCCTGCAAATGGTACATTCATGTCCTGTTTGGGTTTTTTTTTTACATTATTTCAAACTACATTTGAATAGCCAGAAAATGCTATTTGTTGGGTTTTTTAAATGGCTATCATTATTTATTTATTAACCGCTATGTATTTCTCATTTGTGACACTAGGATATTGATGAAGAAATTGAAGCCGAGTACAACATTTTGAAAGCGCTCTCTGATCATCCCAACGTAGTCAAATTCTATGGCATGTACTATAAGAAAGATGTGAAAAATGGAGACCAGCTTTGGCTAGTTCTTGAGGTAAATAATTCAGAAAAATAAGAGTTTTCTTCCAGTTGGCATTCCTATGTTGAGTATAAACTCAGTGAATGAGATGCAAGTCATTGTTTGATATCTTTCTTTAGAGTGGTTGCATGTGAAGTGATAAATGCTGTTGTTTAGTCTTGTTAGTGTTCTGAATTAATGGTCTGCTCTGAGTTCAGCATTCTTATTTTGATATTATACTGATAGTGCTGTGCCTTCAGAATTAGGATATATTCTAATAGGACTTCATAGGATTTGCTACCTAAAATCTTTCTTTGGTGAAAGGCTTGTCATGGGAATCTTCCTCCGGTAGCATTTCTTTAAATATGACTAGGATATGACGTAACAGTTAAAGAAACCACTATGATTTTTTTTTTTTTTYTAAATGAAATGATAGAAATTAATTGCTTTTTTTGTGCAAGTAAATGCACAAATAGATAAATAAGCCAATAAAAACAGGCTACTGCCCAAATACTGTTCAAAGTAGCAGGATTTCCTCAAATGGAGTCAGAGCGAGGTAAGACCTGTAATTTGTGTGTTTCACTCTTTAGTTTTGACTAATCTGGGAGCAAAGAGCTTGATCATTACCGTTTTCATAGATTCACTATAACCTATTCTGCAAAAACCTTCCTCTCCCAGAAGAAGAATGTCTGTGACAGGAATAGTGTGCCTTTCATAACAATCAAGGCTCTTGCTGATGTTTGATCAGTGTTTGATAAGGTTGAGATTGAAAAATTGGTTGTATTTTATGATTGTCAGCTAAGTGAATACAAATCTCCTGCCAAATATCTCTGATACAATGGTATTTAATCCTGGAAACAAGCTCTAAAAAATGCTTAAATTCTAAAAGCTTTTCCAAATTCTTCTGACTTGCATTGGGAAGATGTTTTTAAGAATAGTTTGCATTGGAAATCATAATAAACTATTAGGTTAGACTGACATCAAAAGATGTCAGCTCTTTGTGGAGTGAGCATCTTTGAAAACCTAGCTTCTGTTGTGTCTGCTGGGCATTCGAAACTCCGTCTGTGAAACTTCTGGCCTGTAAAGGATGGATGCCAAACAGCCAGGATGGAACAGACTGTGAGGAAACAGTCAAATGTTTATATTTTAACTTTTATATTTCACATGGATTTATTTTCTTGATGTGAAAAACACAAGCCTACATCTGGAGTATAAGTTTTATGTTTACTCTTTGCATGCCAAGCTGTGCATGTGCAAGTGCTAGTACGGAGTGTGTGGAATAGTCTTGGATGCTTTCTGTCACTGCACATGTAGATCCATGAGTGCAATGGATTTCAGTTGGTGTGTGTACGTGTAGATATGCATAAGTAGAAAAATGAATTCCAGCGGTGACTTTGGTGAAGCTTTCCTTTTACTAAAGTATCTGTGAAAGAAAACTATCATGGAACAGATTCCTCTGTTGAAATCTCACCTTCCTTTCAGCTTGTATGCAGCTTTACAGGGCCATTGCAGTCTGTTTTTCACAGTAGCTATTTAGGTGTCCTACAGTTTATAAGAATGAAGATATCTTCATCATCTCTGTTCTGTTTTGTTGTTTTGGGTTTTTTTTAACAATATATTTGTGTCTAAATTCATAAAGGTGGTGATTAGCCTTTACTTTAGCTTAGAGAGACCTCTGTTTCAATTGCTTTGGGTTATTTATTTATTTATTTATTTATTTTATCCTGAAAGAGCGTTTTCACTTTAGAACTGTTGCTTCCCCTGAAGAGGGGAATCCGGTCTTGACATTTAGATGTGCAGAGTTTGACACCAAGGAGGAGATCTTTCTCGTCTCCTCTCAAAAAAGCTATCAGCTCATCCCTGCAAATTCTGTGTGATCCTCTGAAATGAAGATGGACCTTTTGCAGTCATCACCTAGCCTGTTGATACGTTCCTAAAGACTGGAAGGACAAACAGTGTAGGCCACTGCAGTTTGCATAATCTGAAGCAGCTTCCATAGTATCTGAAGGCAAGATGATGTCAAGGAGGAAAAGTAGAGAATCAAATGCAGACTATTGTGCACTGCAGTATTCTGGATTCCTGCAAAGCTGCACCTGCCAGGAAGAGCTTACAGGAGCAGTGGGGCACTGAAAGCAGAGCTTGTTGCTCTGCTCTGCTTTTGTGTTCTGTGATGGGATCTGTGGGCAAGAGGTTTTGGAGGGAAAGTTTCTCAAATTCCACTAGGACTGGGTTGTGATAGATGGCAAAACTCAGCATTTAGTGATGAGCTTAGAGCCACCACTGTAGTTTACCACCAAAGTTACTCTGTGGAGTGTTTGAATCCGTATATGTAGATGTTATTTAATAATTTTTTCCTAGAGAAAAAAATCCTCAGCTCTTTAAGACGTGTCCCATGCAGTGAATCAACAGCAAGCCAGTCTGGAAAGAAAGATTGTTGCCAGGTTTCTTTTCTCCTAATTCAGTTTTCAGAATTGGTTATATGAACTATACTGTTCAATTCTTACACCTTTTTTAGTATATATAGTGTGATGATTTTTGATGTATCCCATAGTTTTCGGTAGCTGTTTTGTGTTGCACTTGATCATGTTTGGGTTTTGGGGAAAAGAGGCTAATCAGGTTTGAACTAGGATAAGGTAAGTGGCTGAGGTACAGTTTTAAGGACAAAACTGACCAAGTAGCTACAAAGACTATCCTACAATATTGTAAAGGGTTTTTGGGAGATTTTAGTCCCGAATACTTGAATTATCATAAAATTGTCAGACCTCATAAGTTACCACCCATTCTGAATACTGGAAAAGACCTTGGATGGGTTTATGATGAGATTATTGCAATCTTGGTGTGAAATATTCTGCCCCACCTTCCATCTCTGTTTTCCAAAATGAATCTATTCTCACGTGATTTGGTACTTGTTGAACCTGTACTCTCAAATTCTTGGACAAGATAGTTGGACTTTTTATTAGTTTGGTCATTTTTAACTAAAATTGACACTTTCATTTGCTGCTCACTCTAAAGCATATGTCAACAGTGAGGCACTGGATGTTCATAATCCAGGTTGAAGGTATTGTCCTCTGACTAGAAATCATTAAACCAGATGACTATCAAGAAATACTTACCTATAGCTAAATGGAATTTGGAGCTGACCTATTGGTGTGGGTCATCTGACAGTTTCTGTGTCTATAGAAGCCAAAACCAGTTGCTTCAGAATGATGGAAATGATCTATTACAGAATAATCCTGGGTAAACATGACATTTCTTCCAAATCTCTTCACTCAATAATTCTAATAGCACGGGCCTTCATAGAAAATCTTTTTTCCAATTTGAAGTGAAATTCCTCATTTTCTACTGAACACTTGGATTTCATTTTCTTTGTTGTATTTCTCTGTCTCTGTGCTAGTGTGCAGATTACTTAACTGATCTTGTAGGCATTTTGAAGTTGCAGTGCTGTGAGCTGGAAATACGCTTCTGAGAGAGTAGGAGCTATTGTTCTTTTTTTTTTTCTGTTAAAATAAGCAAATACTTTTTGATATCATAAAGTATCAAGAGATATGTAGTCAATGTCATACTTTGATTTAACCTTTCAGTGTAGATCTAATCAGTTAAAAAACGTGCATAATGATTACTTGGAAAAATAAAGAACCTTTTTGCATAACACACTTCTGCATGTGACAATCTAGTACAGTATTTGTAGGAGAAGTGTAAACTTACTATGTTGTGTTCATCTTAATACATAAGGACCTAAATCTGAGACTAGTATAGAATACGAATTTTAACAAATAATTAAAAACTAGAGGAAAACTAATAATATGAGAGCTTTTAGCATCATTAGCATTTTTTGGTAATAAAGTAACCTAACTTTCTCAGTTCAGCATTTTTAAGGAAACCACATACAGGAATGAATGTGAAATGGGAATACATCTGTACGGAATAACAGTACTCTTGACTCTCAGTTCAGAAATGCCCTTCTCCCTGTAGGCTGCACTCAGATAGGTTGAACATCTGCCCCTGTGTGGATGCTATTCTAATCACGTTTATAATACAGAATATTGCTGGAGGGAGGATTCTTGCCAGGTGTATTAAGCCTTGTCACATGTGTCCAGAGATGCAGGCAGAAGAAATTGGCCTGTTGAGTCTGTGTTGAAAAGAAACCACTTGAGTATTATACTTGGGATGAATCAGCTTAGCAATTTCATGTCAGCAGACATCAACATGATGACACAGCTAAGGCAGAGTGTGCTATAGCCCATTTCTTTCTGCTCTGGATGTTAGTTCAGAAGGGAATAGATCTGAGATAGTTGGAAATCAGCTGATGGAAGATGGAGCAGAGAGGTAAATCACATCAGGCCCTACAGGTGAGCATGTAGGTCAAGAGCAGGTGGGGAGAACAAGTGGCACAGCCCTTGCCTGAGATCTGGTGCAAAGAACAACCTAGTCAAGACTGAGTGAAGGCTGAAAATACCACAGCAAGGTAAATGGTAGGTCTTACACAGCCTTTACTTGCTACTGTAAGCCAGAGGCCAAGAATCATAATGCAACGTATTAGCTATAGTTCATTTCCTGCACAGATCAGGTAGAACTTTAAGAAACATCTCAGTCCATTTTCAAAAGACACATAGTTATGCATGCCGTATTTGAGCTGGATTTGGGTTTGTGAGTCACATAAGTAAGCTAGTATATTTTATCATTCTCAATATATTTTTATGTTTAGGAAATAGAGGGAACTTCCATTATTTTTATAGTAAAAAAAAAGATTTTGGTTTCATGAGTTAAAACTTAGCTTGGTAGGGAAAAAAAGTTTGGATGGAGCGACTTCCCACCTAAAAATACAGTTTTGTAATATCAAAGCATTTTGTAGAAACCTGTCCATTTTTGGAGAGGTGTGTGTCCATTTCTGGAGAGGTGGAGGGAATCATCAGGAAGTTATAGAAATAAATCCCTTTGTGCTGAATGTCAAGAAGACTATCAAAGCATTCTTTTTAGGTGTTTTGGTTCTCCTAGTATGTACGTGAACATTTCAAGAACATTTGCAATGCCCTGCTGAGTTAGACCAATGGTCCATGTAGCACAGCATTCTGTCTCCTGTGGTGGCACTAGAAGATGCTATTTAGGAAGAGTCTGTCCCATTTTTGCAGTCCATTTCCCTCATGCTCTCCAGCAACCATGATTCTTGTATTAAGGATGTCTCAGACTATTCTATTTAGTATCCATTTATGGACACAGTAAACCTGATGATGATACTGTCATGCTATACAGTGTCCTCTTAGAGCATGCAATTTTAATTTTTGTCTCATTATTATATATTTATTACTACATATAATATTCCACACACTAGAATATAATGTTTTCAACATTATCAAAACATTTCCAAATAAAAATATTTTTCAGTGTGCAGTAAGAAATTCAGAATCCTGTTCATTTCAAAAGGAGGAATATGTTACAATTTGCAGTGGACTGCAAGCTCTGTTTTCTGACCAAGTACTTAAAAAGTACCTTCACAAACAATACTTGAGTAGCTAGTGCAATCTGTACAGGTGCTGGTTATGCACAGTCCAGACTGAAATGAACCTGATTCATCTTCATTCTCCTGTAGAACCTTTTCTTGTTCTAGTGTAATCTTCATCAGAGAAATCATGTGAAAGTGTAGAATAGCTTGTGCTTGGAACCCGCTTCTCTAAAGAAGTAGCATGTTAGCCTTTTCCATTCCCTCAACCTTATAATGTGGGAAAATAAATACATTAAATAAATCAGTAACTTGTATCATTCTACATTGTTGCAGGCAAAGTGGTATACTTTGAGTTCAGTCTTCTGGATGTTTCTTGATGTTAATTGAACCTGCTAACCAGACACTGGTAATTCAAAAAAATTACAGAAAGATTATCATGAAGGATTATTGTGATCCAGTTGGCAGCTATGTTTGCTAATTTAAAATTTGCCTGAAGTGATTCAAATTTGTTACTTAACTTTGATCCTTTAAAATTAACATCAAGAGGAAAAATTTTAAATGTACAAATATCTAAATTATCTTTTTAAATCCTCGGGACACTTCTATTTGTGTTGCTTTTTTCAGAAAGAACAAAACCATTAAACCCAGTAAATAGAAGCTCTCAGGAGTTTGAATTAAACTAGAACGCAGAAAATTGTAGTGCTTCTGTTCACCTGGTCCTCTTTTCGCAAGCATAGACAAAGTACAAACCCATGGTGTGGATTCCATTTAATCTGAGTGAGGACACTGTAGCCCCATATGGAAAAAAGGAATGAAGTGCCAGTATACCAAACTGCCAACCTGCTGTACCGGGGTAACAGCAGTCCATTGCTACTAGATTACTTGTAGTGGCTTGCCTGGCCTGGAAAAGCTTGCACATCTAGCCAAAATGCTTGTAACAGGGTAAGAACTGTGAGAGAACCTATCTGACAAAGACTGTTGCTGTGTGATAAGCACAGGGTAGCAAACCAGTGTAGTTCCTACTCAATTACCAACTATAAGGGCAGTTGCAATTGTCTGGTGAGTCACTTACATATGCTGAGTATATAACAAGCTGAGATCCCCTGGTATAAGTCCTTTCTGGTTTTGTGCAGATCCTCTAGAAGAATTACCATTCTTGAATTTGCCCAGAGATGGAGAGCCCAGCATAACATGTAGAGTATCAGTTACTCACTTCTTTCCAATCCTAAAAGTGAGTCTTCATAGCAGGGAGCTTACATCAAAGCTTTAAGCCAAATAGAACAAATGGGTTTGGAAATGGGGAACCAAGGGGATAACAGAAGTCAGTTGTGATCTCAAGCAGCTGCAAGCATTTGTCAGCATTGCAGCACAGGAGGGTTATTAAGGAGGATTTGAAGGAGGATAGCGGTGTGGTTTTCTGTTTGTTTTGGCTGCTCCTTCAAAGCAGAAAGGAAAACATGTTATGCCTCCATTTAGCCGGTGATGGATGCGAGCACTGTGAGCTGATTAAGGATAGGAGTAGACCTGTTGCTGCCTAAGGAAAGGTATTAGGACTGCTACGGGTCCTGACAGTAAAAGCAACCAGCTCGTATCTGATGTGATTGAGAAGGGGCAGCCAGCGTGAGGGTTGAAAGGGAGAGTGGCATGGTCAGAGGTGGCCAGTTAGGGGTAAGAACTCACCAAGGCCAAGGGTGTTGCTGTAACTCCTGGGTAAAATGAAGAATGCTGAACAGTACATCTGCACTGCTGCATCTGGCCTGGAGTGGGTCTGCTGTGCTGTTGGACTGTTTTATTTGGTGTTTGGAGAGAAAAGTTTAGCAAATCAGATGCTTCCAGGTGTTTGCAAATGCTAACTGTGGTCACAGAGAGCGCCCTAGAATTCATGAAATATGTATAAATTTTCCTCACAGATTCATAAATGAACAGTGACAGCACAATTTACATATGTGTCAGACGATAGAGAAAAATTAGTGTAATTAATGCCCAAATCTTGTGTGGCTAATAGTTTTGGATCCTTCACTGACCTACTATACATGGAAGAGTTTCTAATCATGTTGCTTTTTCGACATCACATGTAATTCTAATATATGGTGCAATTCACTGAAGCGCATCCTTTTCTTTCTTTTTTTTTTTTTAATAAGAAGAAATCCTCTGCTTTGTTATATAATGTCCTATCTGTGAAGTATAGTTATGCATCTAAAGAAGTATCAGTCTCAGCAGGTCCAGTTGCATTGGGGAAGGGAGTTTTTTTTTTCATCTGGGGAGTTGCGATACTAACAGTGTAATTCTAGGTTGCAGTGTGGTTTGCTACAAAAGAGGAGCAACCACTGTCCAAAGTAAGATCTAGGTATTGGTATTTTTAAAAAATTGAGGCTAAAATAGCCAGAAGCATAATATGAACTCCTAGGATCAGGACAACCATAACAATGTATTATGAAATTCAGATCCCTTTCCTACCTCCACACACACAAAGAAAGGCAGAGATCTATCATCCAAATATTTCTGCTGCTGTTGTGTGGCTTAACATGGGTGAGGCTTCAGCTGTTTGAGAGCTAGGAGACTAGGTGATGTAAAACATGAAAAGAGACAAGAAATGAAAAAAAAAMCAAAACCCAAACATCCCCCCCCAAAAAAACCACCACAAACAACCAAGAGAGATTCTTCAACTTTTACACTGGTATCAAATTTTGTAGTAGGTGACAATATATTTACTTCTGACTCCTTAATTTTAATTTTATGAGCTCTGTAGGGGGACTGATAAGTTCTGTGTGCTAGGTAAATAGATCAATATTTAAAAAAATCTTTATCTAGATAATCTTCCTTGACCAGGGGTGCAATGCCTTTACCTCAGTCCCATATGCCAGGGCAAGGAGTCCTGTAACATGTATGGGGCAGGGGACAGGCATGGTTCTTGCAGTGRGAATGTGCCATCACCCCCTCGTGGGCAACACAAGACTCTTCACAAGACACTGTTCCTTTTCTGCATCCAGGCATAGACTACTGCTTCAGAGTGCTGTTTGTGCCAAAGCAGGCTGGGCACGGAAAAGAAAAGCTCAGAGCAAGGCAGGTAGTTCTGTCCTTGTCTCTTTCTGAGCTTTCCAGAGCCATGTAAGAGTCCTGATGGCYGGCAGTAAAGCATTTTTCTCTCCATTAGCTTGATCTCTTTCTCAGCTAATGGCGTCACTCTTTATGGCACCTCTCAGTGCGTGGAAAAGGGAGAGAGGAGCTGCTGTCAGTGTTGCAAAGCAGCTAATGCTTGTTCTTGATGTGGAAAGACGTTTGGCTGAAAAAATCTGCAGCCTCAGAGCCTGCAGCCTGCAGGAAGGCTCAGAGCCTGGGGAGACACTGATCATGCGATCTCCTTTTGGGATGTTGCATGGTGGGAGTGACTTAGACTAGCATATCTAAGGTTTAGCGGGCAATTTCATGTCATTGAAGCAGTTGGGACTTCAGTTGTTGAACTCCATTTGAATGAAGATTTTGTCTTTAAAAAAAAATACAATTGTAAGGAATGGGTAGGAGTATGGAAACTGGAGTTGTTCTTATTGCTGTGATAGTTTTGGCAAGAGTGGGAAAATCCGAATTCAGGGACATGCATTTTTCTGTGAGGCCTCTCTGAGTAACAAGTGCTGGCTGGAGTAAATCCCACAGGAATCTGTGGGAATGCCTAGAAGCAGGACCCAACGGTCTCATTTTGGCTTTCAAAGAGATCATAGAACCATAGAATCATTAAGGTTGGAAAAGACCTCTAAGATCATCAAGTCCAACCGTCAACCCAACACCACCATGTCCACTAAACCATGTCCCTAAGCGCCTCATCTACACATCTTTTAAATACTTCCAGGGATGGTGACTCCACCACTTCCCTGGGCAGCCTGGTCCAATGCTTAACCACTCTTTCAGTAAAGAAATTTTTCCTAATGTCCAATCTAAACCTCCCCTGGCGCAACTTGAGGCCATTTCCTCTCGTCCTATCGCTAGTTGCTTGGCAGAAGAGACCAACACCCACCTCGCTGCAACCTCCTTTCAGGTAGTTGTAGAGCGCAATAAGGTCTCCCCTGAGCCTCCTCTTCTCCAGACTAAACAGTCCCAGTTCCCTCAGCCGCTCCTCATAAGACTTGCTCTCCAGACCCTTCACCAGCTTCGTTGCCCTCCTCTGGACACGCTCCAGCACCTCAATGTCCTTCTTGTAGTGAGGGGCCCAAAATTGAACACAGCATTCCAGGTGCGGCCTCACCAGTGCCGAGTACAGGGGGACAATCACTTCCCTACTCCTGCTGGCCACACTATTTCTGATACAGGCCAGGATGCCGTTGGCCTTCTTGGCCACCTGGGCACACTGCCGGCTCATATTCAGCCGGCTGTCAATCAGCACCCCCTGGTCCTTTTCCGACAGGCAGCTTTCCAGCCACTCTTCCCCCAGCCTGTAGCGTTGCATGGGGTTGTTGTGGCCGAAGTGCAGGACCCGGCACTTGGCCTTGTTGAACCTCATACAGTTGGCCTCAGCCCATCGATCCAGCCTGTCCAGGTCCCTCTGCAGASCCTTCCTACCCTCCAGCAGATCGACACTGCCGGCCAGCTTGGTGTCGTCTGCAAACTTACTGAGGGAGCACTCAATCCCCTCGTCCAGATCGTTGATAAAGATATTGAACAAGACCGGCCCCAAAACTGAGCCCTGGGGGACACCGCTCGTGACCGGCCGCCAAGTGGGCTTCACTCCATTCACCACAACTCTCTGGGCCCGGCCGTCCAGCCAATTTTTTACCCAGCGCAGAGTACACCTGTCTAGGCCATGAGCCGCCAGCTTCTCTAGGAGGATGCTGTGGGAGACAGTGTCGAAGGCTTTACTGAAGTCCAGGTAGACCACATCCACAGCCTTTCCCTCATCCACTAGGTGGGTCACCTGGTCACAGAAGGAGATCAGGTTGGTCAAGCAGGACCTGCCTTTCATGAACCTGTGCTGGCTGGGCCTGATCCCCTGGTTGTCCCGCACATGGCTTGCGAGCACCCCCAGGATGAACCGCTCCATAATCTTCCCTGGCACCGAGGTCAGGCTGACAGGCCTGTAGTTCCCCGGGTCCTCCTTCCGGCCCTTCTTGTAGATGGGCGTCACATTGGCAAGCCTCCAGTCATCTGGGACCTCCCCCGTTAACCAGGACTGCTGATAAATGATGGAGAGTGGCTTGGCAAGCTCCTCCGCCAGCTCCCTCAGCACTCTCGGGTGGATCCCATCCGGCCCCATGGACTTGTGAGCGTCCAGGTGGCGTAGCAGGTCGTTCACCGCTTCCTCCTGGATTATGGGGGGTTTATCCTGCTCGCCGTCCCTGTCTTCCAGCCCAGGGGGCTGAATACCCTGAGGGTGACTGGTCTGACTATTRAAGACTGAGGCAAAGAAGGCATTAAGTACCTCAGCCTTTTCCTCATCCTCGGTGGCAATGTTGAGCCTACCTGAGATAAACTAGAGACATCGCTATATTGGTTACTTCTCTTTTACATGAAATAGAGGACCTTGTGGCATGTACAGATGAATAATTTATTTAGGATTTTCCTTTGGCATGTTTACAGTATGCTTTTGTTAGGTACAGCAGTTACTATATGCAGATATATTTCCATCTAAGGGAATAAAGGCAAGTTTGTGGAGTTTAAAAAAAGCTTTGGATGGAAGTTGTTCTGTATAATGGAATATATAATAAGAGTTATAATAAGAAAGCAGATATGCACCTTTTTTGATATGGGAGATTTACTATAAAACAATAATCTTTCAGGAAATTAGCGTAGTGGAAAATAACTAGTCCATTTGGGTTTTATGGGGGGTGGGGTGCGGGGAAGGGAGTGTCATTTGTCTAAATATTATCAGGTATTTCCAAATTACATATATAGAAGAAAAATTAAACAATTGAAAATTGCTTTTTCATATTTCTCAACATGGGTCATTTTTCAGTAATGTCTTTGGTTATAATTGCTCCATTCAGACCAACACTGAATATTTTGATCCATTACTTGTCTGAATCAGCCTTGATTTCTCCATTTCTAATGTGTCCCTCTTTGCTTCCCAATTAGAGCAATTTTTCACTCTTGCATTATGTCGTATTTTCTCAAGATCAAAGATGTGTGGCTACAACTATCATTTGATGCTTCGAAGTTTTAGTAAATACTCGTAATTTCTCTGCATAATGAGTATTTCATATTACCTTGTGGTTTGCACAGTCTGCATCTTTTAAACAACTGGTGAGCATATGTTATGGCCCACCTTGCTGGAGAATACTGCACATACAAAAAGCTGGTTCTGAGTAACCTCTAATTTTTGCCACCATGGAGTAAAGCAAAAGCCCAGAAACCCCGCCCTGAGTTTTACCATTCCACTATGTAATTAAATAGCATGTGAATACTATGCCTCTCACATTCTAATATTTAACATCACTTTGCTTTCTGTGCATTTTATTTTTGATCACATCTTTACTAAAGATGTGAGGTTATTTAAAAAAAAACCAAAACACCAAAACCAAAACCCACATTTGCATAGATTTTGGTTAAATCCCAGATTACCAAACCTCCTTTAGCGTTAGTGGGGGATGTCATCAGTCATCGTAAGAATGCTTGGGCTAAGGCTTGTCTCTTTTTGCTTCAGACACCTGAGGGTTAAATGCTTAAATTCAAGTGTGATAGATAATATAATTTTGCTGTGTTTGTTGTCAGTTTACATGTTGGGTTCCTTTATAAAGGGAGTGACTGGAGCAAATGGACTTGTCTGTAGGGAGAGAGGTCTCCTCATCCTTGTTCTTTGCTGGGCAGAGAGGGCTGGAGGCTGCAGACTATGGGAGGAGTCCTATAGCAAGGAACAAGGAGCCGGGACGTGCAGAAAGCAGACAGCCAGGTGTCAGTGGTGACAAAAAGAAAAGTTTCCTGGGCTCCAGAAAGGATGTCAGTGTTTGTTGCAGTTCAGAAAGCTGCTGACTTTGCTGAAACCAAACCCTGGTGGAAGCAAAGAACTGCCTTGCACAGACACAGTGAGCAGGGAGAGATTGGTTTACAGAGCACTGTAATTTCAATTCTGTCTGATCTAGTCTCTCTGAGTTAATCATTCCAGTAGTTTATTTAAAGAAGAAAAAAGAAAAAAAAAAAAAGAGTCTTTTGAGTTTAGCATCCTTTTGGTTCTTACAAAATTCTCTTTAAGAATGTCTTGGAACATCCTTCAGGATGTTCTTGCTGCGTTAGGGTCCCATGACAGTTACAGAGTCACCGTAGCTCCTTTTGTAGTCACCAGAGAGAGGCAGGCAACTTCTAGAGCGGTTAAGCTGACCTGTCCTGTACACTCCTGCGAGGAGAGGAATTGCCTTTTGGCTGAGTGTGTTTCAGCTTCACTCCTTTTGTAAAAGGAACCTTTAGACAAGCCCCATTGTTTGGATCTGTGCTTCCCCAGCCATGCTTTCAAACTCCTCCCCTGCAAGGGAAGATTTCTATTGCAGTAATTTAAATTACAGTGAATTATACTAAATTATCGTCTTCATGTAGGAACACAGACATAAAATGAATTATGTGTAGTGTGGACATGGCAGTACTTGGAACTACTGTCTGAACCCCGAATCATATAGAAATGATGCTACAAGAGAGGAAGGTGCTTTGAAATGTTTCTTAATTGGTGAAGAGTGAACAAAAGCAACGTGGTTCTGAGCAGGCAATAAAAGCTGTGAAGTGCTCGCTCTTACCACAGGCTGCCCTATTTGCTTACGAGATTCTGTGTTTTCCAGAGCCTCAGCTAAGTTTGTAGCAGTCAGTAGAAATACTTCTGTTGATATTATTGATCCCAAACTTAGGCCYTGCTTTTTCTCCCTAGCCAAGTTTTGCACTCTAAATGTTATTTTTACCACTTCTCCTTGTGTACAATAAAATGATGAATTGCACTAAGTTTTCTGTATCAAAATGTTCTGTCTTGGTAAGCTGCCTCTTGCATTTGCTCAGAAAGTCCTGGGCTCTGTACTGACCAGTGCCTTTCAGTTTTGTACTTAGTTTAGCTCTGATTTTGCAAAATGATCCTTCCATTGATTTGATTTTTAAAAAATTACAGCTGTGTTATGCCAGGCTGTGAAGCTATAGTTGAAGCTCCTTCAGAATTTCTGTTGTAAATATATTATCCGGTGATTTAGATCTCAGTTGCTTTACACAGCACTATTCCAAATCATAGCTTGATACCATTTCAGCTGTATGCTCTTTTGGGGAGGAGATGCGGACAGGTGATACATTAGCAACTTCATGGGGATGTAAATGTATTATATCATAACATAAAGAGTGTGAATTATGGGATGGTGCAATATGAAGTTTGCGTCAGGAAGAGCTAGCAGGGGAATTCATCTGGGCTGTGCCCAGTAAACCTTTTGTACAGCACTGTCACCTACTTGCTTTTTATCATTCTGTTAGAGACAAAACAATATTACYAATGTTTTAGAACAGAAAAAATCCTCCTTTGAAGGGATTACTTCTTTTCCTTCTTGTGTATGTAAAGCCTGGTGGATTCATTCAATTATGCTGAGTTTGAAAGAAGAAATTTCAAAAAATACAATATTGGCATAGATGTGGCTTTTCCATTTTGGCCACTGTGTGAGGTGGAGATATCCATGTCCTGACTGAGAAAGATAAGAGGCTGTGAAGGCCAGCATTGCATAAGATGGAATAGGCAAACTTTTCCTCTGGCTGGCTGTGGTGTTAGTGCATGCACATGACAAAGAAAATAAGAAGTTAAAAGCCAAACTGAAAGTGAAGAAATCAGAAGCAACAAACAAACACCTGTGAGGCTGTGACTAAAACAGCCCTGGAGGTGCTAGATGATGTAAGAGACCAAAATTATAAATACCACATGGTTTGTGATCAGTGAAGCTAAATAACTCAGAAAAAATGTCCATTTCAGTGACACGTTTCATTCACACTAAATTGAAAGCTAAATCAACTTTACCTAAAAGCATAGAGCATTGCTATGGTTTCTTTTGGTTATGGGTTATCTTGTACTGTTGTTAGGAAAAAAAGGAGCCACAGTGCACATCTTTCTTCTATTTGAGGTGAAATTGAAACTATGCTGCACAGGCAGRAGCTGCGTATCGAGCCACTTGTTGAAGAAACTGATTTAGTTCCCTGTAAGTCTTCTAAAGGACCTTCAAGTATTTGTGGTAGGCATTAGGTGCTGTCAGTGGAATGTGCTCTTTGGCGGTAATAGTTGTGAAGACATGTCACACCACAAGCAGAGAATAGGAATTAATCTGGTCACAGGTGACCCTGTGTGACAGCGAGGATTGTGAGACAGACAGTCCATCAAGTTCTGTCTTGGAGACAGAAGGCAAAGAAAGTGACTCTGGAAATGGCTGTATCAGGTTGATTCTGTTCTAATAGAGAACATCTCTTTTGAAAAGTTGAAGATGGAAGGAAATTTGAGTGAAAAAGGCCCCAAAATAATTGTGTTCACTTTCCTGAGGAAAGGAAGGATGGTGGAGCAGCAGGGTAAAGATAATGGGCTTTAGGAGAGTATGCTTCACCCAGGTTGGGGAACTGGTAGGTACCTGTGCTTAGGAAAAATAGTGTAAAAATGAAGGAAATCAGGATAGCTGGCAGTTATTGAAAGACATTGAACACACAATAGCAAATTCTCTGATGCAGAGAAAAGATAAAAGCACAGTAAGAGACGAGTAAGAATGCATCAGGATTTGCTGCTTTTAATATTTCAGAATGCCTTCAAATAGGAGAAACAAAAATGCACAGCTAAGGTACAGGCATTTAAGGATAAGCTCAGAGAGGCTAATGTGGAGAGTGGTAAAGACAAGATTACATTACTAAGACGAGAGAAATGGGATACAAGAATGTTTAATATATGTCTTTACAAAGTGAGGAAAAATCATGACCTAGGGAAATGCAGACCAGTCTGTTCAACTTTGACACCCACAATGATTCCAGAACAAATTAATAGAACCCACTGTAGAAATACCCAGAACCCAGTAATGTGATAAGCGGTCGACTTGGATTGGGCCAGAACAAATCATATTAATAAAATCTCTTCTTTTAACAGGATAACTGGTGTAGCAAGGGGAAAGCAATAGATGAGATGTGTCTTTTGTAAGGATTTGATATGGTCCCATGTGACATTCTTGTGAGGAAAATGTGGAAATACAGAAGCTTCACATAAACAGTGAAGCAGATAGATAATCTCTTTTTCATAAAACTGGACTCGGTAGTTCACTTTTGGGGTGGGAGAATCTCAAGCGGGCATCTGCTTTTGGTCTGTTTCCGTTCATGAATAACTTGGGTGATGAAACAAAGTCCACATAAAAAGTCAGGAGTGAACACCTGGTTTAATTACAGGCACGTTGGAGAATAGCATCAGATTCACAATTGTGAATACTGGAGGGATTTTTTTGAATCACAGGAAAAAAAATCAGTAGACACATGCAAAGTACTGCTATCTGTAGGAAGAAGAAATGGGACATACTTGACTAGGCAATTGCAGAAGGGGATTCTCTGCGAAGTGGAGATTGTTCTGTTCTGTTCACCTTTTCCCAGCTGAGACAACACTTCCAAAGGAATTCTGTATGCAGTTTGGGGCAAAACGTGTCGCAAACATCAGTGGCAAATTGCAGGCAGTCTAAATTTAGAAAACATGGATGATTTCAAAAGGTTACAGCAACTAACTTTGTACAGCCTAAAAAAGAGAAAAATGACATATCGTGACAGTAGTCTGACAGAGATGATGTTAAATAGAGAATAATGATAATTTTATTATCAAAGACTACTGGAGGGAAGGGCAAAAATAAAGCAGTTTTATTGGAAGCAAAAAAGATTCAGGTTGGGTAGTAGGAAAAATGCTCTATCGGGCTAGTGAAACACAGAAACAGGCTACTTAGAAAGATTGGAGTCTCCCTCAGTGGGAGATTTTTAGGAGGAGGTTAGACAAATATCTGTCAAGGACCACCTGAAAGTACCAGATCTCTACACAGTGCAAATGCAGTGGACTAAATTATTTCTTGACGTCCCTTATACCCCTATGTTTCTGTAGTTTTATGACAACAAACCAGCAACAGATAAGAAGCTTTTGTTCTTACAGCAGTCAGTACTAAAAGGAAGGTACAGTCAGCTCAGAGGCTGGCAGTGCTGCTGTACTGCATGCTCAGTGGAACAGGTCACATTACTGATCTATTCTAAGAACAGAAAAAATTAGAGATTAGTGCCTGAGATGCTTTTAGCATTCTTATGTGTGATAACATTAAAGCAAGGTTGGACAATGTGACTTTTTCATAACTATCATGTGTGCATGCCATAAGTTGTGCATATGTGATGTGTTACCCAGTCATTTAYGTGTGTGCAGCCTGTAAAGATAGGGAAGGTAGTAATTGTAGTTGCCTCACTATTCGCATCCAAGCTACTGAAATAAGATGAAAGCACCTTGACAACTGCAGGATGCAAGCAAATGTTACCTGACAGCTTAGTACAGATGCATAAATCAGGAGCAGTTGRATGATTGAAGCTGTAATAGCCCTAACAAAAGTGCAACTGATAGTTTTCTTAAAAGCGAAGCTAATACTGAATCCTTATTCAGTGGGCATCAGAATCGAGAAGAGCTGAACAGAGAGAAATGTATCAGCTGGGTCAGATGAAGAGTGAGTAAGACCTACAAAGAACAGCTGCATGACTGTGATGTGATGGCAATTTTAACTGACATTTCTTGTGTTAGGATCATGCTATTTTATAAATCTATTGCTGAAGATAGCTTTGCATAGTGATAGCTCAATTACAGTAGCACAGGGTTGTGGCAGATGGGTGGGTGGAGGACTGTATGTCATCCCAGTATGAGTCTTTGCCTTTTGAGTGCCACAGAATCATAAGGGAGGAGCCCTTCACTACCACTGTAGAAGAGTCATAAGCACCTCTTCTGATACAGCTATGTATGGCCATCAGAGCTACAGCCCTTTCAGGCTTTCACATGGATTAAGCCTTCTATCAAATTATTCTTTCCCTTGGTCTGAGTATGCAAGATTTCCTTAGTCCTTTCCCCCTGTTTCTGCTGTCTAAATATCCAAACTAGGGACTGAATATTTTAAAACCCAGATACTATGAATCATAGAAAATTATAGCTTGGAAGGGACCTTATTGGGTCCAGCTCCCTGCTCAAAGATGATTAACTTCAATGTTACAGTTTTCACAGGGTCTTTTCCATTCAAGTTTTGAATATCTCCAAGGATGGAGATAACACAGACTTGCTGGGTAATCTGTTCCGGTGCTTAACTACTCTCAGTGGGAAAATTTTTCCTTTATGTCCAGTAGGAATCTACTATCTTGCAGTTGGGGATTGTTGCCCATCATCCTTTGCTGTGTGCCTCTGGGAAGCGTCTGTCTCTGTCTTCTCCACCCCCTTTTAGGTTCAGTTTACCCCCCTTTTAGTTGCTTGTGTTTGCAGGTAATATTTGCATTCTATCAGTGCAGGCAGTGAAAAAACTGCCGGTAAAGAAAATACCTGTAAATCACAAGGGAACAATAGAAGAAGTGACTAACATTAAATTGATGAAAATTGCTCATGCACAAAGTTATCAAGATGACATTTCTAAATAATATCCTTGTGGGAGGATCATTAATATCTTCCCTTACTGTGTCTCATAGGCTGGACGTTTATAAGAGCCTCTCTCTTTAAATTAAGTTTATTCAAAGCTTAAAAGAGGATTTCTACCCTTCCATGGGAAAGTGCAGCCTTTGGAGACTTCCTAAAAACAGCTCAGACTGAAGGGCTTTGGTTTTGCATGCATTTCACATACCAGAGTATGTGGTATCTGAGAACCAAACTGAGAAAGTCCATTCAGTTTACATCTTCTACTACTTGTGCTGCCAAACCTGAGCTAACAGATGCCACCACCACTTCTCCCATACCCAATTTTCCTCCTGGGATTACTGGTTGCTTAAAATAGGTATTATAAAGGTGATATGAACCACAAGAAATGTGTCTGTGCATGCAAGAGAGAATGTGTGTGTGTGTGGTTTTGGGAGTGTGGGAGAGAGAAATAGAATTATTACTCTCTCCTCCCAGAAGAGCCCATGTCTCATGACAGGTTTGGTGAGTTACTTTGACCTTTAGGGTAGGAAGCAGCCCCGTGGCACAGGTCAGATAGACACCTAGCTTCTACTGTATGTCTGTGTTCCGAGTTCTCCATGTGTTTCTTGTTTTCTGCTTATAGTGCCCTTCATCAAGGTATTCTGAGGAGATTTTAGCAAACGATGTGGAGTCATGACACAGACTGATTAGCTATTTGGCCATGTGAGTTCACAATGCTTGCAACGAAATAATAGCTACCAGCACCTCTCTTCTCTAGATGCTTCACTGGAAACTAGAAAGATCTTTTTAAAAAATTATCTCTGTTGCCTTCATGATTTCTTGTCATGCAAGCATTACAGTTAGCTTAACTCAAACTCAGTAACTTTGGTAAGAAGCTACACAGGTTTTACTATGGACAGAGTACTACTAAGAAGCAGCAGAGATCATAATTATAAGCTGCAATATTTAACAACACCCCAGCAAACTTCCAGTCAGGCAGTACTGCTAAATAATGTTTATCCCATCATCTCTCATTGAAGGACTGTATGAGCTAAGGAAATGTGATTTTTTTTTTTTTTTTTTTTTTAATGATTTAGGGTTTTTTTCCCCTTTAAGTTTTTATGTCATGAACTAGATCCTGGTCAGCATCCCCAAGGATAATTTACCTCCCTGTTTACTCAGATTCCCAAGCAAGCATGGTCCAGCACTGCATCGGGCAGGACTATCATAGTTTTCTGTAGCTTTGTCTTTTGAGAGGGAAGAGAAGAGCCTGACCCGTTATGAGAGGGACTTTTTGAGGTGTTTATGATAAGCTTGCATTAAACACACACACAATTTGATAGCCAGAGTCAGGAGAAAGAACCACCGTTTGAACTTTAGTTATGTGCATGGTTATAGGGACGTGTGGCAGCTTCACCTGCAAAACATGGGCAGTAGAAATAGGAAATGAGACTGGATGCAACGTTTTACCCATGAGGACTTGTTTGGCCTGTAGAAAAATAGAACAAGGTTAATACTAATCTGTGTCATCATTGTCGTCATCGTTCTCCCCCTCCCCACCCCACACAGCTCAGAGCACACCCATACAGTGTCTGCCATAATCTCCTTTTCTAATTGTAGTTTGTATTCTAATAATCCCTTTTCCTCCTTATAGCTGCTTGCATTCTAATACCTAGCCTTTTTTCCCCTCTTCCTCCTATGCTAGTGGTCAGAAAAATACAAATTGTCTGATGTAAGTAAAAGTACAACTCTTTGAGACAGAAGTAGCAAAAGAAAAGTTGCCCTGTGCGTGCAAGAACCTGTGTCTATGAGATCCTCAGCTGAACTCTGCCTAAGCAGCTGCCCTGCCTTGGGAGTCAGTGGAGGATTTCCATGGTGGTGTGGGTGACTTCTGTTTTTTTCTTCAAGACCTGCTCAGCTGGCCTTTTACATACCCAGGTTCAGTTTTGGTTTGGTCTAAAATAATAACAGTTTTAGTATCTTACTTTACCTGATATTTTAGATAMGTTTTATTTTATAATACAGATATTTATCTCGTAATAGGGATTTATATCTTAGGAGAGGGGTAGAAAAATTAGTTAAAGCGACATGTTTAAGAAAGTACAAATTAACATTGCTGACCCAGGCAAATAAATTCAGTCTTGGCTTTACTGCCTAAATATTGAAGAAGGTGATTTCTGAGGTATAGTTTCTTCCTCCTCCCACCTACAAAAAGATATATTCCTTTCTGGGTTAGTTTTCTTTACTTTGAACAGAAAGACTAACAGATATCCAGTTCTGTAACGAAAACAGAAGAAGACCATCTATAAGAAGCAAAATTTTAATACTAGATAATGAAGAAAAATAGTTTGAAGAATATCATATATGTAATTTATTTCACAATTGGCTTGTCACTTGTCAGACAGTTTCAGTGCCCTGAAATGCAAGTGCATTAAATTAAGCGGAATTGTCATCATCCATTCGGTTTGATTAAACATGTCGGTGATGTGGCAAAGTTAAAACAATAGAGATCCTGGAAGGATAATGTAATTGTAAAAAAAAAAGTAACTAGAAAAACTCAATGGAGAAGGCAGACCAGCATGGCTAAAGACAGTAAATTAAATCCTGCTTGGGAATCTGACCCTGATCCAGCAAAGTGCTTAATCTCATCATTTAAGCATACGAGTTCTTCCCTCTCTAAGCATGCATATTGTCCTACTGAAGTAAGGGTGAGATTAAGCGAGTTCCAAGACTGTTGCTGTAGAGCTCAGCATCTGTCAGACCAGCACCTTCATTGACCTGATGGGGGACACATCTTGCAACAAGACTTATGTATTGAATGGTATTTGTGTAGGCGTTCATGTGGTGCAGGTTCAATGCAACCCAGGGGTTCCAAAGGTAGTCAGAAAATTATTTTTATGTTTGGGTACAAAGGGCTATAAAATGTTTTATACTGTAAGGTGCAAGTCTTTTTGTAATTGCAGCACAGAAAAAATGTAGAGGTATAGAAGAACAGATTAAAAAAATCATTTACAAAAGTGTCTGGTGTCTGGAGTTCTGCAATTGAAAGGTTTTATTGATAAATTAAGCCCTCGGTTTGAATAGACTTCAAAATCTGTAGTCAAAAGGAATTACTGTTTTGTGCTATGTTAGTAAAATGTCTTATGTGGGTATTTATTTTCATATGAAAAGCTACTGGATGAGGCAGTATAAAACTTACAATTTGTTTCACTGTTTTATTGGAAGCAGCTTCTCTTTTACAAAGGCAATGGCTCTTCAATCAATGACTATTGTTAGGTGCATTATGGATAGTTTAAGGGCTTAACTACCGATTTCATCTTTGCGGGTATGTAACTGCTATGGAGTTAGTCACTAAAGTTACATTGTTGCTTCTTCCTGCGCAAAAATTGTAAGTGATAAAAATGAACGTACGAAATATTGCAGGTCTAAACTAATCTGCTGGTAATGTGTGCTTGCTAATCTTTTTAGAGAGCAAGGCCAAACCTCTGCTTCCCGTGTATACGGGACAGGACAGGGGTTTGCAGGAGTCTAGCTGGACCTTAGACAGGAGAAAGGATTGTCCAGAGTAGATTGTGGCTCCGCATGTCGAACAAGAAGCTGACAGGGTTGATGCTACAGGGCTATAATTAGTCTTACACCTGTGGCCCACCTTGTTTCAGTGGCAGATGAGACCTTTCTTTCCACAGTGCTTTCATCATCTTCCATGATGCCCATCCCTTGTGTATAACATCCTTCTACACTAGGAATTAAGTGCTGCTTGGAAAAGAGGGCAGCTTTCCCCTTTCCCCCTGGAAGATTTTCTTGTTGGGGGAATTTCTCTGCCGCCTATCTTCTGATGCCTTAAATCCATTTTACGTTGTATGTAGCTTTTGTACCTGAGAATTGATGCTGTAATAATCTGCACTGCTGGTGAGTTGCACATGATGAATGTAAGAAGCAATTAGCGTGCCCCACAGAACATGCCTTCACAGCAAATTTGTTGCACTATAAGCTACTTCTGTTTCAGTGAAAAGCAATCATGGATATAGGAAAGCAAAGAGATCGACTGCTGTACTTATGTTTGGGCAAGAATTAAATGCAAAAAGTGGTGAAAAAAAATTGGCAAAAGTTGGTGTGTATGTTGTTTGTATAAATGGTAGACATAAGGACAAATTTGTGGTTTGCCAGTTTAATAGGAGCTCATTTGGCTACAAATATGAAAACCACTGAAAACTAAAACCAGGTGGCTACTCCAATACTTCTTAATTCCTTTTTATATTCCCCTGATGTTTTGCAGCTGTGCAATGGTGGATCTGTGACTGATCTTGTGAAAGGATTTCTGAAGAGAGGCGAAAGAATGGATGAACTTATAATTGCTTACATTTTACGTGAAGCTCTGATGGTAAGATAAGCTCTCAGTGAAAGGACAGTCAATATTCAGCTCATATTTTTTTCTTTGAATGAATGAAGATCATGTCCCCACTAACATGGCACACTATCTTATATTATAGCAGTGTTTAATGAAATCAAGGTAATGTGTAATTCAGATGGTTCTTTTTGAACAAACAAGGTAAAGAACAATTCATCTGTTTGTTTCATTATTAAGAGAATGAAAATTGATTTCTGACCATTGATTCCTTTCCTTAGTAAATACAGTTCTGCATCAAAATCGCTTTTCTTTTGAGAAATAGCAGAAATATACCCAAAATACTGTTCAACTTCTTATGTCTGGATCCAAAATATTTTTATAGCAAAATGATCAACAGATCTAGTGAATTCAAACACTGCTACAAAAAATTTTTTTTTTTTGGCTAATCAGGATCAAGTGTCTTTATTTTTCATTTTCTTTTAACCAGAATTTGACTTTCTGCAGTGGAATTTAGGCCTTAGCAGTTTTATTTGAGTTTATACTCTAAAGGTGTAATATATAATATAGATTCATAGTGCTCTTTTTCTGCTTTTATCTTAAAATTTCTATTTGACATAAAGTGGGGCAATTAAAAAATATCTATTCCTCATGGTGTGCCAAGTGTTTTTCCAGTAAGAATGACATCTCTGTGGTTTTGGATTTTTAAAAAAAAAAAGTTTTAAGTTTTTTCATACTTTTCTGCTACCTTTTTGTTTCTGCAAATGTAATACAGAGAACAGAGCTGTTAGTAAAAAGTTGATGTTTACATCTCACCTTCCAGGGACTTCAGCATTTGCATGAAAACAAAACTATCCACCGTGATATTAAGGGAAATAATATCCTTTTGACCACTGAAGGAGGAGTCAAACTTGTGGATTTTGGTATGTTATGTTTACTTATATAGACAACCAATGTTGTACATCTGAAGTATGGAAGATAGAGTAAACAAATCAGAAAAGATGAATTATATTAAATTTTTATTAAGTTTTTGAGTTCTTTGTTAAAAATCTCTTGATGACCAAAGTTACTTTTTAACTTGATAGGAATAAAATATTCACAGACTCGGTGTTTTTACAACTTTGCATTTTCCAGCCATTTTGCTAATGCTGTTTAGAAAGCATGGTTAACAAATAGAAGTTATAATATGGTGGTAGTAAGTGCCAAATGCTTTGAGGCAGACACAGTAAGTGAAGTGGCAAAGCAAGTTAATAAAGGATGCAAAATAAGGTTGGTGTTTTGTGCCTCCAGGACCATGCACCGGTACAGTGAAATTAGTAGCAGATGATAGGCAAAAGCTTCATGTTGTATATGAGAGGACTTAGAACTTACTAGATACTGTGAAGAATGGGAGAGCTCCACTTCAGTCATGTATACTTCATTAGTTTGATTTGAAACAAAACAAGAGATAGTACCTGAACGCAATAGAGGGGGAGATATTCTATAGGTAATCCCCACTTTCCAAAGTCTGGGAAGACTAACAGATTACTTTTGGCAAGTCTAAACCTAAGACTTGGCATTAAATGAAAAGGGCCTGTTCAAGTCTGTTAGGCCTAAAGTGATTCTTGAATGCTGTCATTTGGTTTTACCACCAGAAGGCAAAAGCAGAGACACAGGTAAGTGGATGCAACCTGTTATTTATCAGCCATACCACAGTGATTTGCCTTAAAAGTGTATTGACTCTTGTTTTATATAAGGGCGGTATAAAAATTTGCAATGCTTGTTATTATGAACTATTATCCTCTGGTAGCACACCGGCTTCTAATGTTTAAATTCAATTTATTGGTCACTACTTTACAGCATAGCAGCCGATTGTAAATATCATGATTCCATTCAGAGATGGAAAATCTTCATTTTTCCTTTACCCTCCTATTTTGTTAATTAAATTTATTCAATTGATACATAACAATTGTTTAAACTAATAATGGGATTTTAACTCCCATTAGTGTAGTGTCTTCCTGCCAGTAGGTTGTATTTATGCAACTCTCATTACTTCACACACAAAACCCCCATAACTATTAGGGTTACTAATTCTTCTGAAAATTCATGTATTTATGTTCATTATTTTATTCTTTAGATAAAATCTTCCGTTGAAAAGCCTTCAGACTTCCTAAATGATCTGCCATACACTTACTACTATTTTCCGATAGTCTGGAATTTTAATGTGAGGCAAAATCAATATTTTTGCCCACAGGTTTTTAATGTGCTGTGGATACTAATTTTTCTAAGGTGCTGAAGGCAATTAGAGCTGTGGAGGATCGATGCTTCTGAAAATTAATTCACTTATGCAGATGTCAAAACATACAAGCTGTAGGGATGAGGACCTGAATTCTTTATTCCCCAGTTACTGCAATCTACTGCTAAGGCTGTAATTGAAAAATAATCTTAAAATCTTGTGGGAAAAATTGTGATGCCAAAGCACAGATGAGAGTGTGCGCAAGAAACAAACATACATACACACACTTCTATGTGGGTTGAAGAAGGGCCTGTAATAATAATATCTACAGTCCTTCCTTTCAAAGCAATATAGGAACTACCCCTTAACTTAGGAATAGATAGAAATTTTCTCTTCTTTTTTTTTTTTTTTCCTCCTCCCCCCCCCCCAAACCAATCTGCAGCCAATAATGAGTAGTTTCAAATGGGAAAAATTTGTACGTATTCAAAAAATTGTCATGGAAGACATACCATACACCCTTCAGGCTGATGTTTAAGATATTCAGCTGGGATTTGGGAGATTTGTGTCTTCTACTTAAGAGGATTTAAACCCACATTAATCAGATTCCGAGAGTATTTTTTAGCCAGGAATGTGAGTTGATCAAAATCTCTCATGTTGACACTGCTACAGACTGTTGTACATAAATATTTATTGGATTAGGGACTGAAACTCATAGCCATCTATTTACTATATAAGCCTATGAATCTGCAGGCTACAGAATGAGACAGACATGCAGGCACAGTCTCTTCTTCTCCCAGTAAATACTCAGTGGAAGCAAAATTTTTGTTTTAGGTTGAACCAATTATTACATGGGGCCAAACAAACAAACAAACAAAAACAACCCAAATAATCACACAGTCCTTTCTAGCATGCACACAGCTTTTCCATTGTGGAGAGGGGAGCAGAGACAGTGGATCAAGGACTCCTTCAACCACTGAACACACTTGACAGAGGAAGTGAGCCCTTCCCAAGATAATTTTATCCCAAGATAATTATTTTCCTGCATGCTGTTTGATGATGAGATGTTCCTCAAGAACGCTTTGCTCTCCTCCCCTGATAGTCTTCATGGTGGTTTTCATTTAAACACGTGCATAAAACCTGTATCTGAGAGATGGACCTGTGAAGTGCCTTATGGAGCACAATACTAGAAAAGGATCTATTCTTAGTCTATATGTGT
Organism: Phoebastria nigripes; assembly: GCA_035582835.1. Classification (NCBI taxonomy): domain Eukaryota; kingdom Metazoa; phylum Chordata; class Aves; order Procellariiformes; family Diomedeidae; genus Phoebastria; species Phoebastria nigripes. The sequence continues at coordinate 583,609 of JAYKAV010000955.1, read as the reverse complement.
TGTGTGGTCATATAACTTGAACTTGTGTCTTTTTTTTGTCTTTTTTTTTAAAGTACAGTTAGGAACTTTTTAAGAGTCAAAAGTGAAAAAACAGTTAACCTTCAGTGAATTAAATCACCTTTGAGAATGGCTTTTCTTTCCTTTGTTCTTTTTGTACTCTGAACTTGGTGTATAGTGTGAGTCCTTTCTTGCACTGCAGTCAGCAGTACTGACTTTCCAGAAGCTTCATTTTGTGACACAATTTATACACATTGCCTTATGGTTGTTGTGTCATAGGCATTTATGTATGCTGTGACTATGGTTGCTGAACACTGCACAGTCTGTAATGGATGACCTTCACACCACTCTTATGAGGAAGTAAATTACTATAGTTCCCAGTTAACAGCTGGGAATCTGAAACTTTGAGAGACTGAGTTGCTTGAGGTGACACAGAAAGTCTGTGGAAAAGCTCTCCCAAAATCCAGGCTAACAGTCTGAACTGTTTGCCTTTTGTAGAGGTATTGATAGTTAAAGAGATGAGAAAGACTTTGAAAGAATACCATGGCAGTGCCTCACCCAGATTGCTTTGAAGAGTGAAATTTTTGCTTTCCCTTAGAATTCTGCTGTAATATTGCTTAATCACCCCAGTAATATTCTCGTATCTAAGAAACACCCAATCCCACTTGATAGATTAATGATCAAATCAAGTAAATGAGTTTATAGCATCTCCACACCAATGCTTCTGGAGCTCAATTGCTTATCAAGGAGCTGCCAGATAGAAGTTTAAACTGTCCAAGCCACAAGAAGTTTGAAATACTGTTACCAGGGAAGCATCCTCTCTCCTCACATCCATCCAGTATGATAATTTAGATCAGCAGAGATAAACAAAATCATTCTTTTTTACTACAGATAATGAGTAGCAGCCAAGGAGATCTACTCTAAGCATATCCCATGATCACAGATTCAGTCCCTGAATTCATTAAACTTCTAGACACATTGCAAAGTTTGTATTTTCCTTGTAAGAGAAGAAGGTTGACTGAAGGCAGTTTTGCTACCTGAACATTTGTAGGAATTAGCTGTTAAGCTGTTCTGGTGGAAAACCTTTGGGGAGGGATGTTATGCCTGAGAATCGCAGCAATTATGCTCCAAGCAAGGAGCATCCTCTACCGCATCAGTACAAATAATAAATAGCTGCACTATATTCAAGTGTAGCTGCTATGTTTTCAGTATAGGATAGAGATCTGGTAGAAAAATATACATTTACATTAAAGTAAATGCCCTGCAGCACTTTAAAGGGTGACAGCTATATAACATATTGTATAAAAAGAGTTGGAGGCAAGCAAGGTGTGAACCAAACTCCCTTTTTATAAATATTCTCAATTATATTCACAGTTGCTTATGAGTGTTCTGGGAAGGAAATCTTTTGTATCTTTTTCTCAGATTTCTGGTGTATGCAGTGGATTGATGTTAAAAAGCCACATTTCGAAAGAAGTTTTAGCCACTAAAGGTGCAGAAAAGCACCTAATAAAATTTTCAAAAACTTCTAGCATGTAAATCCAAATTAATTTAATGCTAGATGATACCTTTTGAAAGTCTTGTGACAAATTTATCTGCAGCTTTTACTGCCTAAATATCTTTCAGTGTCTAACCTTGTTTCATCAGTTAAAAAACTGGCCTGAAGTCACTTGCACACATAGCATACCTCATCTGTAATAAAAAGTCATATATTCATCTGCATCTTACAACGTGTAACCGATTTCATAGGGAGCTGAGTGTATAACATCTGCTTATGCTGACAAATACTTGCTTCTTTGAATAGTCCCTCTCAATTCAATTTCTTCTCTTGAAATCAGGATGCTGCACAGGGCCTTCATGTATTAAATAATGTTAATCTAAGACACAATTCCCGTTTGCAAATTCTGAGATGTCAAATAATGTGCTGTTCCAAAATGGGAGAAAAGAAGCTGTATTATTATTGTTATTATTTTAACTTTGGTCTGAAAAAGTCCAAGTGACATTTCATTTTGAAAGATTTGACGTGTTTCTGAAATCCCCTGCCATTGCAGTGAGTCTGGGAGCTTGAAAGCCAGAGCTTTTCACGCTTATGTATTATTGAAAGAAGAGGAACCTAGAGGATACAACTCCCTATCAGCAAACTAGACAGGTTGCTGATGTGTGGAGAGTCATGGAGGGAAGAACCATTTTTCCACTAAAAGTTTTGAAACAACTACAGTCATGTGGCAAGTGATTCTTTTAGCTAAAAAGAGGCGAGTGTAATGCTGATGGAAAATTCCTCTTCAGCTGTGTTTTTGAGGGTTGACCTTGTAGGCTGATAGTCTTGAACAAGAACACAGGTAGCTCATACTTCTCTGGGACTGCTGAAGCCTGCTGTCACAGACTAGAAATATCTCAGAATGAGCAGCTGTTGCCTTGGAAATATCCAGAAAAAATGTAAGTATAAATTGTACTCCACCACTTAGGCAAATGCATAGTTTTCCAGCAGCACTGTTCCTTGCTGAAGGCCATGTCCTTCTATGCATCAAATGAAAACATACTTTCATACCACGTGTAATTAGACTGTTGATGTTATTGCCATGAAAGATTTCCCATAATGAAAATAAAATGTTGGAAGACTCATTAAATCTTTGGAATTCAAGCCTATTTCTAACTACAAGAGATCCCATGATTCCCCTCAGTTTGCCTAGTACTATCACTGTGGGAAAGGGGGTATTGAAAAGGATTGGCACTGTCCATTTTCGGTTTCTTCTTAGGCATTTCATTAATGGTGCCTAAAACTCTCCATCATTAGAGTCTCTGGATAAGCAATACATAGGAAAGATCTAAGGTTTTTTATAGGTAAAGCAGGTTCCAGTGGAAGACATGGAAAGAAGCTAATGCAATCTCACTGCTGCTGGCAGATGGTGGAAAATTACAAGCTGTTCTGCATGCAGTTAATAGAATAATGACATCAAGGGTTCCTCTAGTACTGTGGATAAAGACATTGCATAATTAAAACATGTATTGTAACATTAATGGAATATATAGTGAAGGTAAGATGATTTTTGTACTTCAAACATGCTTAGTTTGCATTTTTCTGCTTTTGTTTCAAATGTTAGAAGCGTTGGATTTACAAGTTGCATGTGAATATTGTCTTTGCATTCCAAATGCAGTTTCAAATATCATATTTTGCATGTAGCTAGCACAGTTTTATCGTGGATGTACAGTAGCCTGACTCAACTAGAGATTTAACTTGAGTATGACTTATGGGGGAAAAAACGGATCGGGGGAGGAAATATTGTATTGCTTTATTTAGACATACTGAAAACTAACATTACTTTGTTTAATACTTGAACTATTTCTTCCATGTAGTTTGGAAACTGCAGGTAGACAGAGGTCAGCTTTTGTGTTTGGAATGTAATAGGGTTATTATTTTGTTATGGAGAGAATGGTCATTCTTCTTTTAAAGACATTTGAAGTCATTCAAAGTTAAGAGCCAAGAAAATCTTAATGCTGGCATTTCTGGATGGCCTTCTTATTATTCAAAATTGCAATTTGGTGAAACAAGCCAATTTTAAGACACTCTTTTTGGTAGTGTGTTTTTATATCAACTCTGTTTTTACTTTAAAATGCATACATAATTTCATTTAGGTAATACTAAATGAACATATTAAGTTCATTTCATAGTTCAGTTGAGTTTGTAAATTAAATTTCTTGGCGTTTTTTTCCCTAGAAAGAGTGTGTAGTAATTCTGCCAACATTCTCTGTTGTGACTCAGTAGTGGTGTGCTACTTCTTCCTTACAAATTATGGAATGTTAATAATGCTTTACCACGATTAGTGACCGGTAACAATTGATCAATATAAGTTAGACCGCTTAGGTATTTTTGTTATGTTTTATTGCATGATATTCTTGCCTATTCCGATACAGAAATACAGACCAAAATATTTAAAATTCTGTGACTGTACTAAACAGGTTGAGTTTTTGAAGTGTAGATGATCCAGCAGCCGCTATAATGACAAAGTGAGAGTAGTAAAATCAGTTACACTGAACAGTATGTCCATAATAATAGGGACAATCTCAAAGTAATTAATGAGTCCATGGTAAGACTCCATCTTAATAGTTCCATCTGCTTAATTGCTCACCTCTCCTGGTTTTCTGATGCATGAAGGAGCTTTCTGCTGGTCTTGTGGCGAAGGCATCTGAAATCTTGGGTCAGAGGTTGGGGAGGGAACCACAGCACTGAGCTTCATCCTTTCATTGTGACACCTCACCAACTCTCGTGTTCCCTTGCTGTGACACAGTTCTGTGGCCTCTCACTACCACAAACAGGCTTGATAAATGCAGTTTGTTGACTAATCACAGATCAGTCTAGCAAGCCTTGTGTGGCACATGGCATTGCAGAGGGAGAGAAGGCTCACAGCCCTGTGCTGCAAATGCATGCAGCACAGGTCAGGCTGCTATGGATTGTGAGTCTAGAGCCACCTTGTGCTCAGTGAATAGGTTGAGAAGTCCATTGTGAGTGACCCAAGTTTGAGTATCGGGGCATTTTGGGGAAGGACATTTTAATCTCTGTCCCTTTTAATATATATCACAGTTCCGAGCCTCGCATGTTCTGCTGACATTGAAGAGAAGCTCAGCATGACCTTGAGTAGTTTTCCAAACTTTTGTAGATTACTTATTCTGGACTAGTCAGAATATCCTATTGCGTCTCTTTCTTCTTGCCCTGCATTAGCTATAAATGCTGTCTGAATCATTCTGCAAAAATGAAACAATTAATTAAAATAATTTAATTTGAAAGTATTCAAAAATTAAATAATTTTCTTTCTGCCCTTAGCTTACTTTAAGCAATGAATCATAGCAAGACTTGTATTTGCCTTAGTCATTCTAGCATGCATCCATAATAAAGCTGTTTGCTTCACTGATTCAGATCAAAACCAGACTATTATTGTGTTGTCATTTCTGCATACCATATAGCATGACATTCACATGTTGCTTCTAAAAAGTATTTACTAGGGTACTATGGCAGAAGCCAATAAAAGTAAAAGACTTTGAAGAAAGCTTTCTTCATGAGCGGCTTGTCAAAGTGCTTTGAACCCAATCAAAGTAATAATTCCAAATTTTTCAAACTAGGGTTAGTAGGGATAAGATGGATTGCATTGACTTGAGCTGTGGAGCATTTTCATTGTTGAATGTTTAATTCTTTGTTGAAGGCTTAGTCCTTAAAAACTTATTTTATGGGCCATGTGTGAATGAAAACCTTTGTGCTGTCCAGTAACAACAAAAAGAAATCATGTGGCCAAATGCTGTATCCAGGATAAGCTGTTCACTTGGTCTTTCAAATATTTTCTTCTACTAATTCACATAAGGATGTCACTGATGGCTTAAACATTAAAGAAGCTTGACACAAAAAGCTGTCATATGCCAGAGACACATGAAGTGAGAAAATAGCCCTTTCTGGCCAGCAAAGACTTCCTCTTGGTTTTCTCATGGGTCACAAAATAGTCATCTCTTGACGTTATTAGAAACCCTCTGGTCTCACCTGTGTATACTAAAACCCATTCAATTTTACCTGAAAGTTGAACCCAATAACTCATTTGTACTGAAGTATTCCGGTCCTTAGGTATTTTAAATATCGTGTCCCATCAGCGTAGATGTTGCCAGTAACCCGGATAATCTTAACAGGAAAACCATGTCATATAACAAGGAGAAAAATCTCCAGGGTTTTCCCAGTCATACAGGGAAAAAAATCCTTTTTGGGTCTCGAAAGTGGCTGTCAGTTTGAAATCTAGTATGTAAGGAAGGCAGCATCTAAGAAGGAGGACTTTTCTCACCAGCATACTGCACCGGATTGTGAATAGCTGCACAAATCCCTGAGGCTCCAGAGAAGACTAGTTCCCCTATCTAAATACATGTGGCCAATTGTGCATTAAGAAAACAAATGTTCCTGTGCATCCCTTTCAGGAAACCAGCTGAAGCCCCGAAGCATGAGATTTGATTAGAATCATTGGCCTCATGCCACACTGAACTGTCAGGAGCATATGGAGGGCAGCCCGTGGTCTCCTGCTCTATTGGGGGCCATGGAGAAAGGGTGCAATCAGAATTGTAGACTAAGGGAAGCTAGAGTACACTGCCACACCATCCTGCCCAGTCTCCTGTAATACAGAAGTTCTCCGATTTCTTAAAGCAAAAAGCTGTATTAAAACTTTTTGTTTAAAAAAGATTATATATCTCTCAGATGTAGTGAATGTTCTGCTTTTTTTAGGTTGCTGTTTGCTGTTTTATTATTGGTATGTACCTTGTAGTGATTCTGTATCTGATTAGGATTTTCATTTTGTTCCTTATATGCCTAAAAATGCCTTTTCTTTGTCTTTAATCCTCATGGTGACTTTACTGCGAAAGCCACTGGACTTTGATTCCTGTAGTTTTCCATTTATATCGCCTCTATTGTTTATTTTACAGTATAGATTCACTGGTTTTTATCCCCCTTTTACTCCATGCCTCTTAGGTTTATATTAAACACCGACGGATTTTTCATCTCCCAGGCAGTTCATATACATGGTCTTCTGGATGCTAAGTTTTTTATCTTTCTGGAGCTGTAAAGGGCCATTTGGTTAGCTTTTGGATATGCCCTATTTCAGTTAAAGAAAGATTTGTATCTATCATCTGCAGTGTGTGTTTTCCTAAGTGTTTGGGAAACTCAAGTTTTCCAGTGGCCGTTGTCTTGGCAGTCTGTTTCATCATTAAAACACTGTGCATTAAGACAATACATAAAGACAGGGGATGTGGTGACAAAGGACATGGAAAAGGCTGAGGCGCTCAAAGTCTTCTTTGACATGGTCTTTACTTGTAAGACTGGCCTTCAGGAATCCCAGGTCCCTGAGACCAGTGGAGAAGTCTGGAGAAAGGAAAAATTACCCTCGGTAGAGGAAGATCAGGTTAGGGAGCATTTAAACAAACTGGACATACACGCATCCACGGGACCCGACGGGATACACCCAGGAGTGCTGAGGGAGCTTGCCAATGCCATTGCAAGTCCACTCTTGATAATCTTCAAAAGGTCTTGGAGATCAGGGGAGGTTCCTTAGGACTTTAAGAAAGCTATTGTCACTCCTATCTTCAAGAAGGGCAAGAAGGAGGATTCAGTGAACTACAGGCTGGTCAGCCCCACTTTGAACCCTGGGAAGGTGATGGAGCAAATAATCCTGGAAATCATTTCCAAACATATRAAGGACAAGAAGGTGATTGGGAGTAGGCAGCATGGATTTATGAAAAGGAAGTCATGCTTCATCATAACATAATTTAACACCTTTCAACATAAAATGCTGCTGAAAATTGTAATTTTTTGGCTCCTCATTTCAACTTTGTTTCCTATTTATTTCCGTCATATTGGTCAGAACTTGGTTTTAGTTCTAGATTTAATTTGAGCACTCATCACTGAGCGGAAGTTCCCAGGCATGCTTTTCTGTCAACAGCTCACCCAAGGAAATTATATTGCCTCTGTGCTCTTTTCATTTAAAAGTCTGGTTTTGAGGTCAGTTGATAGTCTGTAAGGAGTTCTGAATATTGACATTGTTTCAAAAAGGTTCTGAAACATCTCTTGTGAAGTCATCAAACCAACCACTTGTGTCCTTATGGCCTGTTAGTAACGTTTTCTATTAAATAAGTTTATGTTTTCTATCCATGCTAAGTAATTAAAGCTGGGAGAAGCTCTCTGATCTCCCTTTACAGTCTTAGTGGGGATGCTACCACACTTGCAATACGGTTGCATGTGGTTATACACCTGGTGTGTTGTGACGTTTGCCATTTGGACTATATCAGAATGACTTTGTTTTAATCTTGTTCTTTCCCTGTTGTCTTTTGTCATTATGGAGTATGAAGCAATTACGTGTATTATTTTTTTAGCATTTTGTATGCATTTCAGCTGTTCTGTCTGAAATTATCCTGTCTGGATATGTACCATTACGCAAATACAACCTGAAGGAAGGAAACAAAGAAATGAGACCATGTCAAAGATAACAGCAATTACAGAGGAGTTGAGTTATGACCCCACCATTGTTGCATGGAAAGTAGCTACTTCTCTGTCTGCATCTTGACAAGAATGGCGGCTTCTTCTCAAAGTGAAGCTGAGGGTGCTAAAGGAAAACCTTAAACCGTTAGGACCAGTTGTCTCCAGATCTAGTAAAAAGGTGGAGTTGAGCGATTTATGAGGGACTGCCTTCACACCACTGGACAGAGAGGCAAAGAAGGAGAGGCTACTTTTTGCAGCAAACAGCATGGAACAGGAATGCCAAAACATATCTGCCAGCGGGCTGAAGGGGAATGCAATGTAAGATCCTGCTGCTGTTTTCCGTCTGTTTTTCTAGGAGATGAGAAAAATGCTAGGAAATAATTSAAAGCATTGCAGCCTATTTAGATCTGCAAGGTTAACAGCGTGAGCAGTTTTTGGTCCAGAGACTAGCTTGAGGAATGATCGAGTTGCAGGTTCTTAATCAAAAGAAGGTCACAAAAAGGATGCTTTGGTAGGGAAGTGGACACTGAAGGCACAGATGAAGAAGGGTTGTGGAAGAGGTAGCCAGAGGCAGTGTGATAGCTAGAGTGTAAGCCCTTTGGGGTAGGGTCTGTGTTTTTATGTATGAATACAGTGGCTAGCGTGTTGGGAATGCAGTCTCCCTGCTGCATGCCAAATGTGAATTTAGTAGAATTTGCTAGGGCTTGCCATTCCCCCATTAGCATCAACCAGTAAAATGTGCATACTTCTGTCACAGGACATACATAATCATAAAATGATGTTGTACAGCCTCCCAATTTAGATCAGAACAGTGTCTGCTCAGATTGGGCGCTACTATGAGACAAATCTTTCCTAATAATAGGGAGCTCATTTCTGCACTGTTTTTTCTTTATTGAGTGCTAAGGTCTTAAGTAGGTGGTTTTACTTTAAATGTTATTCCAATATGCCAGTTTTTGCGATGAAAAGCTTGAATAATACTCATGGTGTAAGTCTGCTAATTTCCAGTTTTTATTAGTAAACTAATGCCTGAAAAAAGAAAAAAAAAAAGTCTTTTTCCAACTATATGCACAATGTTTTCTTTTGGGTATGGTGTGCATTGGTACTATTAATGCACTTATTTATTAAGCTCTTCACTTTCATAAGATTTACAATTTGTATGTAATAAAACACCATTTTATGACATATTTTTAGATTTTCTTAGGACAGTATTTGACTCATTTTGCAGCAAGCAGTAGTAAAGGGAAGGGGGAGGAGCAAGATGTTTTTGTTAGAAAACATATAAGTTAAAAAAAGCTGGTCAGCTATATGCTTGACTGGTTACTGAAATGCTGGAAGAAATGTTACTAAGTGTGGAATTACGTCATCTTTCCTCTATACACAGAAAAAGCCCAAGGAAATATCATTTGTCATAAGATCTACGCTCCATAATCTGAAATGCCACTTTACTGCTAAAAGCAAAAGGATAAAACAAACAAACAAACAAAAAGCACACAAAAAACCCGAGAGCCTAAAGAAGGTAGTGGTGAACAATTCAAATCAAATCAGCTTTTTACTGAAGTAAAAAAAGGGGGGGAGGAAAAAATCCTTCAGTTTATTTAATAATTACAGTCCAAAGAGAAGCAAAAATCAGTGCATACACACAGAAGATTGTGCACATTAATGTTCCTTTTATATTTTGCTCCTTATCTCCACAGAAAGTTGTGATTATTTATAAAATCTGACACTGGAATAATAAAAATTCAGTTAGTGCCTTCCTTTGCCTGCAGATCTGAATCCCAGTTCCTCTTCCAAGACTACAAAAAAGAGCTTAGCACAGGGGACTCCCACAACATGTAGAAATGGAGAGGGGGGAGTAGCCTCCTCTCCCTCCAAAACCAAGGATCACGTAATTATGTCCATTTGCATCACTACAACAGTGACAGAGCAGTGGTGATGTGTGCTTCCTCCTTGCTTTCTGAATGATGTGTTTTGCTGAGGGCTCGGAACAGCCACAGACTCCACGAGCTGGAAGCTGGACCTCAGACAACTCCTTGAGGTAGCAGAAACAAAGCCCCTGCTTAGCTGAGCTGAAGCAGGATTGATGGACTTTGTGCTAAGACTCACATTGTCCTGCTTTCCGTGGTGCAAACACTGTGTACGGGACTTTCTGCAGGCACAGAGAGAGAAAGAGATGCAACTTTCTCAAGCCTGGAGTAGACTAGAGGGAGACAGCCACAAAAGCAATGGTTGTGTTCGTCTCAAAGGAACAGGCAGGATCTTTCTTGCTGCCTTATTTTCAGCAGTTATATACATTTCTGTGATGGAAGAATGCACATATTTTGTGAATCGGAGCTGAACACATAGCTTTAGAGTGAAAAAACAGATCAAGCCCTCTATGCTTTCTTGACCACCACTGAAAAAACCCAAAACAATCAAATTCTATCTAGACAGAGGTTTAGTTAGTGTTTCCACTGGGCAGTTAATGTGAATTGCTCCTGTTACGAACCATCCACAGGGTTTTCAGGAAGATAAGGTCAAGCGTGTTCAAACCAGACACTACGGAGTTGAAACTGGCCAGTGGTGCTCACTGGAGCTTCATGTATTTCAGAATAATGAAATGGCACTCACAGAGTGAAACTGAGTCTTTTTACTTTTTTAAAGAGAAAGCAGATGTGTGTAAGGCAAAATAAGTGAGCTTCAGTGTCAATCAGACTGAGGTTGGAACGAGAGTGGAACACAGCACCTTTCTTGCCATCCATGATATCGGCACTTCAGAATATGCCTCTGGTGGACCTCACAGTTGGCTATGACTCATAAATCCGTAATAGTTCAGGACATGCTAGCTGAGGGACTGTTTTTCTCCATGTGTTGTGCTTTCCCCTTTGCACACACTAGAGATATTTCCAACCAATACACCCTTGTTTTGTAAGGAAGGAAATAGGTGGCAGGCAGGTCAGAAGTGTGCTGCAGCCCACTCAAATTCCTAATATTTCAGTGTCTTTTAATTTAAAACCGTAAGGAATCTTTAGACTTCAGATTTCACCTTCCAGCTCTTCGCCTGGAATGGTTAATTCCTTAAACTACAGCTCATGTTACAAAGCTGATTTGCAGGCATTTGATGTTGCTTTGAGAATGTGCTTTGAGCATGGAGAGACTTCTGGTTTTGTAAGAATTTTTGAGGTTTCACTGTTTTGTTGTTTCTTTTTTATGGCAGAGCAGCTAAGAGATGAGGATAAGTATCTTTTCTAGTGTTCAACCTGAAATATATAAATAATGAAACAGAGGTCTAGTGTCAGTACTGAGCATTAAAAGAAAAAAAGAATCGGTGGAAGGTATAGTACTTTTTTTTTCTCCCTACCTAAGTGCTTTACCACTCTCCTAAAACAGGATATAGAAAAACTGTAATTAGCCAGTCAAAATATATGGAGTCAGATTACTAATGAAATGCTCATTTGGGACTAAATCCCGGTCCTACTGAAGTCACTGGAAACAAAGGATGTGGAGAACCTCAGCTGAAGTGCTGAGTACCTTTGAGGTACCTGGGCCTGTCTTTCCAGAGCACTGGAAAGATATATTTGAGATTCGCCTGCAGAGGAAGTCACAGCATGACAAGACAAGGATGGCACCATTCAGAAGGGTTGTCTTGGATGGAAATAGCAGTTGCTCTGATTATAGCGTCCCTTCATTCTTCCAGGTGTGTCTGCTCAGCTGACCAGCACTCGTCTCCGTCGGAACACCTCCGTGGGCACCCCGTTCTGGATGGCTCCAGAGGTTAGATTCATGTTTCAAAACATTTTTTCTCTGGTATTCGAGCTGCCACATTCTGCATTTCTGCTCTTTCTTTGTCTTTCTTCCTGACCACTGGACCTTTCACCACATGAAACAGCAATGTACTTTAAAAAAGTGTTTTAAACCTTTTTTCTTACACGTTTGCAAGGATTAAGTTACAGTGGTGTTTATCTTTGAAATTACAAGGTTAGAGCCAGAGATCAAGACGTTGAATTGCTTGCTAAAATGTTCAAGAGGAGGGAGTATTACCATTGATCCTTTCCAGACTTCCAAGCTCTAAACTATAGGTATCTCATTTCCCCATGGATGGAAGGAGCCCAGGGTGGTACTGTGATACATTATAGCTTTTATTTTTGGATTTCTACACCTGGAAAGTTTTTAATACTAAATATCCATAGGTGACAGCAAGAAATGGAAGAGGTTATTGTGAATAAATAAGATTTACTTTGGAGATTTTTCTGGCCTGAAATTGAAGCATATAAAGATACATTTTAAGCTGAGGCAGGAAAAATATTTTGTTATAAATAAGCCTATGTACTTACACTATTTGTGCACACACAGGCACATGCATATACATCTATTTATACCATATGAAACTACTCTGTTTATATACACGTATTTTTATAAACATACTCTGTTTATACACGTTGGTCTAGCCATGTAGCTAATGGGATACACATTGGTTTAGACCTGCAGCTAATGGGATGCAAAAATTCTAGATTCATCCGGCATTATGGATGAGCTGAAATGTATGTGAAATTAAAGACATTTGCTGTAATCCAGTGGCAAACACATTGTCGAGAAATTAGCTTGATCTTGAAATTGGCTGACTTGGCTGAATAACAACCCAGTAGGAGACAGTGAATTCAACTTCTGCTTTGCTGCTTGTTTAACTTCATAGAGAGAGCAGTATAGCTCCATTAGTTATTTTGCGGGAATAATCCACAGAAAAGAGATTTAGGGTTGCTGAGTCTCCTTCTACTTCCCTCAGCCATGGGATGCAGTTTACCACCTTCAGCTGAAAAAGCCAAGGATTTGTACCCTTTGTCAGATCAGGGAACATCTGGTCAGAGAACCTGGTGTTCACGGACACCTGCTTTCTCTAGTTTAAGCATTGCATATTTTCAGCAACACAATGTTTTAGCTTGCTAAATGTGTGCAAATCTGTTTATTTCACCCAGTGTCTCCATCCTGTAAGAGATTCCCCCAGCTGTGGGTGTACTCTTAAATTCGTACATTTGACCATCCAATGACCATCCCAGTCTTTTACTCCAACAGGTGATTGCCTGTGAGCAGCAGCTAGATAGCTCCTATGATGCCAGATGTGATGCATGGTCACTGGGTATTACTGCAATAGAGTTGGGAGATGGAGATCCACCCCTTGCTGATTTGCACCCTATGAGGGCACTCTTCAAAATACCAAGGTAATATCTTGATGTGTTTATTTCTTGCCAGGTTAGACTGAACTTTTTCCTTAGCTGTTACTTTCTTCAAACTTAGACTGTTTAAGTATGTGCAGTTTCTTCATATTATTTGTACTAGGAGGAGGTTAGAAATTGTCCAGCTGTATTTTCTGCCCACTCTGCTTCAGCCATGTGCACACATTGAGAAGTTCAGAGCTGATTGTGGCTACATTTGAGAAAAAGCCATGAGGCCTTCTCCTGAGTGGACTGCTGCCCAATATACATGAGCACAGGACTCAGCTGAGTCATGTATATTCTGTTACAGAGAATGACTTATGATAGAAATACAGAGCCTGAGTATGCCACTGTGGTGAACAGGCCCCATACCTGTCCTCAAGAGTTGTCCCACATCCTTTGAAGCAAAGTATTGTTCCACCACTCATACATCTAGGCTGCCACCTTTCATTAGCTTGTGCTGGTCCTGGCAGTTCTGTGCTTCTGTCCTTGGGCATTGCAAATAGCAACTTCTTTCACATTTTCTTTGAAGCTGGAGATAAAAGTACCCAAAGTGCCACTTACAGCGTTTCAAAGAACATCAATCTCAAAGTCTGTAGGGGTTGATCATACAGCCATTTGTGGATTTCACTCTAACAGACGAAGTACCACAACAGTTGAGACCAGATAGTATACCTGAGTGCTTCGAGTCCTTTTCAGCCAAGTCACCCAAATTAAATTACCTTGAGGTTTAAGAAATCTTGGCTGACTTGGCACTGAAGCAAAGCATCTTCCCACCTTTACTTGCTATGGGAAAGGCAGTTGCAAACTACTGTGGTCAGTAATTTCAGCTAGGCCTTCAAAAAAAAATCTGGCTAATACCCTTACAAATATTGGGCACCTACCCTTTCTGCCCTGGATCAAATATAAGATCAATACCCTTTCGTTTCACTAAGTGAAACCTGAAAGTGGTAGAGTAAACATTAAGCAGCACTTAAACAAAAGCAGTTATGATGATTAATCAAAAATAGACAGAAGAGTCACCTAATCTATAGGTGATTCCTTTTGTCTTTGTGACTATGTTTAGTGAAAGTGGCACCTCTGAATGGAAGAAGACTATTAAAACAATTTGAACCAAATTAACACCTAGAATAAACAGCTCTAACTCAACAGAAAAGAAAGAAAGAAAGAATTTACAATAGATCTGTATTTAGTCCTTCACTTGACTTCTGATTATCTCCTGATGAATGAGAAATAGTTAATAAAGAGCTAGTTCCTTCTGACACTTTGCTCAGCAAGTTGATTAATTCAGTCCTTCTGGGAAAACTTAAAATAGAATTTCTTTTAAAAAATACTCTTAAGAAAGTACATTGTTTCAGGCTTGAAAAGAGAAACTTGCCATTACAAGTGCATAGAGACTAATGGGTTGTTAGTTTCATTTCCGTTTATTGTTTTTATTGAAAAAATTATAGTGATTCTTAGCTACGCTTGGTAGATCATCTCCATGCTATTTCTCCTTGTTAGTTATGTAAAGTAGGAGAACCGGTGAGGCATTGTATCATCTACCCATGCTTCTTTTACCGTGGAAATCAATATCTTTTTTCAGTGGCCTTCTAAAACTCATTACTCAGCCTGTCTTCACACATTGTTTTTGTCAAGTGAGTAGCTTATTAACTTATCATCACACTGACCTTTGCAGGAATCCTCCTCCAACACTACAGCAGCCTGAACTGTGGTCACCTGAATTCAATGACTTCATTAACAAGTGAGTAACAACTGAGACCACTGTAGCTGAATATGGAACATGTGTAAATGACATGTGTAAAATATCTTCATATTCTCTGTGGAAATCTGTTGCTACTAATACTTTTCCTTAAAAACCTCGTTTGTAAATCCAGTTTGACTTCAAAGTGAGGCTCCAGATTTAAAACGTGAAATAACATTTTAACACCCTTAATATTTCTGTTTTTCTTAATTTAAAGAATATTTAGTTTTTAAATGCAGTAATTTAACTTCTTGGCCGCATCAATTCTGCGAAATCTTGAAGTTTTCAGTACAGAGCTGTTGTGATTAAAATGGATGTATTTATTATGGAGGTATGAATGAACTACAGACAGGCATTTCAAAACCTAACAGCAATCCCTCAATGATCATATGCTTTTTCTGCCAGCACAGGTGCTTGACTAAAGATTATGAGAAGCGTCCGACAGTATCTAGTCTTTTGCAGCATGATTTTATTAAGCAAATTGAAGGAAAAGAAAACGTGCTACAAAGACAACTCATGGAATTTATTGATGTTCATCAACAAATGGGAGTCACTGAAAAGGCAAGGTAAAAGCAGCTAAAAAGTAAAACAGTTGGGACAATTTTGATACTTTCGCTGTTTTAGAATGGCTAGCACTCAGAGAAGGATTCACCTCTCATAAGTTTAGCTGGCCAAAAAATAGGGAGCTTAATCTTTGGCGTACCCTATAGAGCCAATGGAAAAAGAGCAGCATCATGATTCACACGTGGGATGAAACAGTCTTTAGAAGTGCCTCCCCTTTCTCCTGTGACTCAAGATGCAGATTAGGATCCCAGTTTTCAGAAAGCTAAGGTTAAGTGAAATTAATGTTTCGCATTTTCTCACATTTGCATCGTCAGCTAATGTTTAATTTAAGCAAGTATTCTAAAAGTAACTAGTCAGGTTCCTGCAAGAATTGGATGCTACCAACTGAAAGAAGTGACAGTGGTACCAGACCTTGTTTTGCAAACTTCAAATCTTATGTCTTATTAAATAGATACTTTCTTTCTTCCACTAGTATTTAGTAATATCAATTCTGCATAAATCACTTAGCACCTCATGGCTTTTATTTAAAACAACTGAAAATGGGTTGGCTCAACTTTACAATTTAAAAAAAAACCACCCAGTACACTGAAGTAATCTATCAGATGTGAAATGTAGTAGAAGATTAGTATTGATGTACTACTGGTGCGACTTCTGTGCTTCAAGGTGAAGGATGACAATTTTTTATTTTTTTAAAATGGAACATAAAATTTAAAAGACATTTTGGCATTATCATCTGTATGGAAAAAGCTTACTAAAATCTGCCACATTTCCTTTCACACATATTTATAGTAACAATATATACAACAGTCTTCAGTTCTGATCTTGGAGAATTTTCTGTTTACTCTATCCTTTGAAGATAATAGAAAAAAATATATTTCTAAATAATTTGTGATTTTCAAGTTTTCTTGGATTTTTTGTAAGTGGATGTGGAATGAGTAGTAGTTTTTCTTTTCTGGCATTTCAGTTAAAACCTATGCAGTTGGCTTAAATTTAAGCCTCAGACTGGATTTGTATGTTCTATGTGGTGCAGACTTGACATTTGCTTAATCCAGAAAGATTCTGGAATTGAAATAAGCTTATCAGATGTCAGTGCTGAGCAATAAAACAGCAATGTACTCCAGACTTTAAAAAGTATTTATTTTTAAAACACAGGGAAACGTTATGTGGTAAAATAAGTCCAAAACACTAAATTACATTAATTTAAATCCTTGTAACACTTGTGACACTGGTCCTTTCAAAGTCTAAATAATTTTTGAAAATCAAGCTTCTAAGTCAATTAAGCATCATAAGCTTTTTTACCCATTTTATAGAACTCATGTGTTTGTTTTCTATCAAGTCCTATTCTTTTTTTCAAAATCCTTTCATTTTTTCATGTAAATGCTGCATAAAGCAAATTACATGAACTTTCTTTTCCTATACAATACAAACATTAAGCGGCCCAATTTGCACGTGCATAGAACAGTCGAATGGCACAGGAACAGGACGATCTATTGGCACTTTCTCCATCCTGTTTAGACTTGTGTTTTATTAACTGATCACTCTTCGTATGAACCTGAGTTTAAGGGAATGTATTACTATGTGATGAAGTTACCTATACTTTTACAGTTGATCAAGTGTAATTTCTACATAAATGTTCCCAAAGGAAGATGGAATTTTCTCTCTGAAAATAATAATAATTGATTATCTGAATCTGTGCCAAAAAAATTACTTATTTAACTAAGGGTGTAATTTAAATGACATGGTTAAACTAGTAGCTTGGTCTGTAGTGTCCATATTTCAGTTTAGCAGTTTAAAATACTAACAAGTAGGCCGATACTAGTTTAAATCTCATTTGCACTGATTTAACCAAATCTTTTCATACCTGATATCAGTGAAGGTAGCATGAAAGATTGCAAGTAAAAATCACATTTTACAATCACTGTCCCTATAATCACTTCAGCTTTAACACGTTTATTGGCTATATTTGCTGGAAGATTGTCTTTCATAGCAGTGAATGCATAAAAAGGTTAGCCTTCTGCTAAAAACAGTAAGAATACCCATCTTAATATCTATTGCTATCTCTGTACAAGCAAGAAAAGCAGTCGTCATTTTCCAGTAGCTGAAATTGTAGTAAAGTATGTACATCATTTCACTTTAAAAGTGATTAGAATTCCAGGCCTGTAAAGGACGTTACTACAGAATGGCATTTGTTTTTTCTTCTGTTGAATGATAAAAATATTCTACAAAGATCTTTGAATTCAGTAGTCATACTTTTTTAAAAGTCTTTAAATACTAATCATATGTATCTTCTGACCTTCAATCTGCACAGAGCAAATGGTGTCAACAGAAGTCTGTACAGAAGTACCATGTAAATCTGATTCAGAGTCAAGACACAGGCTGTGTAGTGACAAGTCACACGGAAGAGTCTCATCTTAAAATCTCCTGGCTTTCTTTTCTTGATTACCCTGTT
This sequence comes from Phoebastria nigripes, assembly GCA_035582835.1. NCBI lineage: Eukaryota > Metazoa > Chordata > Aves > Procellariiformes > Diomedeidae > Phoebastria > Phoebastria nigripes. Next base: position 565,679 of record JAYKAV010000955.1, on the reverse strand, counting down.
CTGGGACTGTTTGTACACTGGTGTGTTAGGGCCCTACTGTGGAATTCCTGAACTTTCACCAGTTGCTGGCAACTTTCCTTTAAAGCTCCCTCCTGATCTCCAGCTCATGCTCTCTTGATCCATAATTTGAAGGCATAGTTCTCCTGTTTGTTGGCACTGGGAGGCAGGCAGTTTAAGGGATTAAAGAACCCTTCCTTCCACCAGGGGACGAAATCCTCATACCTGTGTCATGTTGTATACATGGGCATGCCATATGCACTCAAGAAATTTGGTAATGTTGACTTAAAGCTGAAGGTAAGGAATCCAGTTATTTTCTCAGTATGTGTTTCCTCTCTTCAAATTACACTTTAGTAATAAAAATTTTGTATTTCAAAAGAAAAAGGTAAAGTGCCTGGAAGTTAATAGCGGAGGTCCAGCCACTGGGTCTTCCTGTGTGCACTATTCCTGTTTTCACTCAAAATCAAATCACCCTCTTTGCCCAACGTGCTGAGGTGTAATTTGGCTCTGACTGCCTTCTGCAGTGGTAGTCTGTTGTGGTTGTGATCCTTTCTTGTTGTTTGCTGAATATGCAGTTGGTATAGTTCAGAAAGAAGAGACCATGTTAGGTTATGTCACATTCTCTGAGGTTTTTGCAGAAGGCCAGATCCTCAGATCCAATCTTTGTGCACCATGCCTGCTCAGGAAGGGTGTGTGATCTCTAGGCATAGAGTGGAGCCACCCTACAGTCACCATTAACACCATTGTTCCTGAGGTATTTTCTAACATTGAGTCACTGAGTCATTAGGGCATTGCGCTGGGCCCTCTGAGCCTTCCCATTATTGTTACTATTCTAGTGAAGAGGAACCTACTTTCAGATCATTGTGCTGCATCCTTTCCAAACACTTAGCAAGAGGAACAGAGCCCACCAACCTCCTGAGTAACCAGAGAAATCTCAACTTACACTGATAAAACTTTTAAACAGCAATATGCCATAGATCTGCTCCAGACTTAATGAAGGTGATGGAAGGTTATACTGGTTTTTCAGTAGCCTCTGAACAGAGTCTTATAGCACTAACATGTCCTGTGCTACTCGAGGCTCAAAAAGCATGAATAGTAGCAATGAGCTTCATTACAAATTCCACTTTTTGACTTCGAGCAAATGCAATACATTTTTCTCTAAAGTCATCACTTCTTTATGCAACTTAACCTTTCCTACCTCAGATCTCAGGTTGAAGAAATTACGATGGGAAGAGCATGAGAAAATGTCCCTTGATAGATGAATATTTTCCCATAGCATCTTGACTGAAACATCTCTAAAATCTGCTTTTTGGAATGATGAAGTAAGCTATGGGAGATAAGTTCATGTTAGGGAGGAGGTGAAGCAGGCAAAGTTGCATACTAAGTGTATTTAATTTGTGACTTTGTTGTTTAGCATTTGGGTTCTCACAGAACTGTGAATTCCTGGTGAGTAGGGTCACTTTCAGGACAAGGGCCTTGGGCTCCTGCAGGAGTTGCCTTTGTCATGGCTGCGGCAAGAAAAGCCTGTATCATTGTGCAACTTACATTCTTGTAAGTCACATTATAGCTGTTAAAATTTATAATTGGTGATGAAAATAATTATTAGAAATGAGTGCTGTATCATATACCCAAAAACTGTTCGAAAAATACACTTCTTATTAGGCCAAATGAGGGAAAAAAACTGCGTTGTAAAGAGTTTTACTTTTTGCAACAGAAATAACTGTCTTTGAAACGGCCTTCAGAACTGTCGCATCTACACCTGACAGTCAGGCTTGTAAGACTTTTATCTTGAGTTGTTTGGCTGTCTTAATCTTGGCTGCTTGTACAATAATCTCTGCAGAAATATGCAATGATTAGTACAATGTGTATTTCCTGGGAATTATGACTCATTCCAGAGTGAGCTGCATATGCGAGGGATATTCACTGCACCTAGATTTCAGCAACTGACTCTGGTCCCCAGGTTGAGAGACTCATCTTTATATGCCCTCTAAATAAATACGGGAAGGAGATCCATTCTACTGCAAAGTTATTCAGAGCAAGGGCGTTTGGGTGAGCTGAATTACTCTCCTAAGAGTTTGTCCTTCTGTATTGGCCATGTAGGGATAGCACTGAAATCCAGTGACAGGGTGCTAAACAGTTGCTCTATTTAACTATTTGGAAAGTTCAGGGAGGTAAGTTCATAGAAGTTCATGTACAACATGCACAAAGGTGGTTGTCAATTTATTGACCCCTATTGAAAGCAGGGAGTACCATATAGTTTCCTTCCATGACTTTCCCTGATTGCGCAGACTTGTGTCACTTATTTTCTGGGTGTTCTCTGTCTCTCTCTCTCTGACTCATCCTGCCAGTTGAAAGCAGCTGATAGCAATCCTTCAAGCTCAACTCTGCAGGGCAGGCTGTAGTGGAGAGTAGGAGATCACCAGACTAGCTTGACAAAGGCAGTATGAAGAGCAGAATAAGATAGCTCACAGAGTCCAGTGCTGCCTTGGTCAAGGTCTCCAGATGAAATCTTCAGCAGAGTAGGGGCTTAAACCTGAGACTTTGGAGTTCCAGACTAATCCTTGAGCACTTCAGGCCACTTCCTCTCCTGTAACTCAGTGTGAGCTTTGTTGTACCAACAAGGAGTGTGTATTCCTGCATTGAGGACACTCCTATGTAAGATGGCTATGCTGCAAACTGCTCTCAGGTTGTAGAAGCAATAGTTTCTGGCAACACAGGCCTTATAATAAGCAGCTCTCCAGTCCCATATGCTTCTAGCTAATACACATCTCTATAGCAGAATAAGAATGCGGTTCCAGTCTCCTTCCATACAATACAATGGGCAACAGCAATGCCTGAATAGAGAATAGTTTACCTCCTGAAGCAAAACAGGAGAAAGAAGTTCCTCCTGCATTCAGGACTCCCTGGGAGTAATGCTCTGCAACTGCTAATTTACTGTCATGTCAGTCCACTTGCTCAGCAACTCATTTCTCCTGAAGGTGGAATACCTCACCAGGCATCGCTTACTTTTGGAGCTTACCCTTCATCTTCTCACTGTGGTTCTCACTGTAGAGCATGGGCCTGACACGAGGGCAATAAAGAACTAATCCCAAAGAGTCCTTTTAGAGATCTCTTATTTGCTCGGTTAAGAACACATATTTTTCCCTGAAATTTGTCAGAGGATACAGCCATTTTGTGAGCCTATTATGAAGGACCAATAATCTGCAGCACCCTGCAGGGCCTGCAGTTTTTTGCAGGGCATGGTGAACCAGCACAGACTTTGGCAAACAGATTTTGCAGACCAGGACATGACCCAACTGGCTGGACATGGGCCACCTCTGAATCAAAAGCCCTGTAGCTCTGCTGGGCAGCGCTCTGCTCTCAGCAACATTGCATAAGCTTGAGCACAGCTCCCTGAGACTGCAGCCGGTGCTGTGCAATCATTTAAACATAGAGGGAGCACAGGTTTGTCTGCAAAGCATTGTGCAGACGCAGCTGGAGTCTATCAATACACTTTTCTAAATTCAGGTACAGATTTTGCATAGATATAAGACTATAGTTTTATTTAAGCATATTTCACCACATACATCTGTTGAAGACAAAATTTTGATTTTAAGTGTGAATGAATATTGCTCTGTGCAGCCTCCAGAGAAATAGAATCACCAGCAATGACAGGTCCTGTACAGGTGTGCTGTGTTGCTTCTTTTCCGTTTGTCACTTTTAATGCTATTTGTAACTGCTGGGAGGTGTACAGCTGTTCCCACCTTCACCTTACAGAAAACTTGATTATTTTTAGTTTCTTCTTTACACCCAGACTAAGGCCAGCCCTTTTACTGTCACTTCTTAGTCTGTGGATGATTCTCCAACCAGTTTAGGCAGAGTGTTCAACAGGGCATCATGAGTCACACTTCCCTTTTCATGGTATTTTTGGAACTATCAGGAATCTTTTAAATACATTCTGACAATTTGAAGAAGAAAAAGCTGCAGTTGCCTCATTTTGATTTAACTGAATCTTGAAAGATAAGCGGGGTGTGTGTGAAGGAGGATGCAAGAAACAATGCTGCCTTGACTCATTTTCTTGTCCATACTGGGTTGATGTTTCTGGCCTTTAGCTGCTTGAATTGCTTGTCGAGCCTGGCTGTAAGATCTAATGCCTCCAACAAATAATTTCTGAATAGAACAGAGAAACATGGTTATTTCAGTTCACAATGTCTATGTGCATGATGATAATGAAATTTCAGTGTTGATGTCAACAGCACTGATGTGTTTTTTTTAAAGTGGTTGGAGTTTTAGCAAGTGAAGCACTGTAACTGCCCTTGAGGGGTCTGTGCCCTTTGACAGCAAAGGAGAAAAATATTGTGTTCTGCAAATCTGCCGCTCTGCTGTACTCTTGAGAATGGAGAACATAATCTGGTTTAACAAGCACTAGTGTTCTCATAATGTCAGCTGAAGAGGATTACAGGAGAATCAATTTTATGTAATTAAACTTCCCTGGCATAAATAGAGATCGTTTCCTTAAAAGAAAAAAAAAAAAAATAGAAAAAGAAAAGTCTCCATGACTGGAGCATTCCCCTCCCTTCCTGCAAGGCAGTTGTTAACTTCCTACATTAAATGAAAAATAGTAATTGAAACAAATCTTGGGAAATATCACTCTCTCACTGATATGCAGTAACATTTTTAAAAAAAAAGTGTACTCAGTGTGTAACAATTCCACCAGAAATGGAAAGCATAACTTGACAGATGTCTTGTTTTGGGTCTTCCTTCAGCAATGGAAAAAACAGAACAGCAGAGCTTGACATAGTCCTGCAGTTCCCGCATCTTTCCCTCATGTGCATGTTGATAGGTCTTTCTCAAAGTCATACTGATATTAGATGCATCCTCTGGACACAAAATGACCTTCATGCAGGAACAAAGGAGAAATTGTTTCAATTGTCCAAATTTAAATTTTCAACTGAAACTGATAAAAAGAGATATAGATAGGAGTGTGGGTTATAAAGGGGAGAGATTTCTATTGAGGGAGTAGGATTTTGCTTGCACCTCTGGCTTTGAATGCAGTAATATCCTTTAGCTGGTAAATGCAAATCAAGCAGCAGCAGACTATGCAAGGCTGAAGAGTTATATAAATATATATATAAATCTTAATATTACCACATCCTTTTTAATATAACCAGGGAGTACATACAACCAAAAATTGTCTCACAGTGTTATTGCAAGGACAGTACTACCAGGACAGCTCTTGCAGTACAAATGAGTTCCAAAGGAAAGGGAAGAAGAGGTTGGACCTAGGAGAGGTGTGATTGCTTTACACCAGACCCATCCCTTTTGCTGCTGCCTGCTTGTGTTCCTGTGTGTTTTCTGCTTCAACGTATTTAAATACATACCAAATTACAGCCCAGTTACAGATTTATTGCAGCAAAAGCTGCCTTTCTTCCCCCACACAGACATGCACCCCTCCTGCATCTCTTTTTGTCTATTTGCACTGCTCATGTTGGAATAGGCCCACACATTGGATGCGTTCTGTGCTGCATGGCAGTAATAAGGCTCTGGTATTGTGCTGTGTAGTATTCATGTTGCTTTTCACCTCTGTGTAATTCATCCTCACCATCATCCTTACAACTGTATCTACAAGCAGTCTTTTTTGGCCTGTAGTAAATACTGAAGGAAAGAAAACATTTGGAAGCACGTTGCTTTCCCATGCAGCTCCAGAGTCCTAACAACAGTTTGAGAGTAGTCTGCAAAATAGCCAGGTGTAAAACTGGCAAGACTTGGTCCTTCTCTTCCATCAGGGCAATGTAGATTCTGTTGATCCATACTGTTCATTGTGCTTCCTGGTCACTTAGCCTCCACACTGGGTATTGGGCTGCAATATTTAGGCTCATGGCCTAGACAGGTGTACTCTTCGCTGGGTAAAAAACTGGCTGGGCAGCCGGGCCCAGAGAGTTGTGGTGAATGGAGCAAAGTCCACTTGGCGGCCGGTCACGAGCGGTGTCCCCCAGGGCTCCGTTTTG